>JABWTJ010000150.1:835000-1192500 GCA_016801875.1 Solanum sitiens
CAAATATTCCTCAATTTTCTAAATTGCCAGCTGTTGTTCTGACTTATTCCCTCATTCCAAACCTTAAAGGGAAAACAAAATAAAAAAAAATGGAAGGATAGAAAAAAATAAAAATAAAATGTTATCTTAGCAAAATAAAGGAAGAGAACTTTTTTCCATAATTTTTTATTTTAGATATCTAAAAACACATGAACTATTTTTTTTTTTATTAAATATTAATATTTTAATCGAAGTGTTCAAACTTAAAACACCAATAGAAGAGTGTGCTACGAGTTCATCAAAAATCAATAATTTTAACTTATATTTTCGTTATATATTAATAATCTATAGAGAAGTAACACACATCATAGAAGCAAACGCGTATAATAAACATAGATTTATCAGAATTTAATTGCTTTGCTCGTATTCTGTATAAACATAAAAAGTCCACCAAAAAAATATGAATAGTAGATTTTGCACTAATTCAAATTCTAAATTCGTTTCTGTTCCGAGAAAACAGTTTTTTCATTTCCCTTTCAATAGCTAGCTTATATGGAAACTTCATTACAAAAACATGACACATACAAACAAACCTAAAAAGCCTTCAAACATTCACATAACTTTCAAATCATCATATTACACTTGTCATTATTGATACAAATTAATCAAGTAACAATGAGAAAATATTCTTTTCTCAATCTCACAAAACAAAAATAATAATAATACAAAAACCAACTCAATGCATTTTTTTTTTCTCCAAAAATAAAATAAAATTAGTAAGGTCTTTCACCAATGTAATTACCAGGTGGATCATAATTACAAGTCATAAAAACACCCAATCCATTATAACAAGTAACTTTTGCACAACCAATTCTTCTAGTCTCTCTCCACACTATTTGCGTATAGTGTCCACATTCTTGTTCCCCACTACAACTATTGTACCCATAGTTGTACGATCGTCGTTCGCCAACCCAGGCTGCTACAGCCTGGATTGGCGACCAACCATCCCCTCCCCCCCAAAAAATATTTTCGCCGTAAGGTCCATTAGAATGTTGTAATTCACAATCATACCTTCTTTGATTTGCATACCATTTTGCATAATTTTCCAATTTTTTGTCCCATACTAAGGGTTTTAACCTAAGCATTGAACGAGCTGCATTTTGAGGAGCTAAAAATTGTTGAATCAAATTATTGTTGTTGTTGTAATAGTTTGTGTATGCTTGCATTGCATAGTTACTTTGTTGTTGAGTGAGACCATTGATGGTTGTTGAAAAAATTGATAGTACCAAAAGAAGGGCAAAAAAATAATAAGAATTCATTGAGAAGAAAAAAAAAATTTCTTCTTTTTTTGTTTGTTTGTTTTTGGTTTTAAGTACTTTTGGAGGGGTATATAGTATAGTATTTATATGAAATGAAAAAAAGAGTTTGGTGGATTAAAGTGTCAACTTATTTGGTGGCACCCATGTTCGATAATGATTACCACACTTTTGTGTAATGTAGATTGAAAAAAAAAAGAATTTAGTTTAAAGAAATCTAATCCCCTTTGACTATTTATATATATAAGAATTTTTTTTTTTTGTTTCTCCCCTTATTTTTTTATGTTGCTAAATATATAGTTCTAATAAGATAACATTGTCTTTTTTATAATTGGTATTTTATCGATCGTTAAACGGGATTAATAATAGATGTTTTGTGGTTAAGAGTTAGAAGTATTTTGTCGCTAATTCTTATGTTTTTCTGCATTATCATAATTTATATGTCAATTGAATACAAAGTTTAAAGAAGGGGAATAAATATATTTGAAAGTTGTGGTTCAAAAGAATTTATAGACATTTTACGTGGCTATAAATTAACTGGTTAAAATTAAATATAAAATTTTAAATTATTTATAAATAAGGAATTATGTTTTTTTTTGGATGGGGGTGGGGGTGGGGGAGACTAAAAGGGAAAGAATGAGACATAAATTGGATATAAGGAATAATTATTTTTTTTATATATAAATGTTAGAATTAGTTTGTGATAGGAGTTTTTTTTTTTTTTTTTGGAATTCTTCAAATGTATAGTTTATTTTGACTTTTTTTTGTTTAAGGGATACTTTCTATAACATGCTCTTCACTACTTTGAAGTTTTAAAAAGTGAAAGAAAAAAAATCATGCATTCAAAGTAAAACCTTTTTTTTTGTCATTGAATTTGTCAAGTTTATAGTGCATAAGTGTAGACATTTTCATTTTCAAATTTAAAATTTCTAAAAAGTTATACAAAACATTGTAGGATTTTAAAAAAAAAAAAAAAAAAAAAAAAATTTATCTACCTTGTGTATCCATTAAGAAAAAACACAATTATTTACTTATTCAAACAAATATTTTACAGCAGGATGACGTATTATTCACAAAAGAAAATAACTATCATTAGTTCTTTAATTAATCATTACTGTATTTTAGAATTTTAACGTAGTTACTAAAAATAACGGAATTTTGACTAAACTAAGTCATTATATAAAATAATTCATTATTTTTTTAAAATTTTACAAAACTAGTATAAACGTATTTACAGTAACGTTTTAGGGTATATTTTATTTTTTAAAAGCTGACGTTGTTAGATTGATATACGTTACTCAAAATAACGTTTTAGGAGTAAAATGTTACTCAAAATAACGTTTTAAGAGTAAAACGTTACTTACATTGTTAAGACAATAATTTCAAATGCTAATAAGTGAGTTCTATATTTAATTTTGCACATAAGATACATTTAAAGTACGAGTCAACCCTATTGAGTTGTGTCGATATTTCTGCACCTTATTTGTGATGTTACGTCTTAGTGAATAGAATTATTCGCTACTTCTCCTTTTGAAAGGTAATAAATGAACCATAATGTATTAACTGAAATATGCATAAATTAAATCGAATGACGAACAAAACGATTATAAAAAATAAAATAATATAATATATTTATATATTGTCCAAGAATAATAATATGTCTAAAGTGCCTAAATTAACGCAGGTGAATGAGACCTGAATTAACGGGGACTAATTTTATGGGACCTTATGGTATGTTTTTTCTTGACTTCTTTTCTACTCAAAAAAATAAAATCTTGAAGAGTAAGACAACATTTATTAGTTTCGAAATAATTATTTTAAGATATGAAGAAATTAATTTTTATATATACAGTGTAATTTTTTGGATAAAAAAATTCAAATGAACCCTCTTTCACCTCTCTAGTTTCGTCCTTTATGTATTTGCACATTATTATAAAAGTAGATTTTTATGAATTCTAATATGAAAATTACAATTAATATGAGAACCTCTTTTAGTGCTTTTGTACGTTAAACAACTTAAATGATAATAAATAAATTCTTATGAGTTATGTGAACATTTTAATTAACATATTCACGAGCTATTACCACCACTTGATGAGTCACATGAAGATCAATCCATAATAATTTGCACCGTAAGGCAACGAAGTTGCTGCATTGCATAGAGGTCGCTAAGATTGCTGGTAAGAATTGCTATTGCAAGTCTATCGAAGCCTACGCTACTTATTGATTATCAAAAAGCGAACCCCCCGGCCTTTTCCACCTGGGGCTACCCCTACCCTAAGATAAGACGGTTCCCGCCCTCAGGTCAGGGAATAGAGCTAACTGCATCGGAAAAAATAGCAATTCTTAGTCCGAATCCTGGACCTGGTTCACGCTTGAAAGCAGCAATTCTTCTTCCAATTTTGTACAGAAAATTGTGTATATAAAGAAGAGTTCGTCCTTCTTCAAAGAGATAAAGTCGCGCGGCCCTTCAATTCAAGATAGAGGCTTCCGTCATCGTTAGAATCCCCGCCACGTAATAATTTTATATTTTACGTGGCGCTTTATATGTATTACGTAGATTATATATGTCTACTTATTCTTTTTATACAAGTTTAAATGTCTATTTGCACAATCTAAATTTAAAGACATAAATACAGTTGTAGATAGGTTTTAAAAATATTTATGTATTATGCGTAATTTTAATAAGCGACGAGCAAAGAAAAATCCGCATGTTAGTGTAACACGGTGAAAGAAGAATAGGAACATATGAGTAAACTAGACTTTTATAGTTTATTGATATTTATTTTGGAATTCGATTAATCTAAATTGACGTGGAAAAGTTCTCAATCTCGAGACATCTAATTAAGAATAAAATAGTAGTACTAATTACTACTGCATCACAACCTTTGATGGTTAATAATTACTGAACACCATCTAGTTTTGTTTATGAATATTGATTTAAGATTATTGTATGAGATTACATAGCTTGTCCAAATTTTTTTTAAAAAAATATAAGTGAAATATCTCATATTATTAGCATAAATATTCACAAATAAATCTTACAGACCATTTGGACTAAGAAAGTGAACATAGACCAGCCCAAATTTCTCAAGCTTTCAGCCCATTGCAACCTGTAGTATAGTTGAGTTGCACTACAAGAAAAGTGTGAATTATATGGGGATTTTTCTGCGGATTGGTATGAAAATTTGCAGGAAAATAAGTTTATTACGAATTTCCTTACTAATTCCTACGAAAATCCCCATATAATTCACAGATTTCTTATAGTGTTGATTGAGCACGTAATTTTTTAAACGGGAGGTCCAAGGTTTGAAATATCTTGCATGCTCTTGTGATCGGACTTGTCACAGAGTTACAGACTAACCTTGTGCGCACGTGAAGAATAGTAACGACATGTTCTAATATTTATTTTTCTTCTTTTTAAATCACAAGATAAAAAAATAACTGTTTTAAATATGCATCTAAATTGCAACCATTCAACAATTCGAGAAAAGCTCCTATTTTAAAGCATATTTTAATCAATTATATAAACTTCTAGGTTAATATTTTTTTTTACAAAACAAACTTTTTATAGATCATAAAAAAAATCAAAAAATAAAAACCACAACTAAATCTTTACTCTTCTCCACAATTGTTGATTCTATTATCCCCATAAACTATTAACTCCTCCAAGAAAAATAATGATGTCCAAATTACCATGTTGCTATTCTAGCATTCCCTTTTGCAAATAATTAACTTAGGTATTTTTTTAATAAAGTATTCATTCAAACATATAATTAACTTGTGTTTCAAATATTTCTTTTGTCATATTAAAATATAACTATTTAAGGTGTTTCTAAAATAAAGGACACAAAATATGATATGAGTGATGACACCAAAATATTCAACAAAAAGTAACAATGAAATTGTAGGAAATAAATATTGCAAACAAATAAGTCTTAATGAAAATGTACATAATTTAAAAATACTAAATCCTGCTAAAATAAGTCTAATAAGGAATACTTACATGCATGACTAAACATTTCTAAATTAGGTTGTGTATTTTAATTTTCTAAACCAATGTAATACTTACAAAAATAAATATTCAACATTATTGAGAGCTGAATTGACTTATTTATTTTTGTTATAGCATTAGTATTGATTTGATTTTGATTTGGAATGTATTAAAATTACTAATATCTATGGACTATAACCTGTTGTACCATTAAAAATCCTAAGTCAAACTTGAAATATATGTGAAAAGATAAAAACTATGAAAAAAATATATGATATATTCATAAATTTAAATCAAAATAAATACTTTTATACAAATAATAAGATCTTTTTAAGAAAATTATATATATGTAATGTCGGGTTGGTTTGTCTTGAGTTGATTTTTTAAGTTAAATCAAGCCAATCCAAATATATACTCGGCTTCATTTTTCAATATCAAACAAAATCACTAATTAAGTTTTTTTTTCTTCAACCGACTCAATTAGTGGTTTATTGTAATGACCCGGTTTGTCATTTTTGTTCTTCCATGGAAATTATCATTTTACGCCTTTCGATGTCGGCCCCGAGTAGTTTTTGATTGATTTTGAAAAGTTGATTTTAAAATTTGAGTTAAAAGTTGAGATTTTTAGTAAGTTTTGAGTTTGACAGGTTAAGTTGTTAAGAAAGTGATTTTTGATGTCTTTGGAGTTTTGAGTATCGAAATGGGATTATGCCGATTCTATTAGTCCCAAAATGTGAAATCTGTTTAGTAGCATACTTCGATTTCTGATTTTGAGTCTTTTTGAGCATTTGATGTCATTAGTTGTTAAAATTGTGGAATTTTAGTCTTTGAATTGACTTTGGTCAACATTCGGGGTTCTGATGCTCGGATCGAAATTTTGAAAGTTCCGTTGGATTTGGGGGATGATTATAGGTCTAGTTGAGGTCTTGGTTGATTTTTGAGAAGTCTCGAGTTTGTTTTAGTCTTTTTAGGTGTGAGTTGATTTCTTGTGATTTTAGAGATGTCCGGTCAAGGAGACCTCGAATTCGTGTTTTGACGATTTTATTGAGTTTGAAACATCGAGTATAATTTGATTTGCATA
Organism: Solanum sitiens; assembly: GCA_016801875.1. NCBI lineage: Eukaryota > Viridiplantae > Streptophyta > Magnoliopsida > Solanales > Solanaceae > Solanum > Solanum sitiens. Next base: position 841,371 of record JABWTJ010000150.1, read on the forward strand.
TGTGGTTTATGTGTATGGGTTTCATAACGAATTCTGAGGGTCTTTTCGATGATTTTGAGTTTCACTGATTCTGGTGCATAGTCATTTTGGTCATCACCATCACGAGATTCCCTCATCGCAATCACATAGCAACATCTTGGGTGCATCGCGATTGCGCGGGTCTTGCCGCGATCGCGATGGCCAACCTTAATGAGTTGACTGTCTTACTCATTGCGATCGCGTAACCCTGGGTCGCGATTGCAATGATCATTTGTGACCTAGGTAGAATGTTTTCTAAAATAAGAGTTTCAACCCATTTCTCCATTTTTGAGTTTTGGAATCTTTGATGAGGCGATTTGGACCAGGTTTTGGAGTAAAATCTTTTTGGTAATGATCCTTAACTCTAAATCTTTGATTACCCATTATTATTATTAAATTTATGAGTTTAATCAAAATTTTGGATTGATAAATTGGGAGTTCTTCGTAAACATGAATCAATATTTTGAGTTAAAGTGATTGTTAATTAATTTAAAGCAAGTGAATTCTAAACGTTGTATTCTAGTTTGATTTTTTTTTTGTTTCCTTTGTAAATTGCATGTTGGAATTAATTAGAATGAAGTGAAGTGATCAAATTGTCCACTTGCTATATCTAAATAAAGAAAAAGGAATTGAAATGAAAACAGCTATGTGTTTGAACATTATAATGTGAAAAAGGCAACAATTATAGAATTTGTTCTTGTGGCTGCATGGATTGTGACTTGTGTTTGGATATAAATATCCACATGGTTGTTTATTTGTATTATTAAGAGACTTTAACAATAACTTTATCGAATTTTGTAAGAAATAACAAAGTTTTAAAATATATTTTTAAAATCAATAAAGGAAATATAATTTACTGAAAAAAAAAAACAGAAACAATATTGGAGCATCACCTACCACTCCACCATAAGTCATGGTCGGTAGGTGAGGAACCTTGTTACCTAAGCCTTAAACTCATTCTCTTTAAGTGATTTCTCTATCGTCTCAAAAACTTATCACTCCATTATAAACCGTTATTAATAGGTAGAATCTTTTCATCCAATATTGTATATTTATTCTCAAATTTTATCAAATCGTTAGTTATATTCCAATTATTTCTATTACATATATACTATTTTTATTCATTACCTTTCGGTACAAATGAATATGAGAGGCTAAGATTATTTTTCTATAACTTTTATAAATATTCATTTATTTAACTTTTCTTATACTAAGTAATATTTTTTTGAAATATAAGGTAAATTATTTTTAATCATAAAGGCCCTGACCTGTTTTATTAATCTAAAAATGCTAATAAATAAATAAAAAAATCAAATCGAAAAAATATTAATAATACATATAATTATTTTTGCCTTTATATTAAAATGTAAAAATATAACACATCATTCAGAAATAAAAAACAAAACACTAATGAACGAAATCCTTTTTCCTATATATATATAATTCCATTATATAAATTACAACCATACAAAAAACCTATAAAACCTCCTATTTTAAAGCAACTTTTTTTGATTAATTATATAAACTTCTAGGCTAAGATTGTTCACAATTTTTTTTTTAACTCTTCTCCATATTATTTTTATTCTATTATCTCCATAAACTCCTCCAAGAATTAAACAAAAAATGTGTAATTATCATGTTGCTGTAATAGCATTTCCTTTTGCAACACATGCTGGGCTTTTATATGGACTTGTTCAAAGGCTAGCAAATACATTACCAAATGTGACATTCACATTTTTTAGCACAAAAAATTCGAATTCTTCGATTTTCAATTCACAAAATTGTTGTAGTAATACAAATGTTAAGCCCTATGATGTCTCTGATGGCGTCCCAAAGGGTCACGTGCTCGGAGGTGGTCTCGAGGAGATTATAGGATTATTCTTCAAATCCGCGAAACAAAATGTTCATAATGCTATAATTTCTGCTGAGAATGACTCAGGGAAAAAAATTACATGTGTTATTGCTGATGCATTTATGTGGTTTACTAGTGATATGGCTGAAGAGTGTAATGTTAATTGGATTCCTGTATGGACTTCTGCAGCTGGATCACTATCTGTTCATGTTGAAACTGATCTTATTAGAGAAAATGTTGGGATACAAGGTATTTTTTTTTTTTGATTTTTATACATATATGTTGTTAGTCGAAAATCGAAATGACAGAATCCATAAAGATTATTCAATAGTTGAAGATCATAGTGTTTTTCTATCCCTTATGAATGAAATCGGAAAAATGACAGATATACCCTTGAAATATCGTAAATGGTATGCAGATATATATACTCTCTGTCATACTTTTGAAACATTGGTGTCCCCGTTACAAAAGTTAGCGCATATATGCCCTTCACTCTGACGGAAGACTGATTAGGAACACGTGGCGCAATCTTATCTGGCGATCTGATATTTAATAAAGACATAGTACATAAATATGCCCTTTTGCTTTGCTTCATTTCACATTTATGTCCTCCAACTTTGGGGGTGCACAAGTAGACATTTAAATTTGTATGAACAAATAGACACAAATGTCCTGTATGACATCCTAAATGAAAATTTGTCTCATACGTGGTGTATTGTGACATGTAGGACTCGTGTGTCTATTTGTTCAACTTCATACAAGTTTGAATGCCTATTTGTGCATACTCAAAGTTGAAGGACATAAATATAAAATAAGGTTAAGTTAAAGGCTTAATAAATGTGGGATCGATGGATAAGATTATGACACGTGTATGTCCGTTAGTATAAAGGTTATATATGCTCTATTTTGGGATGACAGGGGCACCAATGTCTGTCATACTTTTGGAATCCAAAAATTAGAGCATATATGCCCTTCACTCTAATGGAAGACTAAATAGAGACACATGACAGAATCTTATCTGTCGATCGGACATTTAATAAATATTGGGTTAGTGGATAAGATAATGATACATGTATGTTCGTTAAGTATATAAAGGGTATATATGCTCTAGTTTTGGACGACAGGAGCACCAATGTCCTAAAAGTATGATGGAGAGTATCTGTATATTATTTTCGATAGCTTGAGGGTATATTTATCCTTTTTTCCCCTCACTTTAAGAGTGTGAAATTGACTGATATTATGACGATAATAGGTAGGATAGATATCATTATGGAAAAAGTTGATCATTGAAATGATAATTGATAAGACTAGTATATATATGAAGATATGTTGATAGAAATTGTTTCTGAAGTACGATCGAACTTTTCTTTTGATTTATTACATGTTGTATTTGCGCGATACGATAATCAGTTCATTTTGTTTTTTGTTTCATAGGAATTGATGGACGTGAAGATGAAGTTTTGAATTTTATTCCTGGAATTTCTGAAGTAAGACTTGGTGATTTGCCTGGTGGAGTTGTTTCTGGTGACCTAAAATCGCCATTTTCGATGATGCTACATAAAATGGGAAAAACCATAGGTAAAGGAAAAGCCATATCAATAAATTCATTTGAAGAACTAGACCCTCAAATGGTTCAATATCTCAAGTCTAAATTCAACAATATTCTTAATGTTGGTCCTTTTAATTTAACTTCACCACCACCTTTAGCAAATGTTGTAGACAAATATGATTGTATTGAGTGGTTAAATCATCAAGAACCAAACTCAGTGGCATATATTGGATTTGGTACTGTTGCAACACCACCACCTAATGAGTTAGAAGCAATGGCTCAAGCACTTGAAGACAAAAAAATTCCATTTCTTTGGTCAATTAAAGAGAATTTTATGTCACATTTTCCAAAAGGATTCTTGGAAAACACAAGTGAGTATGGTAAAGTTGTACCATGGGTACCACAAGTACAAGTTCTTGAACATAGCGCGGTTGGAGTTTTTATAAATCACTCTGGATGGAATTCGGTTCTCGAGAGTATAGCTTCTGGGGTACCTATAATTTGTAGGCCTTTTTTTGGTGATCATCATTTGAATGCTTGGATGGTTGAAAAAGTTTGGAAAATTGGAGTGAAAATTGAAGGTGGGGTTTTTACAAAAAGTGGTACAATTGATGCACTTGAATTGGTTTTGTTAAAAAATAAAGAAGAATTGAAGGAACAAATTGGAATGTATAAAGAACTTGCTTTAAAGGCTGTTGGAACAAGTGGGAGTTCAACTCAAAATTTCAACAAGTTGGTTGAGATTATCACTTCTTGTTAGTGAAATTATGATATATTCTTGAAAAGGGGTTTCAATGATTTAATTAATTCCACTTTTATATATATATCAATTGTTATCTTGAATTGATTATCAATATTTGTCCATGTAACATTGTTTTTGGGAAAACATTTGTGATCAAATTGAAACTCATGACTTTCTAGTCACAAAACAACTCTTACGATTGCATCGATATAATTTACTCTCTCTGGTTAGTTTGTGTTGGATACTTGAAACCGTTACCTTTATGTTTTTAGAAGCGAATTTGTTCAATTAAAGACAATTTTTGTTGGAAAATTATCACCTCTTCTTTATGATCCCCTTGAAAGGGATTAATTCAATGATTTATTACTATATGTGTTTGTAATACATTAATCAATTCAATTGATTTGTCATTAATTATATTTGGTAAATTATCAATGCTTGGTCATGTAACATTGTCTTCCTTTCTAGGGAAAAATGTCTTATTTGATGAGTAATTAAATTGAAATTCTTTGACTTTTTCACCATTAAAAAATAATTTTTACCGTTATGTCAAGACTCGCTTCACCTTATAATACTTGTGTTCAAAACTATGCTCGATTCCCACGAGTTTTCCGTTTTTGTAAAACAAAATATTCTAATCGTTACAAATAAATTTGAATTTTTGGATATATCCAGTAATTCCAGAGTCACAAATCAAAAATCAAAAGTCAAATAATGCATAATATTATTAAAAGTTAGTGTAGGGCATAACCACTTTAATTTGATCTTTTGGTAAAGCAAGTCACCTTATCAGTTCAAATTTTCCCTACCCATTTTGCAATGTTAGATGCTGTTAGGGAAGAAATGAAAAAAAGAATTAACTTTTCAAAAATGTATTCTTAGCATGAGTAATAAGGATGACAATGGGGCGAGGCACGAGTCACGACAGGATAGGGTAGTTTGAGTTTTAACTCATAAGCTCAATCCACCTGACCCACATAACATTTTTCTGTGTTTTAAATCCGCCTTGCGAAATATGGTAAGATGCTCATCAAAGTTGTAAGTTATACATGATGGGCAAAATCTAATGAACATGGCTAGTCACAAAATCAACACAATACGAAATAACTTTGTCTACCAATACTTGAACAACAGCAACAAGCTATCATTCAACCCATATTTACCTTAGCAAATTAAATTTCGGACAAGTTGGATCGTGCGCCGTTTTTTGATTCGACTCATTTTAATAAGGTAACTATTTTGTTTGGAGATATATAACTTGCACGCACCTTGATTTATTTCAAGAGCTATCAGTTACTTCCCAACAACTCTGTCTACCAAATCTTGAATAGACCAACACACCTTGACTAATTCCACAGATACCTATTACCTCCCACCAGTACCAATTAGGGACAGTTCAAGCATATTAGTGACCTAAAGCAAAAATCAAACGGGGCCTTAAACTTAAATTGTTAATAACTTTTTGTATAGTCAATTTTCTTCTAGTTTTCAATTGATAATATAAAAATTCTTATTTCAAATTATTTTTCATGAGATATAGTACTTTAAATATGTCAAATTTCATCTAATGAAAAGTTTACAATGAAGCCTCTTAAATTTGGGTGTCTTTGTTTCAACACTATCGAGCCGCCCCTGATACCAATATCAGATAACTTTGTTCCCATGGGGTGGTCCAACAAAGCTACCTTTTTCTTTTCATAACCATGATATTCATGTCAACTTACACACACCTCGACTAATTCCACGGTACCTACTACCTCCCACTAGTACGAAGGATAACTTTGTCCCCCCATGGGGTGGACATACATACATACAAACAAAGCTAGGTTTTATTGCACTAGAGTACACATCCTCTGTTGTAAAATTATTGCTTTGTGGAGGAAAGACTTTGAGAAAAGACAAATGGATACACAAGACATTGAGTGTTCATTGATTAGAGAAACTGTAAATGAAGAAGAGTCCAAGAACAAGAAAAATGAGATTTTTGAAGAAATGAAGAGGTTATTGGTATTAGCAGGGCCTCTTATGACAGTTAATTTTTTACTTTATTGTTTACAAGTCATATCTATAATGTTTGTTGGTCATATTGGAGAATTACCTCTTTCTGGTGCTTCAATGGCTACATCATTTGCCTCTGTAACTGGACTAAGCTTGATGGTTAGTCCTTATTGTCATTTGTCAGTAATCTCTTATTGTTTGGTTTCTAATATGATCGTATCGATAGATATTAAATCCACTCGAGGACATGTTGCAACCATAATTGATACATATCTTCATAGATTTTTTTTTTTTTAGTTATTTGATACGAACTTAAGTGTCGTTTTGTTATATCTGAATATCGTAGATGGGAATGGGAAGTGCACTTCTACAGTGTTATTTTTTTTTGTTATGTTGTGTTTTGTTATATGATTCCAACTATTTTCGTGTATGCATTTCTACAGTGTCATATCAGATTTCTACAAACACAAAACAATGTGATCCCTATGATGTTCAGCGCGGGGATCGCTACTTTATTGCATATATTCACTTGTTGGATTCTGGTCTTTAAATCTGGCTTAGGCAACAAGGGTGCTGCTCTTGCTAACGCGATATCCTACTGGATTAATCTCTTGTTGCTAGCGGTATATGTCAGGATATCGCCTTCTTGTAAGAACACTTGGACTGGATTTTCAAAAGAGGCGTTTCGTGATATATGGAAATACATGAAACTTGCCATTCCTTCTGCTGTTATGCTCTGGTAGTGTTCTTAATCCTACGTAAACATATATTTCGTCCTTTCAAAATGAACGGACGAATAAAATATTTTGCCTTTCTTGACACAGCTTAGAGATTTGGTCATTTGAAATGATGGTTCTGTTGTCTGGACTTCTTCCGAATCCAAAGCTAGAGACGTCGGTTCTTTCTATCAGGTTGCAGTTCTTCTTAGTCATGTTACACATACTAATCTCTCTTAGTGTATCAAAGGGTTTGATAATTTTGAAATGTTTCAGCCTTAATACATGTGCTATGGTGTATATGATTCCGTTAGGACTAAGCGGTGCCACGAGGTGAATCTCATAGCATTTCGAAATCCCCTTCTGTTGCATTTTCCTTTATATGGTTTGTATAATTAATTGGCTTCCTCCTCAGTGTAAGAGTTTCAAATGAACTAGGAGCAGGACGACCTCAAGCAGCTCGTTTAGCAGCTTGTGCTGCAGTATTATTAGTGGCTGCAGAAGGGGTTGTTGCAGCAATTGTGTTGATTTCTGTTCGTAAACTGTGGGGCTACTGTTACAGCACCGAGCAAGAAGTAGTCGAATATGTAGCAGAAATGCTAGTCTTGCTAGCAGATTCCCACTTCTTAGATGGTATTCAATCTGTACTTTCAGGTTCGTTCAATATTTTACAATACGAGTTTCATGTTGCTGTGTTTCAAGAATCTGGACTATGATTCTTTCATTTGTCTTAGGCTCGAGAAGCCTATAGGTTGGTACGTTCAAAATTGTTGTCATACATTAGGTCTTAAGTCTAACTCACACCCCAAAAGTTAGCTCAAAGGGAGGAGGATTGCCCAAGCCTTATAAGGAGTCCACCCATCTCATTAACCACCGATGTAGGACTTTTGTCATTCTTTAACACCCCACCTCACGCCCAGTGCTTAGCATCTGGTGCGTGGACAATTTTATTTTTGGGGCTCCAACATCGGGGTGAGACGGGCCCTGCTCTGATACCATGTTGAATTAGATCTGACACACATCTGGCAACACTTTTGAACTCAAGAACCCATTCTATATTTGTTTTTCTTACACATACATACATATATGGTTCGACCCTGAAACACTGAGTTCTTCTGAATCCGCAAACCCCCATGGTTGAATTTGCCACTAGAGTTTAAATGAATGGATGACCTTATTACCTATCAAAATACAGGTACTGCGTGAGGGTGTGGATGGCAAAAGATTGGGGCAGTTGTTAACTTGGGAGCTTATTACCTTTTCGGAATACCTGCTGGTGTTATATTAGCTTTTGTCTACCATATAGGTGGAAAGGTACGTACGTACCATTTCCTTAGCATTTCCATCTCAAGAACTACGGAAGATCTTAACGATGATATGATTTTCAGGGACTATGGTTAGGTATTACTCTTGCCCTTTTTGCACAAGCACTACTTCTTTTTGTAGTTACTCTGCAGACAAACTGGGAAAAAGAGGTAAATTCATGTTTAACTCGGCTATATTCTTGAACTGTGTTACCATCTCATCTTCAAGTTTAAATGGAAGAACGATTACTTTCAGTTACGTAATTATATTATGTATCAACACAGTAATAATACAGGTCTTTTTACGAGTTTTGTAGGCAAATAAGGCAGCTGATAGGGTGGCTCCAGAGCTAGTTAACATAGAAGAAAATGCAGAATTGACACTTTCAAGAGACTAAACCAACATGTAGAAATGTTTAAAACCGCGATTTCTAAAGCTTTCTTTAATATGTGGCGAAGTTTGCCTTTTTCTTACTCTCTTGAAGTCGATGTCTAGTTAAAAAACACTGTTACATAAAATGAAAGGAAGGAATATTTAGTTTGATAAAAGAACAAACACAAAAACAAATCCTTCCTAAAACTTTTTTCGATGATCTGACACGAGTGTTGCAATATTTTTGGAGATTGTAAGCAACATTGATTTGGATGGAGCATGAAATTGATATGCTTTATGCTTGAGTAACCCTAACTGCTGCTTTCTTTACCTACACAAACACAACAAACTTGCATTATTTACAATGATTCCTTGATCTTGATCACCGTTGCTCAGACTCTCCAAAAATGTTGGTGTATCCGTGTTGAATCCTAAAAAAAATGCACTACTTAGGAGGATACAACACGTATCCGGTAGCATTTTTGAGGAGTCCGAGCAACACATGAGATTTGGCTATGTTGCTCAGACTCTTCAAAAAGTATTGCCACACTCGTGTTAGATCCTTAAAAATGCACTACTTTAAGAAGATCTGACACGCACCTGACGACATTTTTGAAGAATCCGAGCAAGTTGAAATTGAAACAAGCGTTAAAAAGGAGTAAAAAACTAACCTGTTTATCCCAATTTGTTTTCAGAATAACAACATAATAAATCACAACTTGAGCAGAAATGGCCAGAATGATTCCCAACCAAAGTCCCTTTTGCACAATTAGACATATACAAATCAATTTTTTTGCCACATAATTCAACTCATATAGAATAAGTTCTACGCACTGACGTTGTAAAAAAGATTAAAAAGTAACAACACGAGAATACATTTGATTAGGTAAGAAAATTTTAACACTTTGTCATATGTCAGTGCAAATAGCTTAAACTCGAGAATATAATTCAATGAAAATGAAATATGTGAAAGTAATAGTACCTTTCCTCCAAAATGGTAGACAAAAGCTAACACAATACCAATTGGTATTCCCCACAGATAAAAAGCTCCCAAATTAACATATGCACCTATCTTTTGCCACCCACACCCTCTAGCAATACCTGAAATATTATTTATAAGGTCAATGACGAAGCTACAAATTTCGTTAAGCGTATTCAAGATTTATAATATTTGTCTTATATAGTTACATAACAATTTAGACAAACCTGAAAATATAGATTGATGTGCATCTAAGAAGTGAGATCCTGCTAAAAAGAAACACATTTTCCCAACATATTTCACTATTTCTTCTTCATTGCTATAGCAATGTCCCCAGACTTTACGAATCGAAACCATGACAATAGCTACTAGAATGCCTTCTGTAGTAGCTAAGATTGTTGCAGTACGTGCTACAAGACGAGCTGTTTTTGGTCGTCCAGCTCCCAATTCGTTGGAAACTCTTACACTTGTAGCTCCACCTAGTCCTTGAGGCAACATATGTACCATAGCAGATGTATTAAGGCTGGAAATTAAGTAATAGTAACGTTAGACCAGGTAAAATCAAACATGATGTTTGTAAAGTGAAATCGATGAGTTGAAAAAACTAACTAACCTAATGGAAAGAACTGAGGTTTCTAGTTTCGGATTAGGAAGAAGACCAGACAACAGAACCATCATTTCAAACGACCATATCTCCAAGCTGAGTTTCAAAAGATTGAAAAGAGTCAACTAGACATCATTCATACTATCTTCAGAAATGTTATCAGGTGCGTATGACTAGATTATAGGAAAGGAGTTGAGGAATTAATACCATATCATAAGAGCGGAGGGAATTGCTAGTTTAACATATCTCGGGATATCAGAAAATGCTTCAGTTGAGAATCCGGTCCAAGTACTTTTGAAGGAAGGTGAGATCTTAATGTACGCAACTAAAGAGAACACGTTAATCCAGTAAGACGTAGCATTAGCCAGAGCAGCTCCTCTGCTTCCAAGCCCTGATTTGAGTACAAGCATCCAACAACCAAAAACATGCAGCAACGCGGAGCCTCCTGCAGTAAGCATCATAGGTACAACATTGTTTTGAGCTTGTAGAAACCTAATCTGGCATTCGAGTAGTCCATATGCAAAGATGCTCGGTATCATGAATCGTGCATAAATTCCTGCTTCAGCTGCTATTTCTGGATCTTGTCTCAATATTACAAGAATACGCCCTGCATTAGCCCAAACACAAGCAAGTGGTATGCTAACCAAAAGATTAACAAACATTGCCCTTTGCATATGAATACCAAGCATATGATATTGATTTGCACCATATGATTGACCACATAGTGTTTCCAATGCACTTCCCATTCCCATCTGATAAAAAACGCGTACATGAGAAAAAGTTAGAAACTAGTTAATATAACAACGTCTCACTATAGTTACCACCAAAATTTCCATACAAACGACTCTGTTATAACTATGTTCCATACATATATAGGTAGACCTCTTTATAGCAACATTCACTAGAACAACACGTCTCACTATAGCAACCACCAAAATTTCCATACAAACGACTCTGTTATAAAGTGTTCCATACATATATAGTTAGACCTCTTTATAGCAACATTCATTAGAACAACACGTCTCACTATAGCAACCACCAAAATTTCCATACAAACGACTCTGTTATAAAGATGTTCGATTCACATCCAATAACTATGTTCCATACATTTATATAGTTAGACCTCTTTATAGCAACATTCACTAGAACAACACGTCTCACTATAGCAACCACCAAAATTTCCATACAAACGACTCTGTTATAAAGATGTTCCATACATATATAGTTAGACCTCTTTATAGCAACATTCACTAGAACAATAACTAAATGTTCTTTGAATACGACTTTCATATTATGTTATACTGTATGTTCTCTATAACAATATTTCAATGTAAAAAAGAAGAAGTTAGAAGTAAGACTAACCAACAAGCCGAAGCCGGTGACAAAGGCAAAGGAAGTAGCCATTGAAGCACCAGAAAGAGCTAACTCTCCTTGATGACCAACAAACATAACAGAGATAACTTGTAAGGAATATAACAAAATATTAACTAACATCAAAGGCCCAGCCAATACCAATAACTTCTTCACTTGTACAAATATCTCTTCATATTTTCTCTCAATTCCTAAATTGGAACACTCAAGTTCTTCTTTCCCTTTTTCAATATCCATTCACTACAAAAAAAAAGAAAAGAAAAAGGAATTAGCGACAGATAAAATACAAGTCATTGTTAAATTATAAAAAAATTATGTTACATATGAGTTATTTAGTGACAGCTTGACGATAAAGTTCCTAACTAATTTCAGTTTAGTGATGTTGTCAACTAACTTTTAGTATGTGTATATTTTGATTGTTGATACGATATACTTAAGGAATGTTACTACAAAAGAGTATTATATTCTTGACCATGAAATATAATAATTGCTAGTTGACTCTTATCATGATTAATTAAATTGTCCTAAAAAAAATTGTTTAAAATTAAGTTTGGTGGTGGCTAAAAGGGTCAACTTTTATGATGAATGACTTTATATTTTGTAAAATTACTATATAATATAATATAAAGTCGTTTTCTGTATACATATCTAAAAGAAAGAAAAAAATTATAATTTAAAATAAATATAAGATCCTTACTAGGATCTTTTTTTTATTATTATTTTATAATAACATGTGTAGTATATGACTTTTTTTTTTTATAAAACTTGTATTGAGAAAAATTAATTTCATGGTAATATTATTTTTTATTATTATTTGGAATGTAAGTTTATTTTAAGTGACATAATATTATAGAAATAGTATTTAATTAAAAGGTAAAATGCTCCAAAGATCGATTTTTAATTTATATAATCATAATTTGTACCGTTGGTAGGATGCATTCCTACTATTATATCATTAGTTTAATTAAGACTTTTAATTTTGTTTTATTTATACTCTTCAAATTCATTTTTGCAAAAGTTTTTCATCTCGTAAGGAGATCGATGAAGTATTATAGTTAGAGGAAGAGGGACATATATATGGTGTGCATTGACCTAGAAAGGAAATATACCAGAGTGACAAGAAGGTCCAATTGAAATGTTTGAAGGCTAGAGGTGTACATGTAGGTTAATTTAGTGCGACTAAGGATATGTATAAGGGAGCCAAGACGTGAACGAAGATAGTGAGAGGAGACTCGAAAAAAATCTCAATTATAATGGAATTGCACCAAAGATCAAATCTTAGCCTATTTTTATTTGTGTTGGTGATGGATGGGTTGACGCGACATATTTAAGCGGAAGTCTCTTGGTGTATGTTATTTGCATTTGCAGATGACATAGTTTTAATCAATGAGACATGTGATAGAATTAATGATAGGCTGGAAGACCGTTTAGCTTAGAAGACAGATCCTGAAGTCTAAGAGGGTTAGGATTGAGCAAGACTAATACATAGTACTTGGAGTGCAAGTTCAACGATGGAACCCTTGTGGCAGATGTGAAGGTAATCAGGAATTGATACACAATTCATTTCCAAGAAAGGAAGTTACAAGTATTTTGACTACTCAAGAAAACGGAGAGATTGATAATGATGTATCACATCTTATTAGAGCACAGTGAATAAAATAGAGGTTCGCGTGCACTCGATATCTTACACAATAATAACAATCATAATTATGTCACAATTTTTTTTTTTTTTGTGAAACTGCACTGAGTGTATGACCTATCTAAATTCATTCTTTTCGCGAAAAGCCAAACCTTAAGAGGTTGGTTTCTTTTAAAATATTTTTGTAAAAAAAAAAATCCATACGTTGATACATAGTAAAAAAGTTATAATTAAAAATCAACCTCTCGAGGTCGATATTTTACAAAAAAAAAAGAAGAAAAAAGACCTCCATAGATTGATTTATGTTTTCTTACGAATTTACTAATTTTTTTTTTATAAGTGAACATCCTTAGCATATACTCATGAAAAAAAATTCATAATCACATGCAGAGATGCCTACAATCATCAAACGCCAACTTTTTTTTTTCTTGAGTGATTGTCGAAAATAAAAAAAAATAAAAAATTGCACAAATGTTCAAAGAACACATTAACCCCATTAATTATACACAGAATGAATCTAACAAAAGAACATTTGTACAAAGTGTATATAAAAACTGATAAAAAAAGCTTTAAAATAAAAAAGAAAGTACCAAGGTATATTGATGCTTGTCTTATTTCTTCTTGGCAATTGAGCAATCAATTAAGTTAGAGGAAAAGTAAAAAAGATGAATTAATGATAATTGGACTTTGTTTTAATTTGGACCTATTTATAGTTGTAAAACTTGTTGAAAATTGCACTAATTACCCTTTTGTGGTGATTTAATTTTTTATCTTCTCGAAATTCGATATAAATTCTTTAGAAACTGAAATCATGAGAGGAGTTTAATTTTTTAGAAATCGAATATATAATTTGAGAGACATGTGATTACAAAATATATATTTATGTCCATTAATTTTATTTTATTTTTACTTTGGTATAAGTTAAAATTTAGCACAAAATAAGGATATTAGTATTAATGACCCTTATATATTTTCTTTGACTTATTTTAATTATCATGCTTTAGTAAAAAAAAAATTAAATATAATCTTCCAAATTGTAAATTAGTATTCTCTCTATGGATAATTGCTTTTTCAATCGATATAATTTTCTTTTTTAAAGTCAAATGATTAGAACTTATCTGATATTTTATTATAATTTTTTTTAATCAAATTGACATGTAAAAAAACATTTCTTAATATTTTTCCTCCCCCTAAGTCACTTTACTTGTCCAAATACATTTCACAATTCCTTTTAAAAAAATATATATATTAAATGAAGTGAATATTTATCCTCTTGATTTGTTTTACATATCACATTTTTCTTTCACTCAACTTTTAAAAGACATTAATTAAAAAGGGTAATTTAACTAGCTTATCATTATCCATTTATCTCAATTCAATAATATTTTCTTTTTTCATCATAGTAATTAGTTCTTGTTATTGATTGAATAAAAGATGCTGAAATTAATAATTAATTTTATTTTAATGTTTAAAATAACAACTATTTGAATCATTATTTATTTTTTATTAATTATAAATGGTATTATTTATTTCAAAATTGACAGACAAAAAAGGATATTATCATTATTATTTTTTGTTATTATATAAGAGAGTTTGAAGTTGAAATAGACATGTTGATAATCATTAATGTGCCTGCTTAAATAAGGATATTTTCTAAATAATTTTTAAAAATATATTTTTTTATTATTTTAATTTAACTTAATTAATATATAATTTTTTTGAAATTATGAGACTTAGAGGTGCTGAAATTGATAAGAATTGAGATTAGAACAAATAAATGCATTGTTTGGAGAGCAACAAATAGTGTGACTTTTCCTCAACTTCTTTTATTCACATTGTAACAAAAAATAATCCTTTTTCTTATTGGAAAATTACATTTATTGATTTTTTTAAAAGGGTAATGCTAAATGGCCAGAAAAATTTGGCCAAATTTGGCCAGAAATGTAAAAAGACTAAAATAACCTTATTTTAGTTTTACATTTATTTCCTCAATACTTTTCCCTCCAAACAAAATTAACTTTTTTCTAATTTCCAAACTCCTTGAACTACTAAATACTAACTATTTGGCTTCCAATGAAAATGAAAAATGTTTTTTTTTTGTAGTTTATCTTTAAAAATAAGTACTGTTTAATTAATAAAAAAAATGTACACTTTAATTAAAAAAAATGTAATTTTATTTTTATACATTTAAATTTTTTTCCATTATATAGCAAATTATGTTCTACATATACCCCTCCCCCAAACTCAATTATGATCCTAAGGTGTCAACTTTGAAAAATTATTTTTTCACTTAAAATAAACCTCTTTATTGAAAAAGACAATTAAATTTCTCATTAATAATAACTACAAATGACTATCTTATCTACTAAAGATTATACTTAATTATTTTGTAATAAAAAAATTGTAAAATATAGTAATTAAGCATAGATTAAAAAAAATAAATTAAATTCTTTTATAAATATAATCAACAAATAGATAAGTCTATATAATGGACATTTTTTGAGAGAAAAATTATATTGAAATTTTGATATTTTTAAAAATGATTGATGATAAGACATTCAAAACTATGTCATAAATAACACATTATTTTTTTTATATTATAATCATTCCGCACAAGAATTAACATATATAGAAAATGGTGAAATTATTTCACTAATTTTAACAATGAATAAATAATCCAGTTATTCGAATAGTATTAATTAAGTGGATATTTCAAAATAAATGAATAAAAGATCACTCAATACCTACTTATCAATTATAATACTTTAAAATAGATGTATTTTATGTATATATTAATTTACAATATGTTTAACATGTATAAGTAAATTATAACATAACTAGGATATATATGTTTTAAAAATTATTTTCATTTATCTAGAATTTTTATATTTCAATAACGACAATCAAATCTCAAAATACTTTCGAGTTGATAGACATCGACACATTATAAAATCCATAATTTAATTTTCTTAAAACATAGTAATCAAATATGTAATTTAAAATTTTTAAATATGTAGTTTAATTTTTAAACATGTTGTTGTAAATATGTAGTTTAATTTTTTAAAACATAATAACCAAACATAAACTTTAAATATGTAATTTTTCAACATTAATGTGTAGTTATCTTGGGTTGTTGTTAAATAGGATCGACACTTATAAACCGTATGATTTTTAGTATTTCTTTAATGTGTTGATGTTTATCAATTCTAAAGTATTTTGATTTTTGATTGCTATTATTGAATTATTTTATATTATATATATAAAAAAAGTATTTAAAATTTAATTTAAATAATTATTTAAATAGGTAATTTAAATTTATTTATATAATAAATGCAATAAAATTACTAATTTTAAAAAATATTAATCCGTTCAAAACAAATATTAATTTGAAAGAAAAAAATAATATTGTGACTACAACTATGTATACTTAATATTTTTGCAGATCATTTAATAGCAAACATTTTTAATAAAATAACAAATAATACTACTAAAGAAAAATATATATGTGATGAAACTTAAATCTAATTCATGTTAAATTTGTATTGTCATTGTCATCGGAGAACTATAAAGATGTTTTCTTTCAAAACTTTTTATAAAGTTTATTTTGAAATCATAAAAAACTCTCTATATCCTTTTTATGTTATTAAAATTTTTTAATGAAGCACCATCAAAAAATTTATAATTTTTTTTTTGTATATGTCTCTAGTAGTGAAATAATAAATAAAAATTAATTTTAATGAGTCTTTTTTGTGTATGACATGATTCATATGTTATCAAAAATATGAAGATAATCACGTAATAGAGAAAACATGATGATAATTTTAGTTTTCTTCTTATTTCGCTCACATAATTTTGAGTATAATTGGATAAAATATATTTTTATCATTAATTTTTTTTCTAGAAAATCGGTGTATAACAATAACTCCTTTGAATAAATAAGAGTAACTCTATAGCCACTCGGCTAATTTCATATTTTAATATTTTAATTTAGATATAAATTATCTTTTCGCGATTAAAAATTATAAATTAAAATAGATAATTTAACCTTAGTTTTGTTTTATACTTTTAAAATTTTTCTTATCATTAAGGAAAAAGAAATAAAAAAAATAAACTAAAAAGAATAAGTAAAAAGGAGGAAAATTGAATTATGTTTTTTTTTGGTGAATTTTTTGGTTCTTTTTCCATGTTTAATTAAGAAATGATCAATAATTAATTTCACTAATCATTTTCAATGTATTGAAAACATAATCAAATAATACATTTAATATTTAAGTTAAAGGGCAAAAATGTCTAAAAGTAAACTAGATTATAGTGTGAATATATCATTTTATCATTCTGGCCAAATTCTGGCCAAATTTTTCTGGCCAAAAGGACTTTTCCTTTTTAAAAAGATATATTCAGTATAACTTTATAAATTTTAATTATAAAAAATAATAATTAATCTATTGCCACCTAGTCAAGATTCTTTGTTATCCATTTCAAAATAACCTCTCACACTCACAACATAAGTCACATTCATATATATATTGGACAAGTGTTGATTAACCTTAAATAATTATTTATTTTGAAATTTTACAGTTTGTTGGGTGATTGTAGATGATTAAAGAAAATATATATTTTATGTGATTTTTATTTTTTTTGTCAGATATTCTCATTGGATACTTTATTAATTTGAATTCCCACATCACATGATATTGTTTCGGAGAAAACTCTCCCAAACAATTTAACAGATTTAACATGTACCTTAGTACCTAAACAAATTGATGAAATCCAAAAGTCACTCCAACAATTACTCAACCTATATAATCATAAATAACATGTACCAAAATACATAAACAAATTTATGTAATATCAAAAGTCACTCTAAGAACTACTAACATAACGCAGAACATATTTATTCGATCCCTAATTACTTGTCCATTTTTTAATTGACACAGTAGCCACACAATGAGGTCTACATCATTCACTTCTACATTCGAGAAATATGCTACTGAAGACCCTCGAATCACGGAGAAACTTAGGAGAGAAGAATCAAGAGAACAATAGAATTTTACTCACGAAAATTCATCCATAAAAATACGTTTTCTTTTATTTACTTTGATTGCAGTCGATTTTCTGCACTTAGGGGAATTTGTTGCGAACAGACACACATATTAAGAAAATAATGATTAATATATTAAGTTTACTGTTTTACCTTTTATTAATTATGAAGTGAATAAATTGAAGGTATAATAGTGATTCCATAAGTATGAACTAATAATAAAGAAATAAAAGAGGATTATAAAAAATATTAACTAAGAAAGTATTTACTATTTATTATCCTACTACAACCTTTAATAATCTAATTATTTTCAAGTTGAAATGTTATTCCATATTTACTTATTTGAAATCTCCTAGCTATGCTTTGAAATGTTATCATAGTTTACATGATTTTTATTTTTTAGACATGTTAAATTCTTATAACATGTTACAATTGGTCATTTTTTGTGAATTATTTCTCAAATGTAGATATACAAATTTCATTGTCATGTAGAGTAGAATTATTATGAAAAGGTAGGATAAAAGATGAAATATTATTATTAAATAATAAATAAAGACAAAATGAGAAGAAAATATTAAGATAACGACGCAACACACCATATCAGTCGCTGCATAAAATAAGTTCTTTCATTGTTACCTAATGATAAATTTAAACGATACGATACAATATAATTTAAGTAATGATAAAAATAAATATATATATTTAAATTAACAAATACAACACGTAACCACTACCCAAACAAGATATTTATAAGAAGTTATCGATATTCTTTGAGTATACATCGAGTAATAGAGATATAATATAATATTATTTTTTTGTTATATAAGGTAAATAAATAACATTTTCTCATGCTCATATCTAGCTAGCGTGTGAAATATAGGTACTATTGATTTTATTCGATTTACTGCCATATTTTCCAGGAATCAATTCATGCAGATTTGAAATTTATTGTACTACATCTAGTAGTAAAAGGAAAAAATTTTGTCAATGAAAATACTATTTCAAATAGAATGAAGACTAAAATAAAATTAATTTATTAGATATGAAATATAATTATCAAAATCATTTTATCACTCACCATATTATTCACCACACTTAGAGGATTTTTTTTTCATACGTTGTTATTTTATGTCTATTTTGAAGCTTGATTAATATAAATGAAAGTAGTATTGAAATGTTTTACTTTGGGTGTAAAATATTTTATAATTAAGGCTCTAATCTGAGACGTCTAATTCGAGATAAAAGGAATACTTATCAACGCTCGATAATCTTTGAGGTACAATTGAATGCTATGAATACTGTATTTTGGATTTTCTCACTAAAAGAAGGGTAGAGATCGATTTCTTTTATCTCTCTATAATTAATAACAGGAGACCAATCTTACGATTTACTTATAAATATTCTTTTATTAATAAGATAATCATAAAAGATCATTACTATATAGCAAGTAATCTATAAAATGATTACTTGTACCACTTATAATATTACTAGAAAAAATAATCTTACAATTTGAATTGAGAATCTGTCGAAAACAGTTTTCTAATCCAACAAAGTATGGACAATATTTTACATATATGTTACCCTTCCGGATCCCACTAGAAATATTTTTTTAGTCATATATCATTGTATATAAAACCAAATATTCTCCGATATCTTTTCCGTCCAATAAAAAGTTACTCGTACATGTAAATAAATAAATAAACGTTAAAAGATTAAAAAAAATCGATAAATCCAACGGTCAATATCCTTTTGTTAACCTACAATTTTCCCTATATATATAACCACCCAAAACACCAATACAAATTGCCAAATCAGCTCCAAAAAAAAATAAAAAAATCCCATATTTTAATCCTCTTTTCACCTTTAATTTCTTCCATATTTGTTCCAAATGGCTGGAAAAAATTAATAATGAAGAACACTTTTGTGGTTTTGCAATTAATGAAGAACCAAAAGTGTAAGAAGACTACTACTTATGAGAATCCAAATAAATCCAATAACTACAATAGGTTTAATAATTATTAGTCGTGTCTGGATCAGCTAGCGTGCATATATTACTGTGGAACACGTATATCGAGGCAACTCTAATTAATATTCTCTATGTTATTGTTGGGGGTGTTGAAAGTATATTATGGATTGTGGTAGTAGTGGTTTGATTGTTAAGTTTAAGTATTTTATTGTTGTGTGAATGTTTTTATATTTATGTTGGTTTTAATTTGTTGGAGTATTTTTTTTTTTTTATGATGTTTGTTTTACTATGGCTTCCAAGTATGTTTATGTTTAGTTTGTGCAGTAATCTTCAATTGCATCATGTTAATAATAAGAATTTAAGAAATCCAAAAATGATGTAAATTATGATTAACATTTCGAAGCACATCCAGGATTTCAAATAAGTATATATGGAATAACATTTCAAGTTGAAAATAATTGAATAATCAAACGTTTCTGGTACAATAATAAATACATTCTTAATTAAAGATCGCAAGTTCCAAACTATAAAATTAAACAAATTTTAATATATATGAGTATTTTTCATTCAAAATAGACGTTTTGACTTTCAGATCAGAGTACATGTAGGAAACTAAAGAAAACATATATGTATTTAGAATATCCAATAGCTTTAAACCAAACTCTATATTTGTATTGCAACATTCACTTAATACATATTTAAATAAAGAGGATAGTGAGTTGAAAACTTAAATCTTGAACGTTGTATTTATATTTAAGAAATTTAAGTAATTAGTATGTATAATGATTTGTTTCGAACGGAGCATGCAAAAAACTAAAAGGACTCAGAATTCAAAACTCATAAACATAAAATTTTAAATATTTATCTCGAATACTCAACACTTAACTTGAATACCAGATAAACCATGAGGGGAAATACTAGAATATATACACAAAAGAAATCACTTAATATAATAATTGTTTCCAACCTAAAAAAGACTCAACAATCACACTCATAAACTTAAAAATCTTGTATAATTGTCTCTAATACTCAACACTACTCAACTTTAATAACATATAAACCACAAGGAAGAATATTAGAATACTCAAAAGAAATCACTTACTATGTATAATGATTTGTTTACGAAGACAACAAGCAAAAATACTAAAAGGACTCAGAAATCAAAATTCATATACTCAAAACCTTGGATATATGTCTCGAACACTCAACACTTAACTTGAATAACAGATCATAAACCATAAGAAAGAATATTAGAATACACAGAAGACATCACGTAATATGTATAATGATTTGTTTCCAAACCTAAAAGGACTCAACAATCATAAATCATAAACTTAAAAATCTTGGATCGAATACTCAACATTTAACTTGAATAATAGATAAACCAATGAGGAAGAATATTAGAATACACAAAAGAAATCACTTAATATGTATAATGATTTGTTTACGAACGCAACAAGCAAAAAAACTAAAAGGACTCAGAAATCCAAACTCAAAACCTTGAATATATGTCACGAATACTCAACAGTTAACTTGAATAACATATAAATCGTAAGGAAGAATATTTGAATAAACAAAAGAAATCACTTCTCCAGGTAGGATCCTACTACCATTTTTCAAGAGACAAATTCCACAATCACCAATTCTTCTAAAAATTGATGGTTCAATAAAATCTGTAGAAGCAAATTCACCACAATGTATTTGAACATCATATACTCCATCAATAGTTGATGCTTCATTCACAATTTGGACTGTATATTGAGGTATATGAAGACCATCAAATCCTGATGGGCCTTGGTATATTTGTATATCAGTTGGACAACATTTTCTTGTATTGTCAAGCCCACCTAAAAAAAAAATTTGATAAAAAATCATGCAAATAGAATAATAACAAAAAGTTAAAAGGGCAATCGAATTTAGGTATAAATATTGCGGTCTCGATTAATTCGATCTGTTAGGTTCGTTTAACGAAAAAACAGTCCTTATCATAACTATGGGTTAATGGTGAAAGAATTGTATTCATCCCACTGCAATTTTTATTGATTTTATTTTCAAATTCTAATTTAATCGTTATGCTATGAAAAATATATAGAATTGTGTGAGTCAATTCTATATTTAAAAAAAATAATCAAATACTCATTACTCAAATCACACACTCTTCCAACTCTGAATATAGAAAAAAAGAAAACTATATTTGTCTATGTATAGTCTTAAAATTTCCTAGAAGGAATTAAATTATTTAGTGTCAATATATAAAAACTAAATTTAAATGTAAATCAATGTTCCATCCAAATTTTTAGATACTACTTCATATTTGACCAAATTTATAAAATTTGATTATTTTCAAAAAATATTTTTATCATATATTTCATTCAAAGTACCTTTAATCCAAAACTCCAATTTCCCACTCAAAATTTTGAACAAATTAAACACCTTAATTGTCCAAAATAAGCACTTCATTTTATATTATTAAAAAAAAACAATTTTAAATTTCTAGAAGAATTACCAAACAAACCCTATAAAGTGAAAGCAAGAGATGATAGGGAGTGATTTGTTTTTAACGAGTCTTACACGAGATAAATTCAAATTAATTAAATTCTAGTACAGATATCAAACGCTACGCAGAAACTAAAAAAAAAACTCAAACAACAAGAAGATAAATCGCAAAAAATACAATCAAATAATTAAAACAAGAGATATATATTGATATAAGGTGAAGAATTACATACATGAAGTTGTGAAGGGGAAGAGAAGCAAAAACACAAAAATTAGCCATAATTTTTTTCCATAGCTTGATGAAGGATGAAGCATGAGGAAAAATCTTCAAGTGGGACAACTTTAATTTAGTGTGAAAAATTAAAAATAAAAATATTTTGGTTTGTGAGTTTTGATGTGGAAATTGTTATATATATATATATATATATATATATATATATATATATATATATATATATATATATTATTTTTTATTTATTTATTTTGAATTTTAAGATATAATGAGGAGAAAAAACGTGATTCTTGATACTTTTGGAATGATGAATTGAATAATTATCCAAGTGGCTAGATATTAATCCATTTTAATTAATTGTAATAAGAAATGCTGAATAGTATACTAGCTGTTACACATTAATATTCCTAAAAAAATTGGTAAGAAAATAACAACTTTCACATTCTTTTTATTTTTGTAATCTCCCAAGAAAAAACATCAATTATATTTTGATTTTATCAAGTAAACTACAGATTTCATATTTTAAGGATGCTTGTCTAAAATTCAAAAAAATAAAAATAAAGATAAATAATACTAATAATAATAATTTATATATATATATATATATATTAATTTATGCTTCGAAAAAAAAAACTTATTATGAAAGGCATAAATTAAAGACTATTTGACAAGTGCAAATGACCCTATCAATGAACTAATTTAAGCTCATCAATTGGATAAAATTCCAACTTATATACAAGTAAAATTCACAAATAACAATTTTTAGCTATTGTATTTGAAAAATTCAAGATTTTTTTTTCTATGGAATTTGAAATGCAAGAAAAGTGACCATTTTTCAATGACATAATCGAAAAATGACCAATAAACATTGTTTATAAAACATATAGTACTGTAGGTTAAAATACAATGAGCCAATGAAGAAATATCAATTATATTCATATGATATTCAAAATTTATTGTATCGACTAATTCAATTTAGTAGTGCAAAAGATATTATTAAGAGAGAGAGAGTTTTCTATCAGACGTTTCTTCATTCCCTAGACTCAAAACACGAAACATTATCTTTTCATTAAAAATGAAAAAGAATTCCGTCCATCCCACCACAAACTCGGTGGTAACTCATCTCTCTTTTGTTTCTCTCTTGTTCAAGAAATTAAGTCCTTCCCAAAATAAAATAAGATTGGAAAACAAATTCACATACATTAAAGTTGTAGCTCACGTTCATTTTGTGGAAATTTGGTTGGTTTTGTCTTGTAGTCTTTGGAAGAATAATTTAATTTTTCAAGTCTGAATAATTATATATAGAGAGAGAATTATACTATTTATATGTGTTAAATATTATTTTCCATACATAACGAAATTTCTAGCTTTATTGCTAACCAGACAACAACAACTACAATAAAAGTAAGGAGATATATATAAAAACGAGCCTCGAGCCTTAGCTTAAAGCAAATAGTTAGAATGTTCCACGACTAAGTGTATAACGTATATATTCAAACTCGAGCTAGTTGTGGAGATAGGTTTTTAATTCGTGAATTAAATATGTTTAACTCTCAAAATGGACTTTAGATGCATAATATTACTATATGTTTTACATTAAGATAACACAACACAAAAACAAAACAAAAAACAGTCATGTCATACAAGTTATTTGGCTAGCTAAATGACAAAGAGAAAGCATTATTCACACAAAAAAATTTACAACATTTAATTAATTTACTCACAAGCTTTCCCTATTTCCCCTTTGCAATATTATCAAATACCTCTCTACACCCTCATAATTAAATATTTATTATTGCAAATTATACCCTAATGCATAATCTTGATACATTCCTTCATGAGAATTCTGAAGAATATTTGAAGATGAACCCCAAGAATTTGATGAAGAAGCTGTATTTGTATCAAAATCATTAGTCCACCATGCCAAATTGTGCCTTGATCCATCATCCATCTCTTTAAAACAATCGAATTCGGAACCTATTTGTTGATTCTCTGAATGCATATTTAGGCCTATTGATCCTTTGTTGTTGAGAATTAGGTCATCGATCTCCAGCTGAGTGAAACCCTGAACGCCCTGAATTTGGATCTCTTTCGCGTTTTCTTGTCCTATGTTTGTGTCAAGAACATTTTTTTGATTGTTGTTGAAGTCATTGATTGGGATACTTTTTTCCACTTGAACATTCACCTTAGTACTAGTAAATTCATTGATCCCAACTTTTTGACCTAGTTCATGAGCATGGTTTTCACTAGGGTTTATCGGTGCGTAAAGGGGTGATTGATTCTCATTTAAGCCATTAGATTGTAGGGTTTGGATCATTTTTTGTTGGAGAGGGGTTAACTTAGGCCAAAGTGATGGATTATTATAGAAAGAAAGAGGGTTTTGTAGGGTTTGAAGTTGCATGTGAAGTTGAAGCCTTTCTAGAGCTGAGTTGCTTAGGTTTTGTAATAATGGATTTTCTTCTAATCCATTTATGTCCTTAAGATCTTGGCCACCATTAGCAAGCAATAATCTATTCATTTGAGATTGTTTTCTTTTTCCAAGAAGCTTCTTCTTCAATCTTGTGTTCCAGTAATTCTTGATATCATTGTCCGTTCTTCCAGGAAGTTGTGCAGCTATTATAGACCACCTAAAGTTTTCACAAAAAAGGATTTTAAACACAATCAGATTAAGTTCGTTCCGAGACATAATATAATTAAATAATCAGAAGTATACTTTCTCTAAAAGCTTAATAAAGTTTTCAGATGAGATGGTCGTCACAGACTTAAACAAAGTTGATTAAACCCTAAGAAAGTAATTTGGATCATCAACAAGTAACATGAAGAAGAGGTCTAAGAGAACAAATAATATGATCTCTCTATCAACCTAAACTTTCATATGAGATGGTCACCGACTTAAACAAAGGGTTTTAGACATAATCAGATAAAGATTGTTTCAATACATAATATAATTAGGTAAATAAAAGATTGTTTTCTCTGACAGGTTAAATCACGCTTTCAGATGAGATGATCGTCACAGGCTTAAACAAAGTTAAACCATGAGGATCATGAGCAAGAAACATGAAGTAAAGGTCTTAAAAAACCTTATAGAGAAGAGTGAAATTAATTCATAACAATTATCTCTTAACTACAAAGACTAAAGGACAAAGTAATTTAGTTGGATTTCCATTACTTTTTGTTGTTATTGTTTTGTGTTTATCTATGAAATGAAATAAATAAATAAATATATTACCTGCTGCCAATACTTATATAGAGGCTACAAATGATATTGTCTTCTTCTTCAGTAAATCCACCATGTTTAATATTAGGTCTTAAGTAATTCAACCATCTAAGCCTGCAACTCTTCCCACATCTCTTAAGCCCTACAACAACGATAACAACGTCTCAGTTACAAATAAGTTTTTCGAGGATTTTTAGGTTTTTCTTAAGCCCTAAAATTAAATCTTTTAAATATCATTTAATCAAATTAGTCCAAAAAAAAAAAAAACTCCTAATAATCAAGGTTTAAAATTTTATAAAATTTTGCATGTGTTTAAGCCCTAACAACAACTAATACGTCTCAATTCCAAACAAGTTTCAAATGATTATTTGTTAAGCCATAAAAACAATATTTTTTTTAGAAAATGACAATATAGTCTTGAAAAACTCTCAATAATTAAGGTTTAAATTCTAATGAATTTCCATGTGTCTTACTTAAGCCCTACGACGACAACAACTACGTCTCAGTTTCAAAAACAAGTCTCCTTAGGTCTTTCTTAAGCCCTAAAAAAAATTATTTTAAAGGTATTTTTCGATCGAAACAATCGATACATAGAGAGACAAATAGAAGAATTTGATACCTATTTTTTGGGGAAGAGCAATCCAATTGTTACCAGTGCCATTTTCTTCAATATATGCCTTTAGTGTTGCATCTTCTTCTGGTGACCATGGTCCTTTTTTCACATTTGCTTTGTCACAACATGGAGCTCTCCCCATATTTTTTTTTAATTTTTTTTTGTTGTTGCTTCCAAATTTTTTTCTTAATAAATTGAAATATTTTGTGATAATTGTTGATTTGAAATATTTTGAGAAGAGAAGACTTGATTTTATAGGTAGAAAAAAAGAGTGGATGATCAATGATGTCATACTTTTGAAAAACTAAAAAAAAGTCTTCTCATTTCTCTAGGGTTCTATCTGTCATTTTTGGATTGGCTTACTACTAATATTATTTTATTAATAACATGACAAATTACTATTGCAAATTTCTCTCAAAATATATTATATTAAAATTGTGTATCTTTTTCTTATTATATGTTTATTTTATTATGTGGATGAAATTCTAAAATCAAGAAAGAAGGCTCCATCCTCTTAGTTTGTCGCCAATGGTGCCCTAACATTTTTTATATTTAATTATGCCGCTCAAATTTTTTAAAAATATCATTGTGTGTGTTGGATATTTTATGAGCAATGAATTTTTTGATGACCTGATAAAAATATTCTTAAAAAGCTCGAGCAATAACATAGATATGCAATATCATGTTTAGATCATGTTTCGTTCGTTGTTTATTTATTTATGAAATAATTTGAGCATCAGATCGAAAGTGATGGACTAAATTTATAGACACGCAAGGTAAGAGCAGCGCGATCATATATGTTTTAAGAAAGATAAGGGCAAAGGATAAAATAGATTGAGTCGAGAAAAATAAAGTTTATCAAAATAAATTGAGTCGAGAAAAATAAAATTTATCAAAATTTGACCTAATTTTATATGAAAAGAATCTGACATTCAATCTATATTGTAAAACCTTAAAGACAATAGGTGAAAAAAATTGGGACATTATAAACCCCTTTAAAATTTTTGAGCAAATGCTTTTTTTTAGAATTTGATGAAAAATTGCTTAAACAATAATGAAAATAAAAAGTGAAATAAATTGAGATGGATAGACATATATATGTGGGTAAAACCATTTTTTTTAATTCAATTTCCAGTAGAGTCTGGGTGTTGTATTAATCTCAAATTTAACACCAAAATTGTCTAACTTGATAGACAATTTATGTCAGCCAACTTGCATATATTGACAATTTATTCATATTTCATTTGCTTTATTTTCGAATTGAGGGGCTATCAGAAATAAAAATTTATACACAAATCAAGATAGCAGTAAGATATGCATGCATTTTACTTTCCACAAATTTCACTTATAAAATTACACTAAATATGATGTTTTGTTTGATGGACCAATTTTTCTTGCGAACCAGAGTCGGCTAGTTAATAATTACTATTACTCGTCAAATTGTTTCTAACACAACAATATATATATATATCCAATATAATCTCATAGTTGAAATTTGGATAGGAAGGTGGGTATGTAGACATTATTACACCTATATACTTTATGGGATAGAGAGGTTATTTCCACGCTTGAGGAAAAACACAACAAATTGAGTATGAAAAGGAAATACCATGTAAAGAAGTCATGTTAAAAATAATAAAAGGAAAAAAAATAATAGAAACAATAAATAATATGATAAGTACATTAACCGTAAACTATAGAAGACCGAGTGAACGAGCCGATTTGAGTCATGAGTATGGAGATATTTAATAAAATCATGTTCGAAACATTGAAATGAACCTTGCTGTGCATAATCCGAATTTAACCGGAGCACCGAACACCGAAAAAAAAGAAAAAAACAGTTGGGTGAATGACATACATTATGTTCAGGGGTAATAAAATTTGTGTCTAGGAAATACTTGTGCCTTTCTCCTTATCATTTACATAACATTGGGTTATAAATTAAACTCTAATTTTCAAATAAGTTAATTAGTACAAAATCATGATGAATTATTTATATCTAATAATAAGTAAAAGTCATTTTCTATTTAGCCCCATCATAAACGTACCTTAAAGTCTTCTTTAATTCAATAAATTAATAACAAATTATCATACATATCAACAAGTTAAGTCGTTAATTACGGCATTTACATAAATTATTTGTTGCTTTTAGACACCCTATTTGAAACAACTTAGCTAGGGTTTTCAATCAAGAACATGGAAATATCTCTTTTAAAAAAATATATATTAAGTTATATGCATATAATATATTTTACTTTATATCGTTAGTGTAATTTAACATATTAATGATCATTAGTTTTAGATTATCAATCGATTTGTTGAATAGATTACCTCTAACGACCTTTTAACCAACTTGCCCCTACTAAAATAGTAATTTCCGTCTTAAGCTTTTTTGACTTATATTTTATCAAAAATCTCATGTTTTCGATATGTATCCCTCAAAAAATTTCTATCGATAAATTCACATACTATATTAATATTATACACCGTCAATATAATATAAATAGAGTTTGGAGAGCACGTAGTGATGCAGTTAGAAATTTAATAAAGAGTGTGCAAATTTCTTTTTTAGTTGTTTTAAGAATGTGTCAGAATCAGATATGTTCTATTCTTATATCGTCTGATCGCCAAGTCATACTTTACTCGATTGCATTTTATTGGAATTGACACATCATAACAGTTAACATTTAACTATTATACACCACATATATATTTTTCAGCGAAGGATGTGCAGTGGACCTCTCTTTGCGTCTAAAGTGGCTCCGCTCATTTTAACAATTATAGAATATACGAAGACCTTATCTCTTCCGCTCCGAGAAAATGTAAGAAAACAAACAAATTATGAATACTTGTTCTAAGAAAAATCAAAGTTTTTTTTTCCAGAGAGAATATTAGAACTTCATTGACCTTGGTCCCTCTAATACATTATATTATATTATGTCCTAATAAATACATTTGTTTTGTATATTAAACAAAAGATTATGAGGTCCAAAGAACCTCACTTGCATAGAAATAACAAGAAGAAAACTAACAAAATTTCTAAAGTTGTTTTAATAAATTAATTAATTAATAATCAAATTAAGTCAGATCTTTAGGAAGAAAGAAAACATGTTTCTGTTTGTCTTTATTTATAAACAAGAATCTCTCTCTCTCCATTGACACTAAACATTAATCAATTTTCATGCATCATCAACACTTGTTTTATAAAAAATTATTATTTTAAAAAATATATATTTATAACAAGATAAGTATTGCTCTATGTTGGCTAAACATATATAACAAAATATATAATGTGGTATCATTGGTGCTAGCTTAATTGACTTTACTTTATTTACCTATATTAATATGGATCTCTTTACATAATTAAATAGCCGATCAGATTTATCGTTTACTTTTTTATATATAAAGTATATACATGAGTATACTTAATAGTTATACTGATATATAAAGTATATACATGATTATACATAAATTAGTATGGACTATACATATATATGTTATATCTTCGGAGACTATTTTTTGTTTAAGTGATTTTCTTGGTGAACGGTTATTTGGGTAAATTTTTTAATTTATTATTCTTTTCTTCTCAATTTATATAATGGTGTTCGATTGAATACCAAAAAAATTTAAAAAAAGAAAGACTTTGAATTTTGTGATTTGAAATTAGTCATAAACACCTACGTAACGATAAATTATCTCATTGAAAGTAAAATAAAAAGTTCAAAAAATAATATTTTTTCTAGATAAAGAAATATGACATATAATTTTTTTTGGACAGACGAAATTGAATATATATATATATATATATATATATATATATATATATATATATATATATATATATATATATATATATATATATATATATATATATATATGGTGACAAGTACCAAAAAAATGGTGAAAATATATCATATCATCAATAGCTTTTAGTATTATTGTTAATATAACTAGATAAGTATGGCTGTTTGTTGGCTAAACACCAAAAATAATAATGTTGCATCATTGGTGTTAACTTAAATTGACTTTACTTTCTTTCTTTCTTTTTTTTTCGTATTGAGTCATTAGAGCATCAATTAAATTCGAATTATGCACTGCAGAATTCATTTGAGGGTGGTGTTTTAATAACAGGATTCAACATACCCAAGGCTCGAACCCGAAACTTCTGATTAAGAGTAAAACAATATAAGTCATGAACTTTATGCACCTAATTAATATGTAGCTAGGACACAATACCTTTTTTTTCTACCAAAACAACCCCACAATATTTTTTGCCTAATTAATTTCTCATATATATAATACAAGTGATTGATTAGTTTTAATCTTTTTTTTATGCTAAGTATGTGTCTTTTGACTTATGGAATCTCAATTATCATAAGCTACCTAAGGCTAAAAGGTATAGTTTTTATTAATTTTGTGAAAGAAAATTGGGAAAAAATCATAATATGAATCTGCAAATAGTGTAGATTAAGAGGGTGAGTAGAAAGTTTTTTAAATTTTTTTATAGAAAAAGTGCTTTTGAACTTATTTTAGTGTTCAAAAATCATTCATTTACACCCTATTCTATGCAAAAAAATACTATATATTAGCTTGAATAATATTTTTATTTTATTACGATGTTAAAGTGTTTCGTAGTTAATCTCATAAGCTAGCCCTTTCTTCTCTCAAACATATTAGATAATTTTTTTAATATTATTGAGTTTTGAAGAACCTGTACAAACGTAGAACTATATTAATAATTTTCATATTCTTATCCACTTAACGATGTTCATATATATGAATGACGTAACGTTCATATAATAAAGTATATTATGACTATTATTTCAAGTTATACAATTAAATTATGATACTATATATGATCACCCACAAAACAAAGATTAATGAAAGAGACATTAGGGAATTAAGAGAAATTAATCTATTTAATTTAAATATTATAAGGTATTGTACTATATAGACCTAGGACACAAAAAATATATATATTATATGACCTTAATTACAATAGGGTTGACAAATATGCCCTAATATATGGACTCTTGATACACATAAACTTCTAAAAAAATAATTAATTTTTTATACAATCTATTATAACCAAATATTCTTTGAAGGAGACCTTTAATGACTTTTGTTTTTCTTCAACAATAATTAATCTGCAATTATAAATTAATACAAGTGTTATTATCACTTCATGCACTTTTTGTTGGATAATACTATATAAAAGAATAAAAAATAGCTTAGCATAATTTGAGTATTCCTAATCCTTCAATTTTTTAACTCATATGTAACATTGTCAACCCTTAATTTTAACAAATCCATAATGAATTATATCATAATGTGGCATCCAAAGAAATTTACTTGGACTTATCTCTTTGATCACTTTATAATTAAGTTACCACAAAATATCTTAGTATCGAAATTTATTAACCTAATTAATTGATCAAATTTTGAGTAGCGTATGGTGTTATTTAAAAGAAAATATTTTTATTTTTTAAAACTCGAACCTGAATCTTTCGACTAAGCATAGAAAAATTTCATTCATTCAAGCACAAGTGAGTGGAGGTAGGGAGGTGCAAGGAAGTTTATCCGATCCAACTCAAAATTATTTTTTTATACAGTTTAATAGATATGATGAATTTACTTATTTTCTTTATATGTACATATTTTCAAATTTATAGTGAAAATTTTGATTCTGCCGATTTTATTAATGGTTTGTTTCTCTATCCCAATATTCACAATATGGTTACATTGTTAAAAGTCAAACAAATGTGGTTTTATATACTCCATAAAATTGTATGTTTTATTCTTCAAATTAGATAGATAGATCTTTAATTTTTATTCTTTTAACATAATGAACTCTTTAGAAACTAAAGCCAGACATATCTTCTCTTACAAGATATTATATATGAAAATATAATTCATGCTCTAAAAAGTTTCAATTTATACGATTTACTCTTTATTTAACTAGTATAAAAAGAATGACACAATTTTATATTCAATGACTTTTTTAATTTTAAAATATTTATTTTTTTCTCAATGAAATTATTTACAGCCACATAAATATATGTAACTTATATCGATAACATATTTCAAAAGTTTTCTTTTATCAACTTTGTGATAAATTAAACTATGTCATATAAATTGAAACACAGTATATATCGCGGAGGACATAAATTGAAGATTGGCACAAAAAAGGGGCAAATGACCCTTTATTTTTTAATTTTTTTTTTACTGTTTTACTCTAAATATCTTTCACTTGACACATCGACAAGTCAAAATGAGCATGTACAAGAAATTGACTTTTTATTAAAAAGTACAATGCCGTGTATTAGGTACATAAAAAAGTAAAAAAAAAAAAAAAATGCAGTTTATTATTTTCTAGAAAGATCAACAAGTAGAATTAATGATGATGTAATGGAATTTGACCTTTGATTTTACTATTTATAATGTTTTTTTAATTGAAATTCACTTTTTAATCTAATTGGTCCATGCAAATATCAAGAAACTAATATATGAAAAAAATAAAATAAAAAGGAATTAAGTCAACTAGGTGTTTATACAAACACTAGCTTGTCTAATTAGGTTGGTTTGGTTGGTTGGAACAATAATATATTATTAATTTTTTTGTGTATATTTTTATAAAATATCATAAAGTTTGTTCAAATTAAGTGTTGTTAATAACTTTATGTTTAGTTTCATGTATCTTTTTTTAAATTAGATAAAGGTATTATATCCTTAAACAACTATAAAAAAAAAAAAAAGAGAAAAAAATATAAAAGAGTTAGTAGCAAAGGTAAGAGGACAATCATTAATGTATACTTTTGATACAAAAGCTTTATAGTTGACATGTATAAAAGAGTGATTTTGGTGTCCATATACAATGGTATGTGATATATGAAAGAAGGCGCATGTCACGAGTTTAAACCTGTTGTTATATATGACGATAATAAGATGAACCGATGAAGAAGGATGAACAGACGGACTCATTGTTATATATGATGGTATTAGAATGAACCGGTGAAGGATAAACAGACAGACTCATCGTTATATATGATGATATTAGGACGAACCAATTATATGATGATTTTAGGATAAACCGATGAAGAAGGATAGACAGACGGACTCATTGTTATATATGATAGCCATTAGGATGAACCGATGAGGAAGAATAGACAGACGGACTCATTGTTATATACGATCGTATTAGGATGAACCGATGAAAAAGGATAGACAGACAAATTCATTGTTCATCGAGTTTCAAATCTTGTGATACTAATCTTTGAGGATATTTCAATTAGAGAAATGAGAGATTTTTTGATAGATCAATAATCAAGGTATAACAAATCGAAATTTTGACTAGCTTGAAATCAAGACGAAAAATTTGAAAGAGTAGAGATAGAACACGAAGGACTACTAGTACTCCATATACAAAATGAATAGTCTTAAAAAGCCATAGTCGAAAAAACTAACGAAACAAATCGAGGCTCAACTATCAAGGTATTGTCCGCTTTGATCCAACTTTAAAACACTGAAATTTTGTAGGTTATTGACCTACTGTATCACATACACATGTATGCAAGTAATACTGTAAGATCCATCATCATCAGACAAATATAAAGCATGATGTATGAAAAGAGACTCACTTCTATGCACTAACATTGTAAAATAATCGAAAAACATGTTATATCAAGATAAATTATACTGATCTCGTTCCACAAGAGAGTGAATTTGTGCATAACACTTGCAAAATTCAGATAATCTACACTCCATATGATTTACTGGATGTTAATGTGATACTGAAACTGAAAATTCATAACTTCAGATATATAAATTATCATTAATCTATGTACAACTCCCCTTTACCAGTTCCAACAGATATCTGAAACAACAAAAAATCAATATCTGAATGAACAGCAATAGCACGTTAACATATACCGACCTTCACAAAGTCGAAATACCAGCCAACACCGGTGGTCTTTTCCAGAAATAACTTCCTGCATGAAGATGGATAAACGTACTAATCTGATTCGAGATCACAGTAAATAGGCCGCTAGAATGTCCGAGTTGTAATGACTTCATAATATAAATAGGCATATGAAGTCATCGGACGAGAAAACAGATATAAGAAATGTTTATTATAGCTTCTAGGGAGACGATAACGACTTTGAAGCAAAAACACGGGATACCATTTATTTTGATCTTTCTCGGTCAATATGTAAATGATTATATTGGAAGGAGCGAGTATGGCAAATAGTATCATTTGACATTCATTGCCGCTGCCATAGTTCTCAATTTCTGAGAGATTTCTGAGAATGATGGCCTATCTGCAGGATCAGGGCCCCAACAACTCCCCATTAGCGCTTTCCATTCGGGATCACACCATGTCGGAATTTGGGGACGCAGTGTATTGTTAACAATTCCTCCTATGTAGTCATTAAAAAAAGATGAGTAACCCCTCAAGTAACAGAGGTATTCTCCATGCTATTTATCAAAACACACCTCTGAATTTGTCTAATTCTTTCTTAATCACTTTTTGGAGCGGTGGTTCTCTAAAAAGCATTTATTTTCAAGGAAAGAGTAGGGAAGTCTCAAACCGATAGAAGCAAGTAGAGGGAGATTGATTTCTCTAGCAAACAAAGCGAAAAAGAAAAACATGTATTAAGAAATGGCCACATACCTATTATCGAAGCACAATGCATATCTCCATATGGTTCATCACCAGTGAGCAACTCCCACATAACAATTCCAAAAGAATAAACATCAATCTGCATCACAGACAATATAACGATCACTTCATGAAAGAGCACACACTAAAAGATGACTTCCACATCTAAAGACGAGACATTACCTTTTCTGTCACCTTAGTTTTTCCACTTAGGAGCTCTGGTGCCATCCAGGGTAAAGTGCCACGAACACCTCCTGAGACCAAGGTGTGTTGTTTCACCTTTGATAGGCCAAGATCACCAATCTAAAGTTAAAGAAATGTGGGGTTAGGAGCTACAGATATCCAATACAGTACGAGAGCTACAGCTTTACTGAGCTCAACAAATCTAAACGCCTTTATAGCTTCAGATAATGGTGAAAATAGGTTCTTGTAGGTTAGCAGGTAGTTGAGTGTAGTGTTGATTATCCTTCCATACCAATAGTCGTAGTATTACTCTTGTAGGTTCTTGTTCTCTTGATTTCATTTACTATATAGTTTCCTTTGTAAACCATTCATCAAATCATTTTGTCGAAGTTCCATTTTCAGAATGCTTTGTCATGCCTTGTGTAGTATTCTGTCTTGGTTTCTTCACATCCTGTTATTTTGTTGAGCCAATGGTCTATCTATCGGAAACACCTATCTACCTCCTACGGTAGGGTTAAGGTATGTGTACACACTACCCTCCTAGACCTCACTAAAGGAACTACACAGGATATGTAGTTGTATAATGATATTGAAATATCTACACAACTAGATGTGGCGCTCAAGGATATTGCCTATCAAGTATGAGTATATGAGCATTCATCATACCTTGCAGACAGGTCGATGTGGATCCCGCATATTTACCAACAGATTTTCACATTTTAGATCAAAGTGAACAATGTTTTTTCCATGCAGATACTCCATACCAAAAGCAGCATCCATGGCAATAATAAGCCTTTTACGACGATCAATAGTCCTATTGAATAAATGTCATCAAAGATATGTTGGGAATTTAGACTATCTAGAAACATTGATAACGTCCTCTAAGTTAAGTAGGAAAACAATGAAATCCAACTCAGAAAGATAACTTTCTAGATATCTGAAAAGCAAAATGTACCTGTCTTTTTTCTGTAAAAACTGTTTCAATGATCCATTGACCATGAATTCTGTAACAGTTGCTAAAGATCCATCTGGTCCATCACGAACTACACCGTAAAAAGAAACAACATTTGGATGGTGCAGTGAACTCAATGTCAGAGCTTCCCTCCAGAAATCTGCAATCTAATGAATAGAAGAGGACATTAAGATCGGCTTCAAAATATAGACTAACTCTGGAGAATAAAGACAGTGGAACAAAGATGTGCTATAAGCAAACGGTAGCTTCAAATTGATTTTCACCATAAGAACTTAGTCATAAATAGAAGTGGTAATAAAAATGCTCGACCACACTTGGCCAATGTCAATGTCATTACGTCCCTTTTTTCGACTTCTTCCTCTTATTTTCTTCCTAATTTGGGTAGAAAATGGCTAAAGTAGTGTTTCAGAACTTCTGATTAGAAGGTGTACAGGTTAGATCTGGCTTTTCTTGTCAACACTGAGAAGGCGAGAAAGTATGACGAGTGTAAAGGCATCTGCCTCAAAAGCCCTACGTTCTGGATAACAACTAAAATGGCTTATTCTTCCTCGTCTTTATTTAGGATAGTAATGAATCTTTATGTTTTTTTACTGTGTAGACATTCAAAATAAATATGATAAAAAAGAGCGGTAATCTTAAAGCAGAAAATAAAACTGATCCCAAAAAGGAAAGTGTCGTAGCTCATTGTAATATAACTTAGTGACAATTGGAAACAGTGCTACCTACTACATATCGATATAGTTCACAGAACAGGAAGGTTAACTTAGTTACAACTGGAAACAGTGCTACCTACTACATATCGATATAGTTCACAGAACAGGAATGTCTTCACAGTTCACTGCCTAAGCCAAAATTTGATTCACCTAGGGAATATTCTTTAGATCAGACGTCAGAGTGCTTTAAGACCTCCGAGTCAAAGGTTGATTTCCTAAAATACATACAACTTAGAAAATTATAGTAAAAATAGGTTTGTATCACAACTCGTAGTAACTTTAGCTACTTTTACAGGCACTCATCCACCCTTAAAGAAACTTGGTTTATTGCCTGTTCTAAAATATTACTACTCCTTGGTAGCTCCTGAGCATCTTATCACCC
Source organism: Solanum sitiens (assembly GCA_016801875.1). NCBI lineage: Eukaryota > Viridiplantae > Streptophyta > Magnoliopsida > Solanales > Solanaceae > Solanum > Solanum sitiens. The sequence goes on from JABWTJ010000150.1 coordinate 878,991, forward strand.
GAAAACAAGTGCAATATCTACTGCAAACAACTATATTCCACATTTGGAACAGAATTACAGACAAGAAGTTTTGAGGGAAAAAAAATGTATGTATATATTAAGGACATACCAGACGTTCCCTATCAGATGGCCTACCAGCAAAGCAACTGGCTTTGATTCTCTTTATAGCGACATCTGACCCCTTCCACTTTCCATGAAATACTGATCCATATGTCCCAGATCCCAACTCCCGGATCTCCTCGAGATCTTCATTTTTGATTGTCTGTACCAAAGCAATGCATATAGTTTTATTCCAATAAGATGTACGAAACAAACTAAACCTGAGAAAGTATTCACTAAAAATGAATAGAGCATAAACAAATAAATGCAGAAGGTTTTTCTGTACAATCTCCTCTGGAAAATCTAAGAAGCAAATAACACGACACAAGATTTATCTAGAAAAGGTTTTCCCCATAATCCTAGAAGAATCACAGTTGCAATGTGAATTAAAATGTTTCATAACGGTGAGGAGACAAAATGAAGTATTTTTTAAGAACCTGCAATCCCTTCTCGATAGCTTCTTCCTCGGCCTTTGTTGACTCAATCTTGGAATTATTAACATTGTCATTCTCTGAATCAAATTCCAAGCCCCCTTGGTCATCCTGTAAATCAACAGATGTATTACATACAGAATAATGCCTTTTAAAACATACACGATGCACCAATAATAATAAAATCATGACCCTCACAGCTAACTCAGCATCATTCTCATGCACCACTTTAGCACTGTCATGCTCATGAGTGGAATCAGCATTTTCTTGAACTTCGACTTTTGCATCCTTGACACTTTGTGATGCAACCTTTTCCGCAGAAGGAATCTCATCAGATAAGGAAGTCAGCTGATCTTTTAGTGGCTTCTCGTTCTTATACGTTACGCAAGCATCAGTTGTCTCTGTATCTGCAGAAACACCTTCTTTTACAGAATTTTCAGGGCAAGTGGTCGCGGGAGATACAGGGTTCAGTGGAATTGAGTCCATTAGTGATTTGGTTGGACTGCTGCTGCATATATTAGAGCCTTCAGCCAAACCTGAAGGATGTAATTGTTCCCCTTCCTGGCGAATAATACTCTCCTTCTCGCTGGCACATTTATCAGCAGCTAACCTTATTCCAGACCTACTCGACGTAGCTGGCCTATCACCAAAGAAAGGTCTGGAATCAGATTTTAACACCGGATCCGGCATAGTTGCAATAGTCTGCATGCCACCTGGGGGCTGAATAGCTTCCACAGTATGCATGGGCTGATTTCCCTGGTTGTGAGCATTTGAGATCAAGTTTTGGGATGGTGCAAGAGAATGTTCAGGAATGGAAAAACCATCAAACACCATCTTTCTCTGTGAAGAATCAAGCCAAGCATTCTGGTTCTCCATTCCAGATTGTAACCTAGGGCCATTTTCCATTATACCCCTGACAAATCCAGGACTAGCAGAACCATTGACCAGCTGTGGTGAATTACCAACCTCGTAAGAAGGACCTCCATGACTTGGGTTTTGGATATTCCTCCACAAAGAATGTGCAGGCATATTTGCTTGAGGAACCTGGTATGTCGTATCTGGTCCATAAGCATAAGGTGAATTTCCATAGCGAACTCCACGATCTTCCATAGAGGGAAGATGAATCTGAGATCCTGTGCCTACCACCTGATCATGATATACCTGACTACCAGGATCCTGTCCAGTTCGAATGTGACGAAGGTCTTCATTATTAAGACCTTGTCCCAGGACCTGATGGCCATCAACCAAATTGCTACCAGCTCCAGACGCATGGATTTGTGGTTCCTCAACTCGAGCATTTGGTTGATGCTGCACGCTCCATCCTCTTTCATGACTATGAATGTCGCTCTGGCGGCTGCGAAGATCATTTTGTTCCACAGGGTAGTATGAGTGGTGCAAACTGGCATCTGTAGTCACTGGGAACATTTCTCTTTTTGGTGGGCACTCAGCACAAGGGTTTGCAACCTGGTGGAATCCATTTCCTGTATCGAGAAGGGAATGCTCTCCAGGCTTCCAAGAGGAATCAGGATGAGGCTGATTGCGCTGAAAAGTCATTCGACAATGCTCACATAAACTGTTCCCCTCGAATGCAGTAGCACCATGAAGGATGTTACCTGGAAAGCCAGCCTTGTCTACTACAGGTCCATTCGGAAATAATAATACGTTATCTGCATATTGAGGCTGGTGATCATATAGGGATGGATGATTAACCTGAAGACGACTGTACTCTTCAGGCAATCTATCAAAATTTCTCTCTTGAAATTCAGGGTATGGAGAATAGTACCGCGACGAAGAAGGAGAATTAGGAAACTCTGATAATGGCCGTGGATCAAGGTATCCTGGCTGTCTAGGAGAATAGTATGCTGGACTCCACGGGGCCTCCATTTCATTATACCTCTGATTAACTGATTGTTGGGGCTGAGCTATACCCAAATGTGGTATGTTAAGGTGACGCAAATTGACCTGAGGTATAGGCACCTCGTTACTCCTCAAATTATGGAGACTACCATCAAGAGTCATCTGACCAAAGCACTGCTCTGCACCATGGAGATCATCTAATGGACCTGTAACCTGAAATTCATTATGTTGTCCGGTCCTGTAATCCGGGGATTCATTAAGGCTATTCAAAGCATCCACATACCTTCTCTCATTTTCCCTCTCATCCCCATCACAGAAATGCAAGGACCCATCTTGATCAGGGTGCAAAAACAGAAAGATCCTGAGCCTAGTAAATCCATCACCAGAATCCAACTTATCGTATTCCTCCATCATATTGACCACATCATCGTCATTCACTACTGAGACGAGAGCATCAAGATCCTCATCAGGCTGCTGATACTTCAGTACCATTGCCCCCTCATAGATCTCCCTCATTTTAGTCATGAGTTCCTCATAAGAAATATCACGCGGAACACACACTATCCTTGTCTCACCACCCACATACCGAAGCTTCCCATCCTGTGGCCTGGGCAATATACTTCCTGAGAAACTACACAAAAACTTAACACGTAGAGTATCATCATTTGAACTAGAAACCGAATCAGGGTTGGTCATTGTGGGACTATCCATGGAGTGTTACAAAGCTTGCTGCTCTCTCACTTAGCAGTCAGAATCCAAATGTTCTAGTTAGTATCAGAACTCATAATACTCCAAAAATCACACCTCAAAAACACCCAAATTCAGCTACTTGAAAATTCGAGCAAGTTAACAACCACGTCCGCCAAGAATCATCAATAGCCTAGAAATATTCACCAAATACTTCAAATTCAAGAATTCTCCCAACAAAATAGAACAAAACAGAATTCAACAGCTAAAAATCACCAATCTTCAGCTCAAGTCAATCCAAGAACACATCAAATACAAAGCCAACAAATCAAAACTCTACAAACCCTATTCAGCAATAAATCAAAAACCCAAATGAGCATTACACATCAGTATTATCACAATCACCAAATAAATTCACAAAATACTTCATATATAACTCAAACGATTCATTTCCCAAACCCAAAAAAAAATCCAATCTTTCAGCTCAAACAATCCAAAAAAATCTCCAAATATTAAACAAACAATTCAACAACCTCACACCCCATTAACTAAATGAATCAAATAAACATGGAAAAACAGTAAAATTACCTTATAAAGAAAATGCCATTCTTGAATTCTGATTTCAACCAAAGCTTCCAACTTTTCAAGAATCTTCCAATTCCAGAAAAAACCCACCAAAATTCAAGCTTTCGTGTATTAAATCTCCTATAAAAGACTCTAAAAAATCGAATCTTTAATCTCTAAGTACCCAAAAATCCCACAAAAATAACAAATAGACATGTAAACAAATTAAAAACTAGTTATTTGTTGCCATAAAAGCTTGTGAAAATTGAAAGCATGAGGCTATATGTATGGAATCTATCAATTAGAGAGAAATGAGAGAAGATGAAGGCGCCATGGCTGAGAAGATTGATGCTTTGCTCTGTGTAAATTGGTAGGGTGGTGGGGTGGGGGTGTTTTTGGGGAGGGGGTGGGGTGATGCCAGGTAGAAGGACACTTGGCAAATTTTGAGTACATGGAATCAAAGCATCAATTTATCTTTGATTTTAGGTATATACTCTTCACTTGCTATGTCAATATATGTATGTGATGAAGGAATAAACATGACCACAAATACTAAGAAGTCTCGAGTTTGAGTTTTTACGTTGAAAATAATCAATTGGAAGCGGTATTGATATTGTGTTTGAGTTTCTGTGCTAAAACAATCAATTAGGAAAGGTTTCGAGTTTGAATTTCTATGTTGAAATAATCAATTGGGAGAGGTATTGATATTGTGTTTGAGTTTCTAATGCTAAAATAATCAATTAGGAAAGGTTTCGAGTTTGAATATCTATGTTGAAAATAACCAATTAACAGAGGTTTCAGGTTTGAGTTTCTATGCTAAAAACAATCTATTGGGAGACGTTTCGAGCTCGAGTTTCTATGTTGAATATAACCAGCTAAGAGAGGATTCAGGTTCGAGTTTCTGTGCTAAAAATAATCAATTAGTTTTGAGGTTTGAGTACAGTGCTAAAAACAATCAATTAGTAGAAGTCTCGAGTTCGAGTTTGTATGTTGAAAATAACCAGCAAGGAGGGGATTCAGGTTCGAGTTTCTATGCTAAAAATGATTAATCATGTGAAGTTTCGAGTTTGAGCTTCTATGTTGAAGATAACCAATTAGGAGAGGTTTCAAGTTCGAGTTCCATGCTACAAACAATCAATCAGGAGAGGTTTCGAGTTCTAGTTTCTATGACGAAAATAACCAACTAGAAGAGGTTTCATGTTTGAGTTTCTATGCTTAAAGCAATCAATTATGTGAGGTTTTGAGTTTGAGTTTCTATGTTGAAAAGAACCAATTAGGAGAGGTTTCTGGTTCGATTTCTATGCAAAAAAAATAATTAATTAGGGAGGTCTCGGGTTCGAGTTTCTTTTGCTGAAGCGAGATCTAGAGAATGAACTTATAGCGGTTAGTTTCTGTTACAAAATAATATTCCTTCCGTCTTGTATCAGTTGATCGTCTTACTAAAAGTAGTTGTCTCATACTATTAGTTGATTACGTTAATATTAATTAAATTTTTCCTATATTACCCTTGAAGATCATTCTTTTTCAAAGTGTCTATATTTGTTTGTAAAATTCTTAAATATTTTTTTAAGGGGTGATTTAGTAAAATTATCTTTTTATTTATAATTTCTGAATACACGTGTAAAAAGAAAAATAATCAACAAATATGAAATGGAGGCAATAACTATTTGGCATTTCGAGCATATAAAAAAAAATTCAAAGATTATTTTTTTAAAAGTCGATTTGCCTAATAGATAATTAGATTAATTAAAGGTTCTATGAGTATGGAACGTTAGATAAAAAAAATTGAAATTTTAATATAAATATCATACACTGAATAAAAAGTTGTATAATATATATGCAATGAAGGAACAAATGCGATCAATATTGCTAGAAAATTTGAATTTAAATTTTAAATATTGCGATTTTTATTTATTTAGGACCATTTTATTTTATTTTTTGCTTAAATGACTTTATATAGTGAACAATCAAAAGTTTTAATATAAATATCTAACGTTAAATTGAGACTTTATTAAAAATTATCGAATATGGAATGAAAAATTAAAGAAAAGGAATAACTTAGGCACTATGGAGGGTCCAAAATAAATTTGGTGAATATGTTTGTTTTTTTAACTTTTTTGAGAATTTTCTTTAAGAAAGTACAACAAAAGTTGTTTTCAAGTGAGATTCTATTTGTTGAAAAAAAAAAGTGCTTCAAACAAACATTTAATATTCTTTCTTTTTAAGGATATTATCACTTTTAATCCTTCAAATATTAATAAATTTAATTTTTGATTTGTGTAATTTTTACTAAGCATTTTGTAACGTTTATGATACAACTTGAAAGACGGGTTGATAAGCACAATTTAAGAAAAATCGATAGATTTCTAGATTGATAAATTTCTAAAAATGAAGCGAATATAATATTTTAGGTGAATTTCAATGTCAAAATGAAAAAAGAATATAAACTTTATAAGATACAATTAAAATTCACATGGTACATGTGTTTTTCAACATAAATATGATATAATTTGAAAGACAAATTCGTGTGAATCAACTTAAAAGCGAACAATAATAAATTTTCTTAATTCTTTTTGTCAATGAAAAGCATAACAAATTGGGAATACTAAGCCAATTGATATGTGTATTACTATGTAAAAATATTTTTGTAGTTGTACTATGTATTTTAATATTAGTATTTCACTTTTTTTTTTAATTTTTTATTATTTTTATTTGGTCTTTAAAACTCGTACTGAAGTTTTGATTTAATAACATTGAATATTGTAAAACCTATTCGGAGATGGCGCGCCTTACCGAATATTTGGAAATGTTTTTATATAGTACATCACCTTCAACATACTTATTCAAAAACAATTATATATATTGATAAAATTAAATCAATTTCAATACTAAAAAGTGTTTTTAATATTGTATACTTATCAGTTACTTTTAATCCACTGACTTAATCATATAGTTGTGTCATCAAATGTACAATTAATAATGCTTCTCGTGTGACATGCTAGTTCATATTTTAATATAAGTAAATAGTTGTTCGAATTCATCTCAATTTAGGTGATAATATTCGAATTTAGTAAGTCAAGCAAAAAAAAAATGATGGTGATTTTTTCTTATACCTTTTAAATAATTTAAATGGGAAAATGCATAAGTATCCTCTTAGACTATGACCGAAATTCCAGAAACACACTTTAACTATTCTAAGGTTATTACCTCCTAAACTTTTTTTTTTTGTAATTTTGTACACTTTTTTGGCTTACGTGACATCCAAATATCTTCCACGCGCCTCAATTGCGTGGAATCACGGAGTGTGCCACGTAAGACAAAAGGTGTATAAAATTTAAAAAAAAACAAGTTTGGGGGGGGGGGGGGGGGGTAATAGAACCTTAGTTTAGTTAAGGTGTGTTTCTGGGATTTCGGTCATAGTCTAGGGGCGGTACTTGTGCATTTTTCCAATTAGGAATGTAATAGTATAGGGGGATTATAGAACCTTAGTTTACATGATTTTTTCTTAATTATTATTTCACTTACGACATTTTTACATAATTGTCAAACTATATATATATATATATTAATTTTTAAATTTAAAAATGCTAATAACATTCGAATAATGCCCAGATATTCCAAAAGAAAAAATTTAATTATTGAAGTATGTTCATTTATGTAATATGTTTTTCAAAACTTAAAAGTGATTCCATTGTTACACTTTTATGATGTGTGTTTTGTGCCTATCATATACTAAGAGCATATGATTCCTCTTGTTGGTCATAAATATACAAAATAATGAGACATATAATTATATTTCAAAGTAGAGGGATACACTATTATTAAAAAAGAAAGAAAAAAATCCATAGATATATTTTTTAGATTTTTATTATTTACTTACTGAGTACACTTTTGAAATTAGTCATTTTACAAATTTATTTGTAAAAAGAAACTAAGAGAAAGTGGATGGAAATAGTAATTAAATCGCGATTCGTTATAGTGTTAAATCAGTTTTTAAAAATAGATGTGGATGCATATTATGTGAAATGAATAAAAATGTTTTATGTTTATTGTTTGATCAAGAAATGTCTTTACCATTAATATTTTGATCCAAAATTACTTTTATTGAACCAAAATATTAAACGCAAAAACAATTTTGGACCAAATTATAAGTGAAGAATATTTTTGTTCACTTAGATTACGGGTAATTTTTACCCTTTTTCAAAAATTAATTGATTAAAAAATATTCAAAACAACAAGGGACATCGATACATATTGACAATTGGAGTTGTCAATATGGGTTAGGCCTGTTGGGCCGGCCTGACCTAATCCGGGATTTAATAGGGGTGAGCTACGATTTTTGGAGCCCATTTGAGAAAAAAGCTTTTTAGCCCGGCCTGAATAAGCCTGCTGATTTCTGGGGCTTGAAAAATATTGGTAGGGCCAGTCCGTGAGCCAATAAAAATTAATTAAAAAATTAGTATAATATTAAAATTTAAAATCAAGAGAGTCCAAATTCAAAACAATTAGATTAATAATTCTATTTAGATATTTATATTTTTACTTAAAAAAAAACTTAATAAATATTATAAAGATAATTTTATTAGTGGATTTGATTAAAAAATAGTAACATTAACATCATGTAATATTGTTTTGTTGATATTTATGATAATATTTATAAATTATAATTTATAATTTAATTTAATAATTCTAAAAAAAATATAATTTTTTAAAAAGTGACTTAGCCCGACAAGCCTGTAGCCAATGTACTTGTGGGTTGGGCCGACCATTTTCTGGCCCACACAAAAATGGGCTAGCCCAACCTGACCCGTGAAATGTCGAAGCATGTATGGATTAACCCGAATGGGATGGGCTAGCCCATATTAACAGCTCTATTGACAATTAAATATAATTTCGAATGCTACCAATATGATAGAGTGATAAGTACTCTTTAAACACTCTTAATCAGAGATCTCGAAATTAACTTTTGAATCCCCTTGTTACGGAGTCACACAGGGAGATTAAATTAATATTCTCCTTAATTAGCTGCTTCTTGGGAAAAAAGATATTTAATGTAATACTCTTTTTTATCAAACAAAATTAATTATGTAAATTAAAGTCAACATTGTAAGAGCAACTTTAATGCTACTAAAATGAAGTACAAATATTAAAATACAAGGTACAACACATATATGCATAGTTCATATATTGTAAGTAGTTAAACATTACTCTTGCATTATTATTAATATATCTCTAACTATATGTATTAATTATATTATGTATATATAAGGAGCACCATCAGTTCATCAAATTCATCAAATCACAACACAATAATAAGTTAGTCCAAAAAAAAAAAAAAAGGCTAAAAATAATGAAATTATTTCATTGATGACAATTATGATGATGCTAATTTTGATCTCTAATTCAAAATTAGTATATAGTAAATTGGATGAATATTGTTTTAAGGAGTGTATTAGAGGATGTCAAGGTCAAAAACCTGATTGTTATTTAGTTTGTGAAAAAAATATGTGAGGATCCTGGTCAAATATTGAACTATTGCAATCTTGATTGTTCAATTAATAAATGTGCAAGTTTAATCAAAGGTATCTTCTTTTTTTCCCAAACTTCTCTTTCATTTCATTTTTTAGAATCGAGGATCTATCGAAAACAGGTTTCTATGATCTACATATATCTTATCCTTCTCAGATCATGACTTGTGAAATTTATACGAATGTTTATGTATGTTGTTCTTGTTGATTTAGGGTTTTGTTAGATTGTTTTTATGTATGTTGTTATTATAAATTTTATTCGAGTCATGTGTTTCTCAAGCCACAAGATCGATTAAGAATAAACTCAACATCTGGGGTTCAATTAAAAGATCGATTTTATGTTGTCGATCCATTACAGATGTTTGTTTAGGCATGTGATCCTTTTCTTACAGATCTGTATCGAAAAGTTCACTTTTGGGGGTAAAGCGTTCCTCACCAAAAAGACTTCATTCTCATAGTTTGATATTCAAGATTTTTAATTAGAGATGGAGTAATATTTACTATTCTACCACGACGTTTAAAATCATATATTTTTTTTTTATTATTATTTAATTTTCCTCCCTTTTTACTACTAACTTATTTATTTTACATATTTATATGCAGATGACAAACAATGGAGAGGTTGCATACATGATTGTTCCAATAATTACTGCAAGAATTAGAGCTTAATTAGAGGATATATAATCTTCAAAGTTTTATTTTATGATTATAGTTTTTGTATTAAAAAAAAGGGCAATCTATGAAATTATTGCAAGTATTTCAATGATATATGTTTTCCTTGACACTATACTTTTAGATTAATATTCACAATTTATTTTTTCTTTTTCTAATTTCTAAAAGAAATTAAGAAAAATTGAAGTGGCATTTTGCAGTTAGCTAGAAAATATTATAAATGAAAATTTAAATTAAATTATGATTTCTTTGTAATGTTAAATCACTAAAAAGGGATGAAACTAGAAAAGTTGATAAACAAATTAATGAAATCCTGATCATTATAATGTTAAATCATTACGATGGGAAAAATCAAGATTAATTTATTTTTTTAAAAAAAATTTAATTGATAAGGGACATTAACACTATATATATTATATCACAAAACAATAAATTAGTTCAAAATAAAATATGGCTAAAAACATTGAAATTATTCCATTGATTACAACTATGGTGATGCTAATTATGATTACAACTATAGTGAAATTAGTGAAATTACAACTATATTGAAATTGACTTTAAGAAAACGCAACATGACAATTAAGAAGTGGACAGAAAGTATATATTATCTCCATTCATTTTTAATTGTCATGATTTATCTTTAAGAGTCAAATTATAAGAACTTTGACTAATATTTTCTGATAATATATTTTTTGATTTATTCATCCTTTTGATATGCAAAAAAATATTGCAATTTATAGTACTTTTTATATTGTTTTAAATATTTAAATTTTTTATTTAAAATATCAAATAAATATAATTTAATTTAACTTTAAAAATTAGTCAAAATGACTTTTGAAAAGTATAACGGAGCAATCAAAAAGTGTATTCAAACTTTGTTTTATGATTTTACTTTTGTAAAATAAAAGCTAGTCAATGAAATTATTCTCAACATTTCAATAGTACAAGTTTATCTTGACTCTATATTAGATTAATATTCATAACTTATTTTTCTAAAATGAATTAAAAAAAGTAGACCAAAGAAATATAATCCTGAATTAGTCAAATAAGTAGGTACCAAATACTAAATACTTCTTTGGTAAAATTAAATGTAATCTCTTCCTTAATAAAGTTGACAAATCTAATTATTTACACATATAATATTAATGACCTGTCAGTGTATTTTTTTTTTTTAATATAAGAATTACCATTAGATCATCGAATCACAAATGTTTGGTTAGTCCCTTTTGTAGGAGATCAATAAATAAAATCGGGAAAATGTACAAGTACCCCCTCAACTTATGCCCGAAATTTCAGAGACACACTTATACTATACTAAGGTCTTATTACCCCCCTGAACTTATTTTATAAGTAATTTTCTACCCCTTTTTTGCCTACGTGGCACTAGCTTGAAAAAAAAGTCAATCAGCATTGGGCCAACAAGATAGTGCCACGTAGGCCGACAAGGGGTAGAAAATTATTAATAACATAAGTTCAGGGGGTAATAAGACCTTAGTATAGTATAAGTGTGTCTCTGAGATTTTGGGCATAGGTTGAGGGGGTACTTGTGCATTATTCCAATAAAATATAAAAGATTTTTGTATGGTTTTCTTCGCGCTTTTTTTTTTTAAAAAAAATAATAACTATTGATATGATGTATGATACTTCAGTTTGGGGTTCTCTGATTAATTTGGATTTGCGCCAGAAAATAAAATTTTTGGGGGTAATATATTCTTGATTACTAAAGATGACTTTCATTTTTCTTCTCGAACTTGAGATTTCTAGTTTAAAATGAAAGAGTATTTCTCACTCTATTACAAGTATCGACGGTTAAAATCATTTTTTCTAATTTTTTTGGATTTAAATAGATATTAAAGTATTTTCAGTAGTACAAGTTTATCTATACTCTTTATTAGATTAATATTCACAATTTATTTTTTATTTTGCTAAAATAAATTTAAAAAGTTGAAATTTCATTCTGAAGTTAAGAAAATATAATAAATGGAAATTTCAATTAAACCATGATTTGTATAGTATTAAATCATTAGGAATAGAAAAAAAAATGTTAGTAGAGCTATTAGCAGTTTAGCACTCATTTTTGCAAATTAAAAATTAATCTATGAAATTATTGTTAGATTAATACTATTAAAAGAAAAAACTTTTTTTTTAAAAAAAATTAAGAAAAGTTGAAGTGGCATTTTGAAGTTAGAAAATATCATAAAATGAAAATTTTAATTTAACTGTAATTCTTTATAATGTTATAAATTCATTAAAAATACAGAAAATTTCATAAATAGCACATTCACCAATCATTCTTATAAAATATTTTTAAAAATATATAAATATTTTTATATACATGACTTTAAAGTTTAAACTATGTATATCAATTCGTCCGATAGGTATGTGAATTTGAGACGATTTGTTTTCATATTCGAGACATTTAATTAACGCGGACCATTCACTCCAATGACAAATCTTCTCTTTTAAATCTTAAGTAAGTAAATCAAATTATTCCAATCTAGCTACATTTAATTAATTTTTTTCAAATAATTTATATTGTATAATAGATTTATTGCTCCTACAAATATGTCAATTGTTTCAAATATATATATCCCAACAGATTTTGTTGATCTTAAAAATATTTCAACTATTTTAATACATATCCTAAAATAATCATGTGATTATATGTATATACCAAAGTTATTGCTTTTCCAAATATATCAACTATTTTAAATATATCCTTTAATTTCGACATATATATATATATATATATATATATATATATAATAATAATAGATTTGATTCTCTTACAAAAATATTGATTGTTTAAATTAATATCCTTTAATTCTCATATATACACCAAAAAAAAGTCAATTATTTTAAATATATTTAATTTAATTTAATTTCCATATAAGAAGATAGTGATAATATAATGCAAGATCAACAACAACTATATAAGTCGCATATAATTAATGACTCAAATATAATATATTATAAGGCACCCAAAAACATAAAGTGAGTTAACAAAAAAAAATATGGCAAATATTATTTCATTTATGAAATTAATGGTAATGCTCATTTTGATCTCTAATTCACAATTTGTTAATTGTAAATTGGATCAAAAATGTTTTAGGGATTGTATTAAAGCATGTTTCCAAAATCCTGGATGTTATATATCATGTGCAAAAGAATGTCAAGTTTCTTCACTTAATAATGTTTTTTCTACAATGGATTATTGCAATATTGATTGTTCAATTGATAAGTGTGCAAGTTTAATCAAAGGTACAATCATTTTTCTAAATTTTTTTTTTGTTTCGAATAGATCTTTATGATGTGTTACGAATGTTTTTTAGTTATATATATGAGTTTTTTTACAGAAGATCCATAAGTAAAATGTATGAGATTTTTATTTGGTAATTTTTTGTCTAATCGAGTTATAACTGGTCATAGAATCATTTTCTCCTTGAAATTATTGTGTGACGTGTCATTTCTTTCTCTTTAATGAATCAAAGGTACAATCCTTTTTCTAAAAAAAATTTTGGTTTCGAATAGATCTTTATGATGTGTTACGAATGTTTTTTAGTTATATATATGAGTTTTTTTAGCCAGTGGAAGATTTTCTGCGTTCAGTCAATCTATGCAGAGTGAATCGGTCCCTAAGGAAGATCCATAAATAAAATGTATGAGATTTTTATTTGGTAATTTTTTTGTTTAATCGAATTGTAACTGATCATAAAAGATCATTTTCTCCTTGAAATTATTGTTTGACGTGTCATTTCTTTCTCTTGTATGAATCTTAAAGATTTTTTAATATTTGAGGAGATTATATTTTAGGATTAGTTATAAATGTTCGATGATAGGGGCAAATCTATAGTATTAAATACGGTCTATCTGAGTTCATATTTTTTATTCAAACTTTGTAGTTGTTTTATGAAATTGATGAATATTTAGCTTGGAGTTCAATTGGCTGATGTGGTTATTATATATTAAATTACTTCAACTTTTTATTTTTATATGGAGTAGGAAATGACTCTCTTTTTATTTTTCTTGTTATTAATGGACCTTTTCTTTTGAATAAATTGAAAAAATTTATGAGATATAGTAGATTATGGTACGTTGTCTTGAAGGATAACTTTCTAAAGGTTACATTTACACAATTTATAAGAAAATTGGATGAAAATTTAATTATTGGCCTAAAAATGGAACGGTAACATAAATAAATTTTTAATTTGATATTATTATAGAAATTCATAAACTTCAATTTTTAGATTTGTCTATAAATGGATTAGTCATTTTCGTTTATTCAAATCGCAACGGATCATATTTTGAAATTATTTTTTATCTTTATTGTTATTATTTCTTTTTTCTTTCAAATTTATTAACATATTTATTTTGTACAGATGACAAACAATGGAAAGGATGCATGAAGGACTGTTTTGGCGATTATTGCAAAATTGGAGCTTAGAAGATAAATTAGAATATTAATTAATTAATGTGATATTATTAATTAATGTTGTGAATGAAAAACTACTCATAATGTCTATCCTTTTTCTATATAATAATATAGGTGTTTTTCTTTGAATCTCTATTTTAAAAAACTAGTCGAAAGATAATATTTTTGTTATATATTGAAGTAAAATGTTGATTTCGTTGTTTATTATTTCAATTCACAAAGTTTAAATCATGAATCTTTTTTAACTAGTGAATCAAAACTAACTCTTTATTTTCGAGACTCAAAATTAAAGCTTCGCGTTGAGGGAGAGGAATATCATAGATACAAAGTAGAAAAGAAAAAAAAATCCCAGATTGAAATAATTTTTTAGATTGTAAATTTATCGACATCAAATTTGTAAAAAGAACCAAAAGTTGGTAAAAGGGTAAGATCAGTCAATAGGTTAATAAATAGGCAATAAATGACTAAAACAAGACAAATTAACATAACTAGCCATTCGCACGGAAAAAAATAGCAGATAAATATAGGGGAACTTTCAGATATAGTCACTTAAAAATAGCCTAATTATTCTTCATAACTATAGTTTGATAATTACAATTCACAGTTACATGTTATATGGAGGAGAGAGGTGAGCGAGACTGAGAGAGAGAGGAGAGAGGGGGAAAAGAGTGGGAGAAAGGTGAATTATATATGCATATCAGTTAGATAATTGTATATTATACATATGTATTTGTATATATGGCAAGCGAGAGCTAGAGAAGGAGGAGAGAAGTTAGCGAGACAGGGAGAGGGAGGAGAGAGGAGAGCGAGAGAGGGCAAATAGTGGGAGAGAGGTGAATTGTATATGTATATAATTGTATAATATTATTATGCATTTGTATATATGGAAAGCGAGATTGGGAGAAGGAGGAGAGAGGCGAACGAGAGAGGGCAGAGAATAGGAAAGAGGTGAATTGTATATGTATATAGGTTAAATAATTGTATATTATACATATGTATTTGTATATTTTGGCTAATTATACATATACAAACGTGACTAATTATACAAACTCGAAGTAAACCCTCGTAATTAATGTATAATGTTAGTCACGAGTGATAATTATAGCAAACAACAGCTATAATGAATAATTAAATAATATAAGTTTACTTTATTACGTAATTTTTCCATTAATATATGATATATCCTAAAAGAATCATGTGATGATATGTATATACCAAAGTTATTGCTTTTCAAAATATATTAACTATTTTAAATATATATCCTTTAACTTCCACATATATATAAAAAAAAAATAATAGATTTGATGCCCTTACAATTATGTTGATTGTTTAAATAATATCTTTTAATTCTCATATATTTGATATATACCAAAAAGAAAAAGAATCAATTATTTTAAATATATTTGATTTAATTTCCATATAAGAAGATATTGATAATCTAATGCAAGATCAACAACAACTATATAAGTCACACATAATGACTCAAATCTATTTATTATAAGGCACCAAAAAACATAAAGTTAACAAAAAAAAATGGCAAATATTATTTCATTTATGAAATTAATGATGATGCTCATTTTGATCTCTAATTCACAATTTGTTAATTGTAAATTGGATCCACATTGTTTTAGGGAATGTTCTAAAGCATGTTTCCAAAATCCTGGGTGTTATATAGGATGTGGAAAATTATGTGAAGTTTCTTCTCTTAATAATGTTTTGTCTCCAATGGATTATTGTAATCTTGGTTGTTCAATTGACAAGTGTGCAAGTTTAATCAAAGGTACATTTTTTTTAAGAATTTAAATAGATTTTTATGACGTGTTATGAACGTTCTTTTAGTTATATATATGGTCTTTTTAAAGAAAATTGATAAACAGAATGTGTTAGATCTTTATTTCATTATTTTTTTCTAGTCGAGTCGTAACAGATCATAGAAGATCATTTTTTTTCTTTGGACTGACGTGTGGCGTGTCATTTTTCTTTCTCTTTGTATAGATCTTTTTGAAATTTCAATATTTGGGGAGGTTATGTTTTATGACTAGTTATAGATGTTTTTTTGGGTTATATGATAGGGGCATATCTATAGTATTAGGTACGATTTATCTGAGTTTAGTATTTTTTGTTCAAATACTATATTTGTTTTGAGAAATTCATGAATATTTATCTTTAAATTAAATTGGTTGATCTGGTTATTATATATTAATTACTTGGTTCAATAATTTATCTATTGTAAATGACCCTCTTTTTATTTTTCTTGTTTTTAATGGACCTTTTAGACCACGTTAAAAAAGAATTCCTTTTGAATAACTAAAAAATATTATGATAAATAGTATATTATGGTACGTCGTCTTAACGGATAACTTTCTAAACGTTATATTTGCATAATTTATAAGAAAATTGGATCAAAATCTAATTATTGGTCTAAAAATGGAATAGTAACATAAATAAATTTTTAACTTGATATTATTATAAAAATTCATAAACTTCAAGTTTTAGTTCTCTATAAGTGGAATAGTTATTTTCGTTTATTCAAATCGTAATGGATCTTACTTTTAAATTATTTTTTATCTTTATTGTTAATACTTCATTTTCTTTCAAATTCATTAACATATTTATTTTGTACAGATGCCAAACAATGGAATGGTTGCATGAAGAATTGTTTTGGCGATTATTGCAAAATTGAAGCTTAGAAGATAAAATAGAATATTAATTAATTAATGTGATATCATTAATTAATGTTGTGAATGAAAAACTACTCATAATTTTATCTTTTTTATATAATAACAGATGTTTTTCTTTGAATCTCTAATTAAATTAATTAGAAGATAGTATTTCTCTTTCTATCTTTTAGTAAATGTTGGATTTCACTCTTTTATTATTTTGAATCCATAAAATATAAATTATTAACCAAAAATTAATTTTTTGCTCCCGAGATTCAAATTCGAAGCCTCTGATTGAGGGGGAGGAATTTCATAGGCATAAAGTAGAAAAGAAAAGAAAAAATCCCCAAAAGATTCACTTGGTCGAATAATTTTTAGATAGCAAATTTATTCACATCAAATTGTAAAAAGAATCAAAAGTTGGTAAAAGGGAAGGATCTGTCACACAGGGCAGAGTTAGGAAGGGGTCTATGGGTTCGGACAAACTCAGTAACTTTTCTATAAATCTTGTATTTGTATTAAAAAATTAAATAAATATATACGTATATAAACTTGTGAACCCCTAAAAAATTTAATTGGCACGTAGTGATAATGAAGAGATCGTGGAAAGCAAGAGTTGCGGGCTTGAATCTCACTATCAACAAATTATTATTTTTTTACTAAATCTTAACTCTGTCTCTGAACTCATTCAATTTGATTACTAACCAACAAATGACTAAAATAAGAGAAATTAACTTAACTAGCCATCCGCAGAACGATAAATATATGATATATGTATAATTAGTGTATACAATATACATATATTGAATATCAAATAGCTAGTAACTATAAATATTTTTGATCGAGCGATCAAATATGTAACTTCCCCTAGATATAACTAAACCATAAACTAAAAATAAACAAAATTTTACTCATAAGATTTTTTTCTTCTTTGTTTTTAAAGTAAAAGGTCCTCTTTAATTTTACCAAGTCTATTCACTACATCTTTCATATTTACCCTCTCTTCTTGTCTTTCTTTTGTACATTCCAAAGCCAACTCCATCAAATAAAATATACAAATCTCATGATTTTCTCCAAAAAAAATATTTTCATCAACAATTGTCTTCAAAGAACTTGGAAATGATTCACTTACCCATTGCCTCAAGTTCATGTTTTCATTGAAAAATTCATTTGTTGGTCTTCTTCTTGTCAAGATCTCTATTAACATTATGCCGTAACTATAAACATCACCACTCGTGGACACTATTCCCTCCGAGCCATACTCTAAAAACACACAAAAAAAAGGAAAATAATATGTTATAACGAGTTAAATATGATGATAGTGTAAAAAGCTTCTATACTATCAGTAGATATAAGTTAAATCGAGTTGATTCTACCCTAGTCTATAAGGGGTGGACTTTTCTTAGTTCAAGTGATTTTTTGAGTGGGGTCCACAATTAACACTTGTAAGATAAGCACATTTTTCAGGACGATATAAAAGTGGATCCGGGCGGATTAAAAAGAAAACTCTCAACAACAAATTATTTTTTTTTAAAAAAAATACTAATGCTAGAACTTTTCAAGATCAATGGGAAGCTAGCTAGGAATCTATTGATAGAGTTCATGCCACGACGATCTATATGGAAGGGCAGTTTAGTTGTTACAACCAATAAGGGGCAAAGATAAGCCCTTTTGCTACTTAGAAAGTGAACGACGAGCTCAAAGGTTCAAAGACTTAGCCGAGTATTAGTGAATCTGGATTGAGGCATAGTAAGTAGAAACGAAGCCACCTTAATTGACCAATATATTCTATTTTTCATAGAGAAGAATGACCGAAAATACGCCTTATATTAGGAAAAGTAGTTAGAGAAGAATTGTTTACCTGGTGCAATGTAGCCAATAGTGCCCAATGTGTTAGTTTGTACCATGGAGTTGTTTTCACCTAAAATCTTTGAAATGCCAAAATCACCAACATGTGCTACCAAGTCACCATCTAATAAAACATTTTGAGGCTTTAAGTCACAATGGACTATAGGTGTATCATAACCATAGTGAAGATATTCCAATGCCATTGCAACATCAAGCATTATGCTAACTCTTTGAAACATGTCTAAGGCTTGATGTTCCTTATCATACAACCAACTTTCAAGGCTTCCATTTGGCATATACTCGAGAACGATGGCTCTAACGTATTGATTGGAACATGTAGTGATCACCTTCACAAGATTTCTATGTTTAATACTTCTCATCACTTGACATTCAGTATCAAACCTCTTGCATCCTTCCTCATTTAGCATATTTAGAACCTTTATCGCGACTGTAGTTCCGTTAGCTAATATGCCCTTGTAAACAGAACCAGAACCTCCTGAACCAATCATGTTAGAGCCACTGAAACTATCCGTTGCTTGTTGAAGTTCACGGTATGTGATCAACTGGTGTGTTGTGATTTCTGTTAACTCTTGATCATGTTCTTGAAGTTTTGTTCTTCGCTTAATCCATACGGACAGAACAAGTAGTATGAGGAGAATTGATGCAATCACAGAAATGACAACTACTACCACATGTTTCTTAGACTTTGATCGTTTCGTTGCACTATCCGTAGCACATTGAGAAACTTCTGATATAGGTTTTCCACATAAACCTCTATTTCCAACAAAACATTGAGAAGAAGAGTTCGCGAACACACCACTAGTAGGTATTTCACCTTCTAAATGGTTGTAAGAAAGATTGATTTCTTTAAGGAACTGAAGTTTTTCGAAGGACTTTGGGATGTTTCCTGATAACTCATTTGAAGATAAATCCAAGAACTCCAAGCTCAACAAACTGCCAAATGATGAAGGAATCACACTCCGTAACGAGTTGTTTGAGAGTGAAAGATACGTTAGGTCTATGAGGTCTCCGAATGTACTTGGAATGACACCGGAAAGTTGGTTGCTTGAAAAATCTATACCTTCAATAGATTTCAATTTTCCAATGTCAAGAGGAAGTTCCCCTTGTATTGAATTTCGCGTCACGTTTAGAATAATCAGGCTGTCCATTTCCCATAGACTTGAAGGTAGGGTTGAGGTGAGCTTATTGAAACCAAATGAAAGCCTTTGCAGTCTAGTGAGCTTTCCAATGCAACTTGGAATAGCTCCAGAGAGCTCGTTTTCGTGTAGAAACGTGTCTCCCATATTCACCAAGTCACATATTTCCTCTGGAATTGAACCTTGTAGCTTGTTTCTGCTTAGATAAAGCCTCTGAAGTTGCTTTAACTCACCAATCTCTGGTGGAATGGTTCCTGTCAATAGGTTACCGTTCAAGACTAGCGATAACATGCTGCTTATATTGCCTACTCCTCTTGGAATTTGTCCATTTATCTGACCATTCTCTATGTTAAACATTTCTATAGTAGACGAAAGATTACTAACCGAATCAGGCAAGACGCCATTCAAGGGGTTGTTAGCCAATATCAGAAACTGCAGCCTCCTACAATCCACCAAAGAGTTCAAGAATCCAAGCTCTTGTTGTCCTGGTTCATTTGTAAGCTGATTACCACCAAGATTCAAGAACTCGAGCTGTCGTAGTTTTCCCAAATCACTTGGAACTATGCCTGTAAACAAGTTATATGACAGCTCCAGCTC
Organism: Solanum sitiens; assembly: GCA_016801875.1. Taxonomy (NCBI): domain Eukaryota; kingdom Viridiplantae; phylum Streptophyta; class Magnoliopsida; order Solanales; family Solanaceae; genus Solanum; species Solanum sitiens. The sequence continues at coordinate 899,523 of JABWTJ010000150.1, forward strand.
AATAAGATTAGAAGCATTTGTGATATACATTGGGATTTCTCCTTCAAGTTGATTATCTGGCAAGAAAATCCCCTTAAGTTTTGGAAGTTGAAGTCCAAGAGTGGTTGGAATTCGCCCCGAGAGATTGTTATCACTGAAAGCAATGTACTCCAAAGAAGATATATTGAAGATAGATTCTGGTATTACACCAGTAAGATCATTGAAATCAAATCCCAACATCTTCAAGTTCGATAAATTTCCAAGTTCTTGAGGAATTGTACCAGTTATATGGTTGTTCACACAACCAAGATATTGAAAAGTGGATATATTACTCAATGAAAGTGGAATAGTACCACTTATTGCATTTTGAGTCACATAAAACCTCTCAAGCCTTGATAAACAACCAATATTTCTCGGAATTTGACCTGTTAAATTGTTGTAAGACAGAACAAGAGTTCTTAGCTTACTGAATTGGCATAGTCTTGAAGGAATCTCACCGATGATTCGATTATAACTAAGGTCTATAACTTCAAGATTCATCACACCCTTCATTTCATCAACCACTTCATTTCATCAACCAAGAATGAACCAGAAAGACTATTGTTAACCAAATACACAGCACGTAACGATGACATGCTGAAGATCAATCCAGGGATAGAGCCTGAGAGTTGATTATGTGACAAGTCTAACTCAACAAGTTGGCTTAGATTACCAATCTCAGATGGAATTTCACCACTAAATCTATTTCCATCTAACCTCAGTCTCTTTAACTTTGTAATGTTACCAACAAAAGAATGAACAGTTCCTTCTAGTTGATTGTTATTGTGAAATTAGGTCTTACGCCTAACTCACACCCCAAAAGCTAGCTCAAAGGGAGGAGGATTGCCCAAGCCTTATAAGGAGTCCACCCATTTCATTAATCACCGATGTGGGACTTTTGTCATTCTTTAACACCCCACCTCACGCCCAGTGCTTAGCATCTAGTGCGAGGGCAATTTTGATTTTGGGGGACCCCAACATCGGGTGAGACGGGCCCTGCTCTGATACCATGTGAAATTAGGTCTTAGGCCTAACTCACACTCCAAAAGCTAGCTCAAAGGGAGGAGGATTGCCCAAACCTTATAAGTCTTTAACAGTTATGAACATCAATGACTTCTAAAAGAGGTAAGTTTACGAGTACGTAAGGAAGATTGCCTTGAATGGTGTTGGTACTAATGTTAAGTATAGTAAGAAAGGATAAGTTAGCTATAGATGGTGAAATTTTGCCTTGAAGATTCATGTTTGGGAGATTTAAAGCTGTGACCCTTTGGTTTTGTGGATTACAAGTGATACCAAACCAAGAACAAAATGAAGTATTTGATGTCCAATTTTCGTAAAGGAAAGAAGAGTTATTTGTAATGATCAGTTGCTTAAAAGATAACAAAGTTTGCATGTCTGTTGCATATAGGGAAAAAATTGGTTCTTGAAAGACTAATAAGACAAGGAAAAGAACATAGCTTTTCTCCATCTTGAAACGAATTCACTTGAGGATAAAGATCTACTCTTCGAATTACGAGCAACAGACAAAAATAAGGAGGAGACTAGAGAGTACTTATGTCAATATGTATAATAATCAAGCTATTTATAGACAATTTGCAATACTTGCTATGTTCTTTTATCATTTTTTTTTCCAATGGGAATTTAGAAAATGTTGTGAGATGTTTATGTTTGACCAAAGATTATAACTTTGAAGTATATACAATAAAGGATGAGGTGGGAAGGATAGGATTCGTCTATCCTTAATCAGAGGTGTCAGTTTCGAGCTTTAAGTATAAAAAAATTCTTCGTTAAAAGTGTTTTTCTAAAATGAATCGACGTAAATTCGAATTAGTCAACCCTCAGAAAGTTCTAAGCTCCTATTTAAGTGTGAATATTATTCAGTCAAAATCAAGGGCCAGCAAATATGCCAAAATTTAATAGGGTGAAAATGGTGTTAAATGTCAATATTACTGTACTCTTTACAAATTAAAAATTCCAATTCTTGACTCTGAAAAAGAAAAGTTTGTAGAATACTATTTTTTTTCTAATCCATGTTAGGTGAAAAGATTTACTTTTAAATTACTTATTATGTATAAATATATGAAGTTATCTTTAATAATATTCACCTTTATTCTTGATAACAATTTTTTTTTTAAAAAAAAGCAGATGACTTTATGACTATCTGAGAAATCAACTCCAAATGAGATACTCATTAGAAAAATCAAAAACGCGGTAATATATATATTTTTGTAAAATCATTTATATAATGATAAATAAATGGCTCAAATTGGTGAAGAATAGTCTTCCTAATTTAATGCATTAATTACTAAAGGGAAAAAATACACCTAACTTCCAACCAACATGATATTGACATTAGTATCGACAAAACAATAAAGAGATCAATCAAATGTTATTAATAAGTCAAAGGATTCATAGATCGATTCGATGTAAACAACTGATATTGATGATTTAAATTTCAACAAGCATATATAACTTTGATTTAATAAAGCGCGAATTTCTCATATACGTATAATGTATACAAGCAGCAGGAATGGATACATGGAAGAATACAATGAGTTTAAGTTATACACACTGTCGACGTAATAATTTTTCATATGAAATGAACAAGTCAAACAAAATTCAACTGTACAGGTGATAATAGTTGAATAGGTGAATATTTTCAAATGACTTTTTATACACTACATAATGTGGTTCAAAGAAATGCAGAAGGAAGAGGAGGGGGACTGGGAACTGGTATCGCGTTTTCCTTCGTTCCTGGATGACATGGTTTGTGGTGATTCGTATACCAAAAGGCGCGACAACAATGAAGGCAAAAAACCTCATGACAGAGCCTCGGCCATAAGTGAACGATGCTTCTGTTGCTGCTCATAAAGGTCGCGGAAGATGCTGTATTTGGCATCGTGGTACTTCTTCACTTTCACGTCTTGAGACGGATGAACAACCTGCCATCAACCGCATGTGAAAAACCATAAGAACAATATGGCACAATGAACCTTAACGGGAAAGATATTTTTCAAAGAGGTAACAGCCAGGTCTGGTTTAAGAAGGGTGGCGGTGGAGGAGAGAAGACGACGTGTCTTTCCATTAGGTCGTTGGGAAGAAGCAAACACAAGAACGAAGACAACCTCTCTAAGCAAGTAACATGAAAGTGTAGTAAAGGACTCCGGGGAACATTTAATCTGTTGTCCCAACAAGTTCTAAACACGAAAATAGTTATTTTCTATGATTTTCTGCATCAGGGTGTGGATGGAATAGTTCTTAAAGAGACAATTTTCCAAATCGACCAAGCAAGGAGACGTAAAGTCAGAGCCAATGAATTTTAGAAGTTAAAAATGCAAAAGCATGAGCAAATTGCAAGAGAAAAAGAGAATGGACGATAAATAAATGAAATGTTTTAAAAGTAAGAAGGAAGGCAAACAGCTAGTGCAGGTTCCTCTTTTAGTGAGAAAAGTGGATATAGTGTAAACAGTCGCACACCTGACCAGCTGCATTCATTGCCTTCATGGCGTCACGAACAGTAGAATATTTCTTTGAAGCAACAGCACCAAGAATAGCAGACCCCAATAGCACAGATTCATTTTCGCGAGGGAGAATGATAGGGTAACCTGCACAAGGCATAATACAGCTTGGAATTGATTAATGTATCCAAACACAGAGAAATCTAGGATTATTCAGTAACAATGTTGAAGGCTTCACAGAGATACTGAAAGATAATAAATTGAAATCTATAATACACCCTTTTCAGCAATTGGAAAGCTCGAAGGGAAGTTTAGGATTCACTACCATAGAAGTCTATCACTTCCTAACTTGTTTCAGGTTATTTCCTTCTATTTCACCGTTTACTGTTCTAGGGGAGTTAATCAAGTTGTTGAAGTATAGTGGTGAGTACTCCCTCATATCATGGTGGTAACCAGGGTTCGACCACCGGCAAAAAAGAGTTTTTATTTAGCCGACCCAACTTGCTTGGAACTGAGGCATAGTCGTTGTTGTACTGTTCTAGAGGAAACCCAGCAAGGATATTATGCAAGTTCTGATTTTTTGCATTGGTATCACCAACGAGGATATTAAGCAAGCTTTGTCTACTTTTGCCGTCGTCAACAAGGACGGTAGGACAATGAATTTTACAAGTATAGCTAAACTGAGGTCCACTTCTAAGAACGAAAAACAAATACCCAAATTCGATTTGTGAAAGATGCTCTTCTAGACCTAAATGTCAGTTAGCAGCTCCTGGACCACTGTGTAACGCAATAGCATTTTACCTTTGGTTTTAATTTGCTTCAACTGACTAACTGACTGGGAATGTTGCATGAGACACAATCTACTAACTAACCTATTTCTTTCAAATGCCCCACTAGAAACATATCATAATTTCACTTTATAACACCTAGGGAGCTAATGAAACTATTTTTAAAAAAACTTAGTTCTCTCATTAATCGCTTGCACTGTATTTATGCTGACAGTAAATGTATTACATATTCATCCACTTCATGTATATCACGTAACTCATTGATAAACAGCACAAAGAGGGAGTGAGAGAGAGAGAGAGAGAGACCAATAATATCCGCATGCTCTTGAACAAATAGACGATTCTTTGCAAGCCCCCCACAGGCAAGTAGTGTGTCAATCTGAACATAATGAAAACGTATAAGGAAGTTTCAAGCAAAGCGCTAAACATAGGATCAGGTATCAAAATGGAACGTATGTACACTTCGTGATAAAAGCTCTCAGCATAAGAAAAGCAACAAATAGAAGATCAAAGAGATGTTGGCAGTTGAGCATTGTCTCACTTTCCGGTGGGATAGGTTTGGTGGTAGTTTGGACCATTGTATCTGCATCTCCTCTTACCAGTAGTATTAGTAATATTCTCTTAGTTTCTTGTTCTTCAATTTCTGTTAGAAGTTGTTATTCTTGTACTTCTGTTATCATATTATTTAGTTGTGCAATGCTATGTAAGTTCCTTACTACTTGTCATGCCTTCTTCACTTCCGTATTTTATATGTCCAAAACTGCTTTGAGATGCTTTCCATTTCTTTCTTTCTTTCTTTTTTTTCTTTATTTGAGCAGAGGATCTATTAGAAACAGCCCATCTACCTTCACAAGGTGAGATAAGGTCTACACATACACTATCCTCCCTAGACCTCACTCGTGGAATTACATTGGGTTTGTTGTTGTAGAAGATCAAAGTGATCAATAAGAAACTTTGAAACACACAAACACTGCATTACTAGTTCTTTCTCAGACCCATCCTAACCTCCCACTACTATTACCAAAAATCTTACATCTTCGTTTTGGACAAAAGAGTCTCAATATTCAAAGTTTATTCAACTATGCATATGCTTGCCAGAAAAGGTCATACAAGTCAACAATGTGGAGAGCTCAAGCATACCAAACTTTACAGGTGTAGTATCAGGAAATGAGTCCTCACCTTGTGTCCATTAGTATTACAGTGCTCTACAATATGGCGGGTTCCATATGCAATGCCCTGTACTGTGGCAAGGTAGAGAAGTGCCAGCTGCTTTTCACTAGTATCAAGTGTTAAACCAAAAATCATACCTTTTGACTTTGGATCTGCAATAGGGGACCTGACAGAAATTTTGCATGTAATTTATTGCAGATATGGGCAATCAAGGTAAAAAACAAAGTAACCATTCTACAGTACTATTACCTGTTACCATGAAAATCTGGGAGAATATGCATATCACTAGTCAATGCAGCTATAAATGGTGACTCCTCATCTTGCTTCATTGATTCCAGTATCTCATTCAACAAGTCAAATATTGAGATTCCTAGCAGAAGATATAAAACTTTAGCTTTTAAGCAGGAGAACATCACAAAAGGAGAGCAAAAATCAAATTGCATGGGAGTCTAGAACTTTGACAAGGAGCACCAGACATAGTTCCTAAATGTCACATCAAGGTCATCTTACTTCGAGATGCAGCACGATTTGCAAGATGAGGAGATGCAACATGATTCTCAATTATATGGTCTAGCAATGAACCAGTAGCACTCTGTCCTCCTTCAGTAAGCCAGTACTCGGGCACCATCGCTGACAATATTGCAAAGAGCAAAATAATGGAACATCATTTGCCTGTTTACAAAAGCAACAGCATTTGCAGATAAAATATGGGAACCCTCCAAGATTAATGTTTCAACTAAATGCAGAACCTAATATCTAACCATAAGCATCTCTTTTACAGCTTTTCAGCATTACAATATCAGTTTGACTATGCATATCCTGAGCGACATCTACATCATTTGAACAAAAATTGTTTGAAAGAACAACGTACATTGCAAGTGGAAGTGTACCTGACCAGAAAGGTCCCCAGACTCCAGGTATGAATAATTTTGTCTTGGATACAGCCATATGGCATGTGGAAGTTCCACATACAAGCACCATACGCCTACTTATAGAATCCTCATCAACTTTCAAACATGCAGGAACAATCCGTCAATAAGTTAATATAGTCAATAATATAAGCAAAGATATTTTGATCATTCAACATATCCAGAAGAGTACTCAATAATAACAACCTATAGATTCAGAATCCGATGCAGGCACACTTTCCATTACACCAACACCGCCAGCATGAGCATCTATCAGAGCAGTACCTACTGGTGTCCCTGCCATCAAACCCAATTCCTGAAACATAAAGCAGCAGCACCTTAGTAAAGTAACTCAAAAGCATGAAGAAAGTAAGGGGCTTATACCCATCAAAACCACAAATGCTTGCATCATTGGGAATGATTGTCTGTTGCTTTTCACTTTTGCTAATAGTCAAGATGCAATGTGATTCTTATAAGTTCTTCACCTTTGCAGCAAGTGGTGTTAAACCTGAACCCAATGCATGACCAGGGAATGCTACACTTCGCCCTGCACATTTTTATTATAAAATCATGAAAAAGAATAACTAAGCAGTTCTCAAGACTAAAAGATACTCCACTATACGAACAACATAAATAAATATTGACCCTTTGAGACAATGTGCCTAAACAGTTCAAAAGATATTTTTTTAAGTGGGCAGGTATTATAAATCTCAATCCATAGATAAATTAGAAAACAATACAAAACAAAAAGAAATACGCGCAAAAGGAACAAAAAGAAGGAAAAGAAATAGGATGCTAAGCAGAACTACGACTGTTTGCCAAGACACGGATCAGTAAATGCTGATGGCAACCTAACATGAATGATGCACAAATTTGTGATTTTTCCTCTTCTTTTTTAGTGAGAGAAGACCAATTCCCAAACTAATCCCTAATATATGAGAGGTGACACTATCTGTTTTCTGAGACTCATTGCTCAACTTTCAAAGACTCTTTCAACAGCCGCATGTTGTAACATCACTTCAAATAAGATGACGAATAGAGATTGACAAGTTTGCAACAAAGTCAGTTCCCTGATTTTTTTTTTCAACTCATACATTTTGGTAATTTAGGTGAAGCATCAAAAATACCTATCTTAGCATGATGCCCATCAACAAGATCACCTAAACCAATCTCCTCCCAGAATCCATCATCCCATCCACAAGATTCCATAGCACCGGAATCTTTCTCATTTATCTGCTGCATGTGCGCATGGCCTAGATATGTCCATTTGCATACAGTGGTGCATAAACTCCTCGTGTCATCTCCTGTTGCTCTAATAAGTTAACAGAATAGATGGCATCACCTCTTCCAGTTAAAACTTCAAGAGTTATAGTTCAGGAGCTATTTCTTACTTGTATGTTAACCAATCACTTAGATCCATCCACCTAAATGCCATTGACCAGGATTCTTGGAGATTTTCCTTCACCCACAAGAGCTGTAAAAGCAATTTTGTATTAACAAGAAGTAGATAGAGCATATCAAGCTGTGATGATCAAGGAAGTAATTAAGTAGAAATTTCAACTTTTCCTTTTCGACTTCCAACAGTAGAACGAAAAGAAGCGTAAAGATGTCAAGAGCAAGCATACAAACAACACATACTTCATTAAAAAAAACATACATATTTGACTATCAGATTCAGAAGGAAAGTACAGGTGAGAGGTAAGAAGGTATGCATGTCATCGTCCCCAATAACATCACTCTTTCCATACGGTTCCAAAAGTATCCATCAGGCGCATACAAAAACAAGTGCATGTTAAGAATTCAACATTGAAAAGCAAATTTTTGACAACCTAACCTCTAAGTCGGTCTCTTTACAGAACAGAACTTATTCTATTGCTTACTTACTCCTATACTCCTGCGCCCTTTTTCTTGGGTAGTGGCAGGAAAGAAGGTGGATGTGGAACAGAGCTTAAAAGTTACACACTGAACAAGTGCTGCCCAGATCACCTTATGCAAAGCAACTACCAAGATAAAAGGGGTCATCCATATGAAAACTTCAAGTTCACCCAACCATCAAAAATGGAAGCATATAACTACTCTTTCAATGTACCCAACACTATTTAGACGCGTTTCACAGGCTTTTAGCTGAAATAAGTATCCTTATGGCATTCAATTGTGTGATAAATTTCATCTCTGTGGCAAGACAGCCGAGACTAACAAGCATTTAGCTCTACATCTAACTACACAAATATGGAACATCTTTCAGCGTATTAGATGGATATTGCCAAAAAGTTCCTTAGAATTGCTGAAATGTTGGAACAGGGGAGGAGGTCTTCCGAGACAAAAGGCAGATGGAGGATGTCAAAATGATACCAGGTTGCATTTGGTAGACTGTATGGAGGAAAAGAAATCTGAGATGGTTCGAAGGAAAGGATGCGTCTAAAATTTTGGACCAACTTAACTCTAAATTTTAACATATTCCTTGCTACTCAAGCTGGTAAAACTTAAGTTTGGTCATTTTGAACAACACTGGGATAATGAACAATCACCGAGCCTGAACCAGGACTAGCCAGGAGAATTACCGACGGGGAAAAGGCCCCTGCAAATGGAGCAGTCACTGAAAAACTCACAATCCCACTGGAATGGTCCAGCAAGAGACTAGACTATAAAACTAAGAAATAGAGAGCAAAGTGAATGGTGTGAATTAGAATATATCATAATTGTACAGGCTCTGATATTATGTGAAAACAAGAGAAGAGATTCTTGGGATGCATTGATGGCTCCATTAAGTAGTATGAGAGGTGTGAAATACCCTGTTCAGTTAGTATATCTCTTCAGTGTGGCACTAATTAATATTTGACTAACTTATCATTAACATTCTAGTAGAAATGTTGCCATAAGGGGTCAGCTAAACTAACCAACACGTACTTTTAAAACAAGAATCTCATTTAGGATAAAGATCCAAGACATAAGCAGCAGTCTTTCCTACTAGTGTACGTACCTTTGGTGGCTCCATCTCGGGGGATACGCCTCCACCACAATACTGTAGTACAGGTGAATTAGAGGCGTTGATCCTCTCAGCTTGTTTGACAGATCTATGGTCCATCCACACTATGATGTTTCTTCTAGTATCACCACTCCATGAAACCGTGACAGGTTCACCCTCAGAATCAACAGCAACTGCATAGAGGAATCAATTCATCCATGTTATTTACTACCGTATTTTAGCATGTATACCTCAATCAACACTCTGGACAGATGAACTGCAGAAGTTAGTGACTATATACCAAGAGAACATGTAGCAGCGAACCCCAGTCCCTTAACTTCTTCCTTGGAAACACTTCCGAGGGCACATGCCGTTTTTACAGCAGTGCAAATCGCTAACCAAATATCAGTTGAAGATTGCTGAATTCGACAAACCACACAAATGAAATCAGAAGCACAAAGAACTGAAAAGGAAGAAATCAAGCACTACTTCAGCAAAACAGAGTACGGTTTTCTCATAGCTACCTTTTGAAAAACATATTACTATCAAGTAAACATATTGTAACGTGACACAACCAACAAAGTTGATTAAAAGAGATTGAGGGAAATCAACCATATAGACAAACAACAAAAGGCAAGAACAAGGAATGTCCATTTCAAAATAGTTACAACATTCACTGACCTCAATACAGTCACCGTCTTTCCATATCTGTATTGGACTACTAGCAGAACCTAGAAGCTTCCCGTCCTCATTAAAGAGACCTGCACTAGATTGTGATCTTAACATTAGTTGCATATGACCACTCAGTGCTGAAAATAGTAACAACAGAAGCTTAACATTTGAGAAGTGCTATCATCAAGTCAACACAAAAAAAGAGAAACATAACCAACATCGAACCCCCAGGGAAAAACCAATTTCACAATTAATTCATACCAACAAGCACCATAATCATAATACTGCAAGATTTCACTCAAAAACAAAACCCACCAAGTACAACATTCACGAGACAGCAAGAATTCATTCAAAAACGAGCACTTCCAGTTCCAACATCCACACCATTAAGTCAACATCAACGCAAAAAAACCATGATTTTTTCACCATAACCAACCTCAAAACTCCAGGTAAAATCAACTTTACACTTAATTCGAACAAGCACCATATTCACAATGCTGAAACCATTCAAAAGCCAAGATTTTCTCAACATAAACAGCCTCAAAACCCAATTAAAAACCAACTTTACAGGTAATTCAAAAAAGCACTATAATCACAATACTGCAAGCATTCAAAAGACGTGATTTTCCACCATAACCAACCTCAAAACTTCAGGAAAAGAACTATTTAAACTAATTCGAACAAGCACCATATTCAGAATACTGCAACCATTCAAAAGCCATGATTTTTCACCATAAGCAACCTCAAAACCCCTTTAAAAACCCAATTTTACAGTTAATTTAAACAAGCACCATAATCACAATACATCAAGCATTCAAAAGACATGATTTTTTCACAACAAACAACCTCAAACCCCCATAAAAGAATCAATTTCACAATAATGCACACCAACAAGCACCATATTCATAATACTGCAAGAATTCATTCAACCCCCGCCCCCTCAACCACCACCTGCACGAGCACTGCCAGGACCAACACACCCTTAAGTCAACCTCAACACAAAAAAGCCATGATTTTTTCACCATGACCAATCTCAAAACCCCATTAAACCAACTTTACACTTTAATTTAAACAAGCACCATAATCACAATACTTCAAGCATTCAAAAGCCATGATTCTTCACCATAACCAATCAAGACCCCATAAAAGAATCAATTTCACAATAAATTCAAACCAACATGCACCATATTCTCAATACTGTAAGAATTCATTCAACCACCAACACCTGCACAAGCACTGACAGTACCAACATCCACACTGTTAAGTCAACTAAGTCAACATCAACACAAGAAAGCCACAATATTTTCACCATAACCAATCTCAAATCCCCATTAAAAAAACCAACTTCACAATAATTCATACAATATTCACAATAATGCAATATGCATTCACACACACACACACCCTTCCTCCCCCAAAGCACTGCCACTACCATTAGGTCAACAATCAACACAAAAAAGCCATGAATTTTTCACCATAACCAACCTCAAACCTCATAAAAGACTCAGTTTCACAAATAATTTTAACCAACAAGCACCATATTGATAATACTGCATGAATTCATTCAACCCCCCTCCCCCAACCAGCACTGCCAGTACCAACATCCACACCATTAAGTCAACATCAACTAAAAAAAAGCCATATTTTTTTAATCATAACCAATCTCAAACCCCATAAAAGACTCAGTTTCACAAACAATTTTAACCAACAAGCACCATATTCATAATACTGCATGAATTCATTCAACCCCACTCCCACCACCTGCACCAGCACTGCCAGTACCAACATCCACACCATTAAGTCAACATCAACACAAAAAAGCCATATTTTTTTAACCATAACCAATCTCAAAACCCCATTAAAAAAAAAAAAAAACTTTACAATCAATTCATACCAACAAACACCAAACTCACAATACTCAATCAAAAGAGAAAAACCCCACCTGCTCTAGCACTGCCAGTACCAACATCCACACCAAGAAACACTGAACGAAGCTGCCTAGGAAGGCTATTAGTTGTCATTTCCACAGCAAAAGAGTTAGAAATTGGAAAAGATTTAAAACGGTAATAGCTATGGCGCTGGTTTTGATATGTAGAGTCAAGCAGTGGGGTTGTATCTGTCATGGATTTTCTTGAATCCAATTTTTTATCCTTTTTTTCTTTAAAATCCATTTTGTCCTTTTCCTCTTTCTGTTTTTTTTCTCTTTAATTTTGTACTGTCAGTATGATTATATGTTTACTGGTTATGATTTATAAAGATCTGGAAAAAAAACTGTTTTCTTTTTTGAAGAAGATGATGATGATGTGAATCTAAATCTGATTATCTCAAATTATTTTTAATTTTTTCCTTTTTTTTTTGTTTATGGTTGATATATAGTATCATTATTTGTTTGTGTTTTTGTGCTTTGTCTCGATATATCATGATAAAAAAATATTCACATTTTTTATTTTTATGAAACTTTCTCTTCGAGCAATGGATCTAATAAGTTTATTAGAAAGTTAAATTAATTATTTTTATACGAATTTTTAAGTGGATAAAATTGATTGAAGGGTCTCAATTAGAGATGGGATTGCAAGTGTTTATGAATTAAACGAGATTTAAGATAGAGAATGATTTAATTTGTCCGAAAATATCACCTTAAATAAGAGGGTATGAAGGCCGTTGACTAAAGTACAAGGTTATTAGGTAGTGGAGAAGTGTTGTTGCTTTTCGAGCGCGTAGGGTTGTTGGTATTGTACAAGCTGTATTATGCTTGCTTATATTATCTATCATTGTTTCATGTGTTTCGATTATTGCACTATAGTATTGGACGTTTGTGTTTATTTGTAGGTAAGTTGATTAATTCTCAATAATCAACTAACCTTCTATCATAATTCGCGATCTTCATCTATCTAAGATCACATACATAAAATTTAAAACGTATCATGCCGTATCTAAAAAATTTTCTCAATACCATTTTAATTTTCACACCTTCTCACTAAAACATCTAACATTATTCCTTTTCATATGCCCAAAAACCCATCACAACATAAGAAAAATTCATCCAACATTTTTTTTCTAATTAACGAAAACAAAAAGAAACAAAGATATTATTAAATACATGTATTTGAATCATATTAATCCAAGAAAATCGTATTTTGTATGAGTTTTTTCTTTAATATTAATTATAAAATCATTGAAGACCTACTTCATTAAAATATTTATATTAATAGATATATATTTCATACAATATAATTATTTTTACAATTACTATATGAAGAAAAATGATAGTGTACAAATAATTAAAGTATGAAAAAGTATTTATCGTACTCTAATCAACTTATTTTAATTAAGCATTATTAATAACTTTCATAATTCGAACGTACGATTTATAACATATTTTTATCGATTAAAAATGTTAGATGTTTTCTCCAAATTTATAAGAGCCGCTCTATCGCTGACCTTAGTAGCCCACCCCCACCTACACACATTTGTTAAAAATAATAATAAAATTTAAATTAAATACTAATAAAACAGAAAAACAGAAAAAAGGAAAAATAATTCTCCATTTTTATAGCATCTTTTGTCTGCCCAATTTCGTACTCGAAAAGCCACCTTCCGCCGCCGCTTCCGGTTGCTTCCTTTCACCGGAGAAGAAGAAGATCAAAATCATGACTTACGCTACTCACGTTCTTCGTCACTCCAAAAAGGTACAGATTCAGATTTTGTATTTTTTTTTTTTTTGTTTGTGTAATTTTGAATCCCTAAAATCTACGATTGTTTGATTGATGTGATCTGTAATTACTTTGTGGCGGCATTTTATAGTGAATAGGAGTGTTTTTGTTTTTTACATTGAGATAGACTTGGTATTGATTATGTTTGATTTTGTATGAGATTTGGGAATCGGAGCTTAAAATTTGTGGTTGTAGCTGAGATATGAATTTAGGGGTTTAATTTTATGAATTTGGAGTTGGTGTGATTTGTATTGATGTTAGGTTGAATGAGATGGATGCATATTCTCATGAGTGGTAATTTGATAGTCAGAAGATGGTTTAGTGCTCATAATTTTAGATGAAAGTTGCATTTTGCACCTCTGGATTATTCCACCAGGTACCTATTGTCTTCCACCAGCAAGTCTGACCACCCAAGGTTAGGGATATTGGAACAAATTGACTAGTATTTATTTGAACCTGAGACCTTATGGTTCTCATTCTACTCAATTGGCCACTAGACTATACGTGCAGAAAGGAAATTCTTTTTATTTTGTTGTAGCAGTTTAACTAGGCCTCACTGTTGGATACGAAAAAAAGATATCTTTTTATTTTGTTGATAGCAGTTTTTGTCTTTTAAACTCGTGGCATATGGCTTACTACTTGATATTAGTCATATGGTGAAATCACTCTGAAGCTTAAGCAATTTGGCCAAACCATTTCGTTCATGGAAATAGAACATACTTGCTATATGCATCTTTCATTTCTAGGTGATAAGTATTCCATCTTCTTATGCGGTGTTAAAAAGTAGAAAATAAAGGGATATACTTTAACCTCAACGAGAAAATAAATTGGAGCACCTAACAACACATCTTCACAGACCAAGAACAATTATATACTTAGGGTGCAGCTAATTCTGGTTAATTCTTTCAAATGCCATAGCTTAATCTAAGTCATTTACCTGGTAATTCCCTTGGAACATCCAAATGTGTGTTGAATTGTTCCAGAACCTGTTCATCTCATTTTCTTCTGTTTCCCTTGCATTCAAATTATTTGCAGATCGGGAGTTCTTCGAACTTGATACGACACGACTCTGCTGGTCTTGTCCGTTGGTTTAGTAATGGCACGAGGCCTTCCATGAAGAAGGGAGATGGTAAATTAGTAGATTTAATTATTGTTGTTTATGAATTACACATTATCAGATGTTTGTGATTGGTTAATTATTTTTCTTTTTATTGGCTCTTTCATTGTCTGTTATTGGTGATATTTTCATTTTTTTTTTGTATTTCACTATCCAAATATCTGTGGCTTTTACAGAAATTTTAAGGTGCCAGTCTGGTCTCATATCTGGAGAGAGACACAACATTCCTAAGTCCTTCAATCGATGCTACTCAGGTTCAGCTGTCTCCAACAACAGTTGTAGAACAATATCTCCCAGGGTTGTGACTAAATCTCTATTTCTTTGTCACCCTTCTTTTACTTGTTGAATTTCGAGCAGCAATATTTACATAAAGTTATCTTAATGTGCTTCTAACCGTAGATGTCATGTGGAGATGCTCTGAGAACTACAATTGCTCCATGCACCTCCACCGGTAGCATCTCTTTAATTAGAAGGTCTTCGGGGTTTGTTCTGTGGCTTACTACTGCATTTTTATTTATTTTTAATATGAAGATAATGTTTGATTATTCTCTTGAAGCAGATTCTGATTTGTATTCTTTGTGTCAGATCACAAGCGCCTTCAAGGAGGGGTTTCTCCACTGCTTCAGGTACTTGTTTTTAGTGTCATTTTAGCATTTGGCTATTTAATTAGAAACTCTGTCCTCAGGGCATCCTCCAAACTGCTTATAAACCATTCTTTATTTTAGTGAGCATTTATCTAGTTGCTGCAACTTTAGTTCCTATTATCGGTTAAGGTTCATCGGACAACGTCATGTCAATGCACACTGACTAAGTCATTTTTCATTGTCATTTCCCCCATTTACTACCTAGTTGTACTCTGATAGCTACATTGAAGATCTGGCCGAAATTTTCGGATGTGAAATTGAATAGGTTTCCAACTGTATATTCAGATCTGTAGCTTGCCAACTGTAAATTTGAATAATTTTCCAACTGAAACTTTCGGATGTAAAGTCTTCTTTACTTTCTTGAACTCTGTGCCAAATCTAAACCTGGCAAACAAATTGAAACGGAGGGAGTAATTTAGAGATTTGCAAGGGGTCATTGGCGGTTGTGAGAAGAGACTATCTCCTTGGAAGAAATAGTACCTGTTCTTTGGAAGGAAGACTGGCTTTGGTGAATAGTGTCTTGGATGATATTCCCACATATTTAATGTCACTATCCCCATCCCAGAGATTGTAGAAAAAAGAAGCAGGTTCCAAAGGTAGCTCAGAAAGAAAAAAAAACATTTAGTAAAGTGGAAAGAGGTTATGAAAGATAGAAGGGGGAGGAATGGTTATTAAGAACCTCAAGCTACAGAACAAGAATCTTCCTTACAAATGGCTTTGGAGGTTAAATGATAGCAGGGAAGACATATGGAAGGAAGTTGTTATGACTCATTATGGGAAGTTGGATCTGGGAGCCCAGACAATGTGGAAACATATGTATTGTGGGATGAACTCCAGAAATCTGTTAAGCTGATTGGAAATGAGAAGTTAATTTGGATGGATAACTGGTCGGATATGGGGAGTTTGAAGGATGAATTTCCAGTCCTGTATAGTGTAGCTTTGGGTTATGACTCTCATGGTGGCTGTTTGTTTGAATAACATGGGTGACTGATACAATTTAGAAGAAAGTTAAATGAATGGGAAGTAAATGATATCAGTAGAATATTGGTCTGCGGGGACCAGTTACTGGATGTTACAAAGAGGGATTCACAGATTTGTCTGGCGAGTAAGAAAGATCTTTTACTGTTACGAGTGCATATATGTTGTTGCAAAAGAAACTTGGAGGCTCATTGACCTTGGAAATTGATCTGGAGAGCAAAAGCACGTCCAAGGATTGCTTGTTTTGGATGGATAGTAGCACTTGCAGCTAAGAATTTATGCCTGGATACTCTTCAGAGAAGAGGAATGACTATATTCATCAGATGTTTCTTCGCTGAAAGATCAGCGGAGACCAGTAATCTTTTACTTCTACATTGTGACCAGACATGACAGATTTGGGCACTTTTCCTGGGAGTATTTGTAGTGTATTGAATGTTATCCAAGGATGTGAAGAGTCTAATACAATGCTGGCAGGGACATATTGTTGATTGCATGCAGAAACAGATTTGGAGAACAGCCCATTGTGCATGATATGGACTATATGGCTAGAAGGGAGTAAGAGATGTTTCGAAGAGAAAAAACAGAACTTATGTTTTGTAAAATATAGATGCTTTCATTATTTGTATGTATATGGAATAAGGAGAACATGTTAGAAAAGTTAGCACATCTTCCAGACGTTTGAACCCCTTGGTGAAAAGATCGTATTGGAGTCTTTGTTACTCTTTTGCTTGCTGTAATTTTGCAGTAACTCCTTGATACTATCTTGAATAATAGTACCTCACCTTATAAAAGAAATTGCTAAAGCAAACCTTCTTATCCTTAGTTGGTTTAATTTGGAAACATGGAACCAAAGAGGGAGAACCCTCGATTTTGGAGTCAAATTAATCTGGCATCTTCTCTGTTTCAGATCTTCCTCCACACCAAGCGATTGGGATGCCTTCTCTTTCACCTACAATGACAGAGGTATATATCTTCTCTCACTAAATCTCTTCGAGAATCATTATTTCTTTACACTTGTGTTTGTTTTAGCCTTAGCGGTTCGATACTTGTGATGCAGGGAAATATTGCCAGATGGTTAAAGAAAGAGGGTGATAAAGTTTCTCCTGGCGAAGTGCTCTGTGAAGTGGAAACAGTAGGATTATTTTTAGCTGCTGTTGTCATGATGTGCTGAGGGAGAGTTCTCCCTTATGTGTCTTAGCTTCTGGATTCTGGTATTCACACTACTCATTCATACCCGTAGGATAAAGCAACAGTGGAGATGGAGTGCATGGAAGAAGGATATCTAGCTAAGATTATTCACGGAGACGGAGCAAGCAGTATCAAAGTTGGAGAGGTATTGATGATTAAATATTTCAATTGAGAGTACCAATTGTGGAGTGTTGTATCTTGGTGTTAGATAATTTGGACTTCACGCCATGTGGTTCACTTGTTTATTCAGGACCTCCACTGTGTCAACGTAACATCTCTGCGTACTTGTATAGATCAGCTTCTTTATAGTTGATGCATCACACATCACTTTCTAATGCTTGGTTCTTCTAGTTCCCACATTTGACTTATATTCTAGTTGGTACTTCGTTTCTAGGCTGGCGCTTTGCTGAACCTTTGATTCTTTAGCTGATAGCTGAATAATGAAACTGACAATTCCTCTATTTGCATCAGTTCAATCACAATAGGCTCCTAACCTCATATAATTGACCTAGGAGAAATTTCTTTTCTTTGTAAATTTCATTGTGCCTTGAGCTACATGCCAACAAAAGCTACATCATTGTGAGAATTAATTATAAAAAAATTGATGAATGTTGAAAATTCTGTAGGTGATCGCTGTTACTGTTGAAGAGGAAGATGACATTGCGAAGTTTAAAGATTACCAGCCTTCAACATCAGATGCCACGCCTTCACCAAAAGCTCCTGCTTCTCCACCTCCTCCCAAAGAAGAGGTTGCCGAGAAACCTGTTACTCCATCACAGCCAAAAGTTTCTAAACCTAGTGCGTCGGATCGCATTTTTGCTAGTCCGCTAGCTAGGAAAATTGCGGAAGATAACAATGTACTTATTTTCTTCAGTTATATTTGTTTTGATAATATGATTCAGGTTACATGTTTTAGCCTTGAGGTTAAATCTGCATTTGTATGAACATGAACAGATACCTCTTACAAACATCAAAGGAACAGGTCCGGAGGGACGTATCGTGAAAGCTGATATTGAAGATTATCTTGGTAACCTTCTTCCCAGTCTGCATCTATAGTTGATGTTACTGTTGGTTTTATGTCACT
Source organism: Solanum sitiens (assembly GCA_016801875.1). Taxonomy (NCBI): domain Eukaryota; kingdom Viridiplantae; phylum Streptophyta; class Magnoliopsida; order Solanales; family Solanaceae; genus Solanum; species Solanum sitiens. The sequence goes on from JABWTJ010000150.1 coordinate 918,226, forward strand.
GAACATATTTCCTTCTTTCTCTTATGAAAGGAAAGATTTTCCTAGAAAGTTGTGATATGGTCGTAGAAGAATCAATAATCTTTTTTTTTTCCCTTGATAATGTAGCTTCACGCGGAAAGGAAGCCCCTGCAGCAGCTCACAAGGCTGACACATCTTTAGATTACACGGATATTCCTGTTGCACAGATCAGAAAGGTACTATTCACACCTATGGGGGATGAATCCCCATGTTCCCAGAATTAGTCAATTTTAGATGCTTGTCTGTGTTATCTCCAATTCATCCCTTGCATGAAGTGTTTGGTATACTTTTTGTTTACTCATTTCTTTTACAAGCACAAGGTTTCGTTCTATTTATACCAGTTTTGGTGTGATCTGTGCAGGTGACAGCTTCTAGGTTGCTGTTGTCAAAGCAAACCATTCCCCATTACTATTTGACTGTTGATACATGCGTCGACGAACTTATAGAGTGAGTATTACTTTTATTGTCCAGCATTCAAATTTTATTTTATTTTTCTGTTATTTATCTTGCTCGCTGCTTGGTCCGCAGACTGAGGAGCAAGCTCAATGCATTGCAAGAGGCTTCAGGAGGAAAGAAGTTATCTGTTAATGATCTTGTAATAAAGGTAAGAAATACTCCATTAAGATCCATTGTACCACCCGACAACGAAAAAGGAAAAGAAAGCCATGGTCTTGTTATCTCGTCTCAGTGAGACAATTCCAGCTTTCTTTCTGTATTTTCATGGAGGGTCCAGAAAAGAGAGAAAAGGTCTCGTCAAAAAACAAAAACAGAGAGAGAGAGAGAGAGAGACTTGCATGAACCTTTGTGCCAAAGTTGGAGCTGGAATCTCGTATATTTCTCACATAAGAAGTCTGAGCAACTCCTAATTTGCTTTCTTAATCGCTGCACCTTGTCAAAAACAGTTTCTCCTCTGTCCCACAATATATATGACATTTAGAACTATTTCGAAGGCGAACAAATTTTTCTGAATAATAAATATATTTAACTGTAAAAAGTTTTTCATTTGATTGAGAAAGAGTTTCAACTTTCAGTTGTACTTCTAATGTAAGTTTCGGAATACTTAAATTTTACTCGTGTTGAAGAAATCAAATGTCTGAATGTGTACTTATAATTGGGTCTTTTGACCACTGTTTCAACGTCATTTTATATTTTTCTTTTGGAATGGAAGTAGTACATTATACAGGATGTATAAGAGATACTGTCATCTGTTAATTATAGTGACCTGTCTCAGAGAAAGATGACCTGGGTAACTAACTTCATTGCAGGCTGCTGCTTTGGCTCTTCGAAAAGTTCCTCAGTGCAACAGTTCATGGACCAATGACTACATTCGTCAGTAAGTGAAATACATGAAGTGAGAAGACTTCTCTAGTTTGCAATGTAAATTAATAGTGCATTCTTTCTTGCAAACACAGGTATCACAATGTAAATATCAATGTAGCAGTGCAGACTGACAATGGTCTTTATGTTCCTGTTGTCCGGGTTTGTTCTCATCCCAGTCTAGTGTTTATAATTGGATGTTTGTTGATTCTTACTACCAGTTATATTTCATGTTTGAAAATCTGTGCTGTTGGCAGGATGCTGATAAGAAAGGTTTATCCTCTATTTCCGAGGAGGTGAAGAACTTGGCCCAGAAAGCAAAAGAGAACAGCTTAAAACCACAGGATTATGAGGTGGGCATTGCAGTTAAATATCTTCTTTTACATTGGACACAAATTTAATTCATTTGTTTCTTATTTCACAGGGTGGGACATTCACCGTCAGCAATTTGGGAGGGCCTTTTGGCATTAAACAGTTCTGTGCCATCATTAACCCTCCACAATCAGCCATCCTAGCAGTTGGATCTGGTAATTTTGCGTCTCATTGAATTGTTTTGTTTCAGCGAGTATATCGTGTGCTCATCATTGCTTCTTCTTGAACAGCTGAAAAAAGGGTGCTTCCAGGATCCAGTGAAGGTGAGTACAAGTTTGCCAGTATGATGTCTGTAACATTGAGCTGTGATCACCGGGTGATTGATGGTGAGTGACTTTAGATAGTAGGTTCTTCATATCCTCCTTTTTAGAAAAAACAATTCACGGTTAACCTTTGATAATTTCCTTTTGTCAAGGCGCAATTGGTGCGGAATGGCTCAAAGCATTCAAAGGCTACATAGAGAATCCCGAGTCTATGTTACTGTAGATTGATACTTCCTTTTTTTTGGTCGATCCTTTGAATTCTTCACGTTTTCCTCTACAAATGGGATGTACTTGGATGTATGATAAATGGGATTTTACGTGCCATGGCCCGATCTTATTGCTTGATATAAGCATCTTTATTAGGGAAAGTGGCTGAACAACTTGGGAATAAATGAGGCTTCAAGGCTAATGTACCATTGATTTAGGCTTTTCGATGAGTGTAAACCTCCAGTTTTTTTGCTCGAGATCATTGAGTTGTTTATCTGTCTGAAGTAGATGGAATACTTGCTGTAAATTCATTTTGTTAAAAATAAGGTTCACTAATCTCTCAAGTTTTGAGATGCATCAACATGAGTCTGTTGCTTGACTCCATAATTTTCTTCTTGGTTGACATTAGCCAGATTTATCTGTTCGCTTCGATATCGTTCTTCTGTCTGTTTGAATCCTTCATAAAGTTGCACAATGATCGCATTGAAGCTTTGTGCAATCAAATTATGTTCGTTTGATGGACTTGATTAAGAAAATAAAGTTATACCTTACTACCAAGTTATAACTTTCAATAAGCGTTTGATCCTAATACGCATAATATAATTTGTTTTATTCACTCAATTTTTGCCATACTTATAAAAAGTCATACAACTAGTGCATCAAAACCTGTTTTATTCACTCTCCAAAAAGATGTTGCAGCACCGTGTCAGATTCTCTAAAAATACACTACTTTTCGAGAATCCAACATGCACCTGTCAACATTTTCAAAGAGTACGAGCAATATAGATCTATCTATCTGCTAAGATGATCAATGAAAGAACTAAGCTCTAGTTGAGAAACACCTCCTTCATCTCTTGATTGCCAAACTTGTCTACCCAACTTTTCAGCCTTGCTTCTTAACTCTTCCCCTTCTTTAGATACCATCAATCTGTTCACAACTTTCTCAATAGTTGATGAGTTAACAAGTTCCATTTGGTGTGCTTGTTCTGTCACTTGAATGCCAACTTCTAAAATTTCAGTTATCAGTGTAGCATTCCATGGTTGTTCAGAGTGCATTGGCCAAGCTAATATAGGAACTCCCATTGTCATACTTTCCATACACGAATTCCATCCACAATGACTCATAAACCCACCGATTGAAGTGTGTCCCAAAATTTCTAACTGTGGTGCCCAATCTGTTACCACAATACCTGTTCCTTCAGTTCTTTCTTGATACCCTTCTGGTAATCTTGCTTTTCTCGTTTCGTCATCAAAGACATTACCTTTATCTGCATCTCTCAGCACCCACAAGAACTTCTGCTTGCTGTTTTCTAACCCCATAGCCAGTTCTTGAATCTGTTTATCGGTCATTGTAGTCGATGATCCAAAAGAGATATAAAGAACAGATTTTGGACCTTGTTTGTCTAGCCACTCCAAACTTTTGTGTCTGCTGCTTGAACCCTTTTGTAGTATAGGTCCAATGGACCATTGCTTCTTGTTTGCATTCATCTCCAACTTGCTTAGCAAATCGACATAAGTTCCTTCGATCAATCTGCATGAGTTGAATATATCACCTGTTCTGTACTGCATAAACTCATACTGATAACCCATAAAGTTCATGATTTCAAATGAAAAACACCCTTCCATTGATGGTATAACTTTTGGCATACCCTCTACTGGAAAAGGTCTTCCAATAGCATCCCAAAAGCTAAAGAATTGAGTGAAAGCTGAGATACAATGAAAGGCATAGGACTCAGCATTTGGAATACTAGAAAAATCTTGAACCACAGATGACATAAGAGGATCATGTATAACCACAATTCTCTTCACTTTACTGGAGAATTCATTAAGGAGACTCGTAAACGGTTCGCGTAACTGTTTAGATGCTTCAAAAGATGGTTGGAGATGTGTTGGGAACTTCATGATGGAATTTGGAACTATTGGAGGAGGTGAATCAAAATGTGGAGTTGGGAATTCATGAAAATGAATTTTCTGCATATCTTGATGGTTTCTTGATTTTGCTTGCTGAATATGAGTTTTGTAACCAACAAAATGAACTGAAACTTCATATGAAGATATCAGACATGAAAATTGTAACAGCTGGTTTAGATGGCCTTGTGCTGGAAATGGCACTACTAATACAACAACAGATTCTAAACTGCTTTTGTTTGCCATGGTTCTTTAAGACTTTTTTTGGGATTTTATTGGTGTAGATCTTGGTTAGTAAAGGACCATGTTATATAGAATTGACGAAATGGTCTTCTGTACTTGTACGAGTTTGTATTCTGGACGTTTCAACTTAGCACTGTGTCCATCTCTAGATAATGTTTCTTGGTTAATAAGCAAAACAAAGTCAACAAGAGTATGATATTAAGGCAGTCTACAGAATAGGATTAAAAAAAAACTGAACTTTGTCAGATTATAAGATATGATTTTTGTAAAACTAAAACCTTACCTCATCATCTACATCATATGGCAGCAGCTCCTTTCTGTATTTTATGTGGGGTCCATCCCTATGTACCAAACTTTGAATTGTTTTCTGCCAATTTCAAAGTTTGGCAGAGTTGGTAAAGAAAAAATTGTTTTTTCTTCAATTTCAAAGTTTGGCAGAGTTGATAAAGAAAAAATTGTTCTTTCTTCAATTTCAAAGTTTGGCAAAAGTTGGTAAGCTATGAAGAAGAAAAAATTATTTTTTCTTCTGTAGCACATTTGGAAGGTAGTGTATTTGTTCTCTATAAAAGGGAGGACAATTCTTCATTCTAAATACACCAAGAAAATTACAAAGGAGAGAAAAGAAGAGTGAGGCATCACAGAAGAAAATAATCTGTGAGGAAAAAATAGAGAGTGCTAGCGATATTATAGTGAGGTGGAAAAATCAAAAGAGGGTTATTTCTTTTGAGTGTATAGTGGTCTTTGGAGTTTTACTCAGACCTACAAGTGTAAAAATCCTTACTATAGTGATATTTGTTGCTCCTCTCGGGTCGTGGTTTTTCCCTTATTTAGGAGGGTTTCCACGTAAAATCTTGGTGTCACTATTTCTCTTTTTATTCTCGTTGATTAACCCTATTGTTGTGTTCCGCTTTTATTGCTTTTATTACGCAAATATTATTTCTGTTACGAGTTTATTCCCAATATTTTATTTGCTTCTTGAATAAAGCAAAGTCAATGATGTAACAAAAAAATATTTTAAGCCAAAGGTCTTGTAAAATTGAATAGAAAATGAACCATCTTTTGAAGTGATAATTAAGTGTATAAAAATATGGTGGTCTTGAAATTAGATAATTTTTATTAGGGAAAAGGGTATGATATACCCCTCAACTTTGTCATTTAGAGCTGATTTACCTCCCGTTATGAAAGTGGCTCACATATGTCCTTACCGTTATACAAACCGCTCACATATACCCCTGCCGTTACAAAATGATCTCACATATACCCTTCATTTAACGGAAGTTAAAAATTAATTTTAAATTTATATTTTTTACTTTTAATTTTTTTAAAAAAATTATTTAGGGGTATATATGATTCTTTTATCAAAGTTCAAGCTATATTTTAATTTTTTCCACACATAAATTATTTTGTGACTTCTTTTATTATAATTATTTGAGTTTCTTATTCTTATTTTTTTTCTTTCATTCCTTAGTTTAAAAAAAAAAAAAAAAACTATTTTTTTTGTCTATATTGTAATTTGATTTATGTATTCGAAGAAAAAAATTGGTCATCTACAACAAGTTTTACAAAAATATTAGTGAAACATAAATAAATTTGATTATCAAAATAATAATTCTAAATTAGTCATTGAAATAAAAAAAAGTCAAAAAATATTTTTGACGAGGATTAAATTTACTCATATGGGATTATATTTTTTAGAAAAAAATAATAAAAAATTAGATTTTTTTTTCATTTCCGTTAGAAGAAAAAGGTATATGTGAGCCATTTGTTTATAAGTAGGGGTATATATGAGTCACTTTCATAACAAGGGCTATATCAGCTCTAAATGACAAAATTGAAGGGTATATCAGACCCTTTTCCCTTTTTATTATATGAACATTATGTTGCTCGGACTTTTTCGAAAATATCGATAGTTATGTGTTGGAGACTTCAAAAGGCTAAGATTTGAGTTTAACATCAGTGAAATTTGTGTACGAGGAAAATGGATTGATGTTGAACTCAAATCACACCAAAAATATAAACATGTAAATCTCAATCAAGGATTGATGCTGCTTTGTTATTCCTTGTTATTCCTCACGGAAGGCGGAGCTATTGATCGCGTGGTTGATTATATTTTCAAAGTAAATAACTTAATCAATCTAACAATCAAAATCACACGTAATATTCACTTTATAGCGTAATATATTCATGAAATGAAATTGCTTAATGACTTGGATGCATATCTCGAGTGAGCTATGCGTGCTTGGAGATCTTCAGGAAAAAAACATGATATGTTCACCGAAACATTAGTTAAAATTCGAGTTATTCAATAAAGACAATAATTTTATCAATTATACATTATTTACATATTAATCGGACTTTAAAAAATGTTGTCTCACATGTGCGTATAATGATCAATATTTTTGGTGAGTCCGAGCACCGAGCAATATAGTTTGCACAGTAATAAAATTGCAATAATTCTTTTAACTGCTAGCCGTTGCCTTCACTTCCACTCACACTCTACAGTCTACACAATCACTAGGGTTCCACCTCCGCTATGTCACTACCCACCACTCTTTTCGCCGGAATACTCCGCCGTTGCCGCCGCCGGAACTCTGTACGCCGCTTTATTTCAACGCATTCACGACCAGCATTGCCCTCCATTGAATACCCACTCAGCCACCCAATCTATACCATATGGGCTGCCAACACTTCCTTAGGAAAAACCTTAGTATCTGCTGGCCTTTCCACTTCTTTCCTTTCTTCCCCACACCGTAAATTCCTCTACTTGAAGCCTGTCCAAACTGGGTTCCCGGAGGACTCAGATTCCCGGTTCGTTTATAATAAGTATTCTGAATTTTTCTCCCAAAATCGACCTGAATTCTCTGTTTTTGCCTCGAATCATGTGCTCAAAGCATCAGTTTCAGCTTCAGAAGCTGTTTCGGTAAGCGGGTTTGAAGTAGAAAGGGATAAAGATATGAGCTGTGGGAATGGGGTAGTGAATTTGGGGTTGTATGAGGAGAGTAAATTGCAAGGGTCTGAGAATTGGGAAATGAAGGGGTTTTCGAAGTTGGTTTGTAAGACAATGTACGGGTGGAAAGAGGCATTATCACCACATTTAGTGGCGGAGAGGGAAAATGCTAGAGTGGAGGATGATGAGTTGTTGGGGATGTTGAAGGGTTGCTTAGGGAGTGAATCAGAAAGTGAAAAAGGTGAAGTTTTGTGTGTGATCGAGACTGCTGGTGGTGTTGCCAGTCCAGGACCATCTGGTTCACTTCAATGTGACTTGTACAGGTGCGTGGGTTTTTCGAGTTACTTGGAATCTCTGAACTTTCAATATGTCAAGAATATTAATTGCAGAGTTTAGGTACCTAGACACACAATTGGTTTGTAGATGAAAGTATACTAGTAGAGATATGTCCGGAATTTTAGTCTTACTGGTACTCCAATGTAAAGCTTACAGCTTTTGTTGTCATCTTGTAAAAGAAAACATTACATTTTGTCTAACATTGACTTGGTAGAACCATGGAAGTATAATGAGCTTAATGTTTTTTTCTTAATAAAGTATAATGAGCTTAATGTTAAAAGTGCTGTAATGTCAAGCCTACTTGACGATATTATAGTTGCTTGTACATGTAAGGAAAAACACAAATAAAGAATCCAGTCAGTTGGTTATCAAAAAGAATCTAGTTAATTATCTATGTCAAAATCTCAGCTTACATTCCTAACAGTGATGTGACCATTAGTACTATTCCTCGAAGAAATTTTCTTGGTGACTCCTCTTATAAGTAGGCAACTTTTGCATCAAGCGCACTATGTTAGTGAGTACTATTTGATGAATTGAGTTGGCAAATGGAAATGCTTGACAGGAAAAAATATAGATGAGGCGATGTGACAGTCAGTACTTCATGCATACCATCATGATTTCTAGCTATCTTCTCTTATATTGAACCCCTAAAGTAGCAAACCATGATTACAAGCCCACTAAAGATGCAAAGCAAGAAAGATTTTTTCAACCTGAACTTGTTGAGAATCTTTCTAAAAGTTTTCTAAACTACTTCACCTATCAAGAAGGAGATCAATGGAAAACTGAATACAAACAGTATAATTGTGTGCTCAGCTTTAGGATACATGCTACTCACATTGTTCATTGTTCCAAACTAAGATGAATAAGAATGGCGGAGGTGGACACTCAACCTTATAATACTGCAAGCAAGATCTTTCTTTATTGGTTATCAAATCATGTTTAGTTGAATTGCCCAAAATTAGATGCCTTTCAAAGAAAACAATATTAATATATGTTACTCTTGTACGTAAATACTTTAGAGACTGCTGTATTTACGTTTCAAATGTAACAGCTTCTTTTTCGTTTCTTGTTTTGGCAGATTCACAGTTTTACTTGTTATGGCTCAACAGCCAATATTTGATTTGCTTTCTGCTTTTACAGACCTTTCCGCTTCCCAGCTATTCTTGTTGGTGATGGAAGGCTAGGGGGTATTTCAGGAACTATTTCAGCTTATGAAAGTTTAACACTTCGAGGTTACGATGTTGTTGCTGTAATATTTGAAGACCATGGCCTAGTTAATGAGGGTCCATTATCATCTTACTTGCGGAGAAGGTGAACCTTTAGCTGTTTTTCTATTGACTTGAATCTTTCTTTTGAAGTGGAAAATATAGTATAACACCAATAATTAGGCATTATCCGTGAGTATCTTCTACTGCTTCAATTTAGACCCTAATAATATCGATGGGTGTACCACCCAATCTTGTTTCCATGTATTTTCATTATGAAACAAAAAGAGCTGAAAGTTCATTTCTTGGCTGACAGGGTCCCTGTGCTTGTTCTTCCACCTGTACCAAAGGAGATGTCAAATAACCTGATGGAGTGGTTCCAAGAAGCACTGTCTACTTTTCGTTCTCTTGAAGAAATAATGCAGTCAGCTTTTCTGGAGAGAATATCTAGATTACGCAACATGCCAAGGAAGGCACATGATATTTTCTGGTGGCCCTTTACTCAACACAAACTTGTACCAGAAGAGAATGTGACAGTTATAGATTCACGCTGTGGAGAAAACTTCGCTGTGCACAAGGTTTTGAATGTTACCCTCAAGTTATGAAAATGCTATTGTTTTTGTCATTGATCTAGTTCATTTCTGACTGTACTTTTGGAAATATATGCTAAGCAGTCGGTACTAGAAATAATTGTCCTAAAACTCTTCGACTGCTGCGGATTATCTACATATTAGTGATATTATTGTCGCTGATATTCTTCTTGTTTCCTCTATCTGCTGTTTCTATCAGGAGAGAAACTATTTATTCCGTTTTTATGCTGTGTGTTAACCTTCTACTCACACGCTGGTTTCAATTTCTGCTTCTGCTGTAGGTTAATAATAATGTTGATTTAATCACTCAACAATTTGATGCATGTGCAAGTTGGTGGACACAAGGACCCGATGCTACTTTACAGGTCAGTCTGTAGATATGTCCTTGCTAATAGCAATTAGGCAACCTCAATGATTGTTTTATAGCAAGTCACTATAACTGAGAACTTGTCTTTGGTATGTGCATGCTTGTGTTTGAATAGTGAACAAGGGGAATGGACATTCATATGATTGAACATGATTGGCAATTTGTTGAAACAGTTATCCCTTTATCACCAACTTATCAATCATAGATGCAATCATCTCCGATGAGCCTTAAATGAGCTGATTAATGAGGATGATTTTCCTGATAGCTCAAGAGTGCAGAAATCACGAGCCTAGACACAATTTAGATTATGTAAAGCCCTAACCTTGCTAATACTTTTTTCCTATGCTCTGAAACAGAGAAACTGAAATTCCTGAGAAAGGTAAACTTTTTCCTTATATGCTGCTGAATGAAGGTGGTTCTTCCTTGCCAAAACGAGCACAAAAATAAAACAAAATAAAATTAAAATTAAAACTGAAGCTTTATTTGGTTAATTATCTTTATGTTAGAGGGACATCTCCTGGAGCAAAAATACTAGATTTGTCCACATATGCTGTTTTCCAGTTTGCTTTGCTGTCTTTAAGACTTTACCCGGTTATTCAAATTGTCAGGCATTATATAAGACTGTAACTCGATTTCCTCTGTTTGTCTTTAGATGGTTTCAGATTGAGCTTGCACGAGATATGGGCTATGCTACTGCTAGATATGGGCATGTTATGTTTCCTGAAAATGTTTACGAGCCGGCCTTGGAATGTGCTGAACTTTTGCTTGAAGGCGTGGGAAAAGGTTTGTCGGTTAAACCCTCTCCTCGCTTGCCTTGTCATTTCTTAGGGAAATTAGTGAGCTGGAGTTATGAGCTAATCAGTGTTCTTATCATTGAAACTCTTTGTATTTCTCCATGAGAGCATGTATTACATGATTCACTCTTTATATTTATTTGAGTTTCTTGTAGTTTTTCTTGATTACAGCTCTTTGAGGAACCATGTTGCTAATTGTTCATGCAGCAAAGTTTTCATGTGGTACTGTGTTGGCATCTTTATCAACCTGTCATCTGTTTTATTCCTACATGTTCAGCAAGAAGTTAACCTACAAAAAAAAATTGTTCGGCAAGAATTTTAACAATCAAAACATAAGCAGTTAAACACTACCGATAAAGGCAAGTAATGCCTCGATTTTAACTTTTATGCTTATATTTTTTCCATGTCTTGAAAATTCTGAAAAGTGGTTGAGCTTTTTTGGAGTCGTACATTCCTTTATGCTTGTTCCATAACCATGAAAACTATATCTACATGATGTGCAGATGGGAAAATATTGGAATTTCCTTTTCATTTATTTAAATGTCCTATCATATTTCTTAGATATTTGTCTCCAAATCTTTTAGTTAAGACTCTATCTGAATTTAATGAAATGCTACTGTAACAAATCTTGAGTGCCATAGTGTTTTCATGTCTGGTTGTACACCCAAATAATGTTAAATATTTCCAGACTGCACTAAGATTAGTTCTCTAACAACATTGTTTTTTGTAGGGTGGGCTTCGAGAGTATACTTTTCAGATAATGGCTCTACCGCAATTGAAATTGCTCTTAAAATGGCACTACGGAAGTTCTTGTTTGATCACAAGCTTGTCTCTGATGATCTGGTGGCTGAGAATGCTGAAAGTCGTGTAGATTTAAAGGTTGATAATCCTAAATGTCCTCCAAGTAGTTGCACTTTGTTTTTATCTGTTGAGTTGATAATGTTGATTGGCCAAATGTGTCCCAAAGTATCGGTTTTCACTGTTGAAAAGTGCCACTTCATTTACTTAATGTACTTGGAGATCAAGGAAATGATCAATGCACCACTCCAATTGGGTGCTTGTAAAGATATGACATTTTAGTCAATGTCAAGTTGACCAAAAGCTAAGTAGCTTTTCAGACCACTTGTTTTATTTTCTTCACCATCTTAAGCCATCTTGCTTTCGGCTTGCACTTAACATTAGTTGTAAGGTCAGATGCTTTTGGAAGATGCTAGACGACCTAGTATTCAATTTTCTTCCCTTTCACAAACTTGACATCAAAGCATAAGTAGTATCTCTATCATATGCATTGCAAAATGCTAGTTTATGTATGGAGCTTTCTGTGTCCTGAACCAGGTTTTAGCCCTCAGAGGATCTTACCATGGTGACACTTTGGGTGCTATGGAAGCACAGGCGCCATCACCTTATACTGGTTTTTACCAGCAACCATGGTATGACCTTATCTTTGTGAAAGATTTTCGTTTTTTCTTTTTGGCGGCAGCTTTTCGTTGCTGCAAAAGAATTTTGTTATTTCTTTTGGGAGGTTGAATTATCATTGCCATTAGATATCAGTTACCCATAACTAAACAGTATAATTCAATTATTTGTGTATGACTAAATATTTCTGCATAATTACCAAGGCTCTAGAAGACGGAAACATTTTCATTATGGTTCTTTTTTCATTTATACAAATCGTGCATTTCCAGATCAACATATCTTAATGGGAATAAATATATAGAAGAATTGAAGCAGAACTGATGCTTCTGCGCAAAATATATTATGATGACATTGTGGTGTCACACACTGCATAATGCGAAAATTGTGAACATGGGTCAAATTGTCTTGCAGCATGCACATTATACAAAGTCAGTAGATAGAGCTGAGTAGTGAGTACTGTATTTCTGCTCAAGTTTTAGAAGTTAGTTGGAACAGCTTTGACAATTTGATTAGAAGTCAAATTATTTACTTGAGAAGATGGAAATACATTTGACTGTCCATAATCCATATGGTTAAGTATGGGTTGAGATGTAACCGTGCAAACACTTTCACTCTGTTCTTTTGGAACTCCAAAGTAGAGGGGTGACAAGCAAAAACTTTGTCAGAGTAGTTGACCTTTTCCTTGGTCTGCTTGATAGGAAAAGAACTCATCAGCCGATCCAGCTTTACTTAAAATGCATGGCAGAATGGATCGTTTGGTGGAAGATCCATGCCTGATTACATGGGCTGCTATTTAAATAAGCTATTCCACATGATCAAGTGCCAAAACTTACAGCTATTTAAGTAGTTATGTGAAGTTCATGATGATCATCCTGATTTGTGTGAGCAATTTGATACTGCTGTTTAATTAGTAGTATATGAAATTAAAAAGAAAACTTGTACCTGTCTTCCGTTGTTCATAATGGTTAAAGAAATATGCTATGCCTAATATTGTCAGACTGAGTCTTCTTGGGTTCTGTTTTGATCTAGGACACTCTTTTATTCTTTCAACGCATACATTCCATGTCAGATTTTGTATGTCTTGGCAGTTAGGGTGACCATGATATCTTACAGTTTTGTCCTTGGGGAAAATCTGGAGTATTGAACATATTGTAAATTTTCAGGTATAAGGGAAGAGGTCATTTTTTAGATCCACCAACAGTTGCCATGCGTGATGGTGTTTGGAAACTTAGCCTTCCTCAGGAGATTGAAACTCTAAAACCCAGTCTTGAAGATTTGAGTAAGTGAAGCGTAATCTTCTGGTGATATTCTTATTTCAATTTTTCAATACTCTAAGCTTGGTTTCTTTTCAGCTTTCAGTTTGCGCGAGAACATATTCAAGGAAAGCCGTGACACTTCAAATCTTGCTGATATATATCACTCACATATATGGAAAACATTACAGCTAATTATTGACTCAAGCGGATCTACTCGGACTGGAGCATTGATTATAGAACCAGGCAAGACTTTGACATATGCACAAGTTTCTTTTTGGTCTTTTCTGCCCCTCTATCTTTTCCTTCTTGCCCATGACTCATGTTTTATATAATTCTAGATGCATTTACCTTTTTGGATCTTTCTCTTTCATAATCTTTATCATATATGGTTTACTTTTCTTTTTGAAATTTTTGGTGAACAACATGTGCAATGGCTTTCCATAAAGGAGTTTTTGGCTTTATGAGATTTAGAATTATTTCTAATTCATGGAACTATTATTATTACTTACTAAACAATCTAGTAATATTGTAAAATATTTCTTAGAGGTCAGTTGTAGAGTGTATAAGAACAATGCTAAGTAGAGTATATTAGTAATGCTTGTATTAGTTATGCATTTTTTGGTTTAGTGTATTAAAAACAGCATGCATTTGCATAATTTATTTTACAAGTATTTGTTCACAAAGATACCCTCCACAAATATGATGGAAAAGATGTAAAAAGGGTTTGAGAGGCAATTGGGTCTTTAACCATGGATTTCCATGCATTAGTAATACACCTCAATATACAATAGAGTGTATAACTAATGTTTGCCAAACAAGGTACTACTAATAAACAAAGCTAATGCATACATTATTTCTTCTAAGACACTCTACCAAACGACCCCTTAATGATTTTCTTTACTGTCTATGGTGACAATTAATTAAGAATATTCTATGCCATTCATAATGATTCTTGAAGCTTCTGTATCAATGCGGTTTACTTGCAATTATTTGCAGTGATACAAGGTGCTGGAGGAATGGAAATGGTGGATCCACTATTTCAGAGAGTACTTGTTAAAGAATGCCGAAATCAAAAAATTCCTGTTATTTTCGATGAGGTTTTTACAGGATTCTGGCGTCTGGGAGCAGAGGTTTGTTTGCTAAATTACTTGACATACGAGTTTTCTGGGTTCTTAGCCAGATCACTCGATGTATCAATTCTCTGGTTTTAGGAATTTCAATTTGTGTCTTTTCCTTTTTCAGTCTGCTACGGAGTTTATCCGCTGTAAGCCAGATATAGCCTGCTTTGCCAAGTTAATGACTGGTGGCATTGTGCCCTTGGCTGTCACTTTAGCATCAGAAGCTGTATTTGAAGCATTTGTTGGAGATTCAAAGGTATATTCATCAGTGTTTACCATCTGCTTGTCAAGTATTTGCTTCTGTGAGCGAAAAACTTGTTTCAGCCAAAACTTGGTTGGATCTGCTAAAATGCCTTTTTTTGCTCCTCATTTGTGGTTACGCCAATACGCCCAATTCAAGTACTCAGATATAACATCATATGATTGGTGGTGTAACCTCATTCCTTTGCTTCAGCTCCAGGCACTCTTACACGGTCACTCTTACACTGCACATGCAGTGGGTTGTACAGCTGCTGTAAAGTCAATCAAATGGTTTAAGGACGCCAAATCAAATCATAATCTGATATCTGAAGTCATGCTGCTCAGGGAGGTATGTGAAAAAGCAGTTGGCTGATGGATGCTATTTTAGTTTAATCACTGGGAATTTGCACATTATAAATATTGCATTCCCTTTCTGTTCCCGAAAACAGTGTCACTTCCCTTTTTTTTATGAAAGTTCCTTAATACTAGTTTTCTTTTTTCTCTCTTGATAAAGTATACAGTTCTCCGATTTTTGTCTCCTAGACTGTTTTGGTGGAATCATGTAAATGTCGGATGTCCTTGTTTCAGACTATTCAGCACAATATTCTTAGGATAATTAAGAACGGAAGTTACACATTTGGCCGCTCGGACCAAAGTATTTACATCTGCTAACCTATATGCATAAATATGTATATAGTACATCTTCCTGCTATTTTTTGGGTTGCGCGGCTATTTATGCAATTTCTTTAATTAAAATCTCTTTGCACAAACAATTGGAGCCGATAAATTTGCAACTTATCGAAGCTGGGCAAGCATATTAGCGTCATATTCCAAAATATTTGGGCACAATCTAGAGCACCAAGTGTGATTTTGATCGACTTTAAAATCAATGTTTGGGCTATGCTACATTACATGGATCCTTCATTTGCCTTGATTAGGTGTGGGTACTCTGTGCTGATTCTTAGTAAAAGCCACTAAAATGTAGCAAAAGACTCGTTGTAACTATGCATACTCCCACACACCCGTGCTATACACATACCCATAAATGAATCTACGTGACATAGGTTCTTTGTACCATTGATTCAAATTATACCCAAGAAAGTATCGAGAGTCACTACATTGACCCAAATTTCTAGCTTTATCCACAGACTAATTTGAATAAAAAATTAGGAAAACACTGCTGCAACGCTAGGTCACCCTGTAAAAGAAATTGAAAAGGGGCCTGTTATAAAAGATGAATTCCCAACATCTTGTTTTTATTTAACATGTTATTTTGTATTTCCCACTTCATCATTTCTTGGATGTTTGCAGCTGTGGGATTCAGACATGGTGAGACAAATTTCCTTACTTCCAGCAGTGCATAGAGTGGTTGTGTTGGGGACTCTATGTGCATTGGAACTTCGAGCAGAAGGCTCTAATGCTGGGTATGCAGTCTATTCTACTTTCTTGTAAATTAGGAGTTTTTGTATTCGTTTTCATTGTCAATGCAGTGATTGCTTAAACATAGAAATCCGTATGCTTACCTTAAATACCATATTAAAGTGGTGCACCATATATAAGCTGTGACATAGAGCTCCAATTGGGAGTCATTTAGAAGCTTATTTAAGACATATCTGACTATCTAGAGACTGCTTTTTTGACATGTATAATTCATTGGTCATAGCATGCATAAGTGAGCATAACTTACTTGTGGGATTTGCCTTCCCAAAGGAGAACACTGGGTCTGACAATTTCTGGTCAAAGATGAAAAAACTAGTGTACGACTTTGTCAACACGTTAAAGTCTAATTGTATACTTTTGTTTTGCTTAGCTGGAAAATCTAAAATGAGGCTGAATTAGTGTTGCAGATGTTAGAATCCATACTGAACTAGATAGGGTATACTTTTGCTACGGTTGTTGTTTTCCTTCGACAACATTGTACAGTTACTTTAACACATCCTTTGTGCTACTGTATCAGTAAAATTACTTTACCTTCTCAAAAAAAGAACTAGTATCTGAAGTTTATCATAAAAGAATCAATGTTTGTACATCTGATTTGTAGTACAGGCATATGATTAGCAAGAACGCCATAAAAGTCAGTTTCTTTCTTAGATATATCACAAAATTGGGCAGTTACCATATGGAGGACTGTTGTTATCTTACTCATAATGTGTTTGTGAAACGGTTTGTTGTAGCGCTGGCATCAGCTTCTATATAAGATTTGTCACCAAAACTATGAAGTGGACAGTTCTGGTTTATCTTGCTTGTACTGCATCTTTTTGTGTTACTTGTGAAGCTGAATTTTGTCTCGAAACATGTAGGTATGCTTCTCTATATGCTAGATCTCTCCTTCAGAAGCTCCGCGAAGATGGTATCTATATGAGGCCTCTTGGCAATGTCATTTATCTCATGTGTGGGCCTTGCACTTCACCTCAAAGTTGCAGCAACTTGTTAAACAAGGTGTATACAAGACTTGAGGAGCTCTAAACCAGTGAATCTATCTCAATCTCAGGAGTTCACTAGGGGTGGGCATAACGGTCAACACAAAATCGAAACTTTTGGGATGTTTGGTTAGATTTTTGGATTATAGATTAGACTTTGAATTTTATTTTTAAAATTTATGCATTTTGGATTGGATATCGGATTTAATAAGTACCAATTTTTGGATATCCAGAGACCAGAAGTCTGAAATTTTATACCTTATATTCAGTCCTAAAACCTGTGTTGATGGCACTATCTTCAGAAATGCTGATAGGACTGTCGTATCTTTCAAAAATAGTGTAGTTTTTGAGTATTTGACATTTTGATGTGAGCGCGATAACATCAACATATGTCATTTGCCTTATTTTTATCGTATATGCTAATTTCTATAATTCTATTACAAAATAAAGAATAATAAATGCATTATAAGTTTTGTGCTTACACTTCAGCAATTACAATTTATATATTATTAATCGTTGTATAATTTGTCTTTAGACCAAACAACTTAATGTAAATTAAACTAAAAAGTGCTTACAATTTATGCTTTTATTTACTCAGAGTCTCATTGCATAGTATTTTTGTAGTTTCAAGTTTGTTTACTTGAGAAATTAACAAATATCTTGTTAATGCAGGTGATTAGTATACTGTTAGTTACTCAAATAAAAGAATTTTTCCTTATCATATTTAAGAAAAAAAGTCTAAATCAAATTACAATAACATCAGATTTTAAATAGAGTTGTCAAGAGTAAGCCCATATATACTTGGAAATTTGACTGCTGGGCCGAGATGACTTATTTCTTGTGAGCCAGAAAACAGTCAGCCCAATCTACCAGGGTCATTCTGGGTCAATCCACTTCTTTTAAAGGAGAATTTTTGTATATAGCCACTTAAAAATAGCCTAATTACTCTCCATAGTTATAGTTTGATAGTTACAATTTGTAGTTACATGTTATATGGAGGAGAGAGGCGAGCGAGACTGGAGGAGAGAGGAGAGAGAGAGGGGTAAAAGAGTGAAAGAAAGGTGAATTATATATGTATATCAGTTAGGTAGTTATATATTATAGATATGTATTTGTATATATGGCAAGTGAGAGTCAAAAGAGGAGGGATCGAGGCAAGCAAGACTGGGAGAGGGAGGAGAGAGGCGGGCGAGATTGGGAGAAAGAGGAGAGAGGCGAGCGAGAGCGGGCAGAGAGTGGGAGAAAGGTGAATTGTATATGTATAAAGGTAAAATAATTGTATATGATACATATGTATTTTTATATTATGACGAATTATACATATACAAACGTGACTAATCATACAAACTCGAAGTCAACTCACGTAATTAATGTATAATGTTAGTCGTGAGTGATAATTATAGCAAACTATAGTTATGATGAGTAATTAAATAGTATAAGTTTGCTTTGTTGCGTAATATGCTCTTTTTTAAAAGTATATATTTTTATAATTAAATTGTAATTTAATAATATTATCGACTAGGGACTATTATATTCTACAGTTTATATGCAATATATCAATTAGTTAAACATTAAAAAAAATTAAATTCAAGGACTACATATAGTATTTATGTTTACAAAAAACATATATCAATTTGAGAAAAATCATACCACTATTGTCGACTAGCCACAAGTGTTTGAATATTTTCATAATAGATGCAATTTCTATACTTGTCGAAAGCACGTACATCATGTTGAATGATGATTGATATGGTAGTAATATGAATATTAAGTACATCACACTTTCTTTGAGTTTGAACTTTTGTTATTTCTAACAGTTTATTTTTATTTATCCCACGGGCCGATCCAACGCATATTGCATAAGATCCATAGACCAACATGCTTATTTGGCCCTCGCTAATTTTTCTTTTTTTAAAAAAAAACGAACTCCAAATTTTTTAGCCCTGGTTCATGTATATTATGGCAAATGTGGACCACCATGGATCATAAGGTCGAAACAAACATGCTGGATAGTTCAAAATATATTGAAGGCGTAAAAATACATTGAGGAGATAGATATAACGAAAACTGAATTGTTATAGATACTAAAATACACACGATTCTCAATTAAAGTGATGTACCCGAAATTGATATTGTTTATTCTATTGTCCCTTTGAAGGAGGCTAATGTGTAATGATTTATTAGGAAGTTTTTTTTTTTCTTTTACCATAAATAAATACCTAATCAAATGATACTTTATTGAGTAATATTTAATAATTAATAATTAATGTGACTTTTACATAAAGAGAAAAAGTAAAAAAATCATAGAAATAAAAAATAAATAATTTCTTTTTATATCGACCCGTACATGAATCGGGTTAAACGAAACAACCCGTTTTGGCAAAACTCTGTTCTGCGCCCAAATCAAAAATTTCTGTAGAGCGAACAGAGAAGGGAAGAGAAGGGAACAAAGTGAATCTGTATAAATAGATTGATTTACACCCAAAATCTCTTCTCAAATTCTTGTAAAGAACACTCTGTTGATGTTGCTGTTATCTTAACAACTTTTTTTGTTGTTGCTAAAATTCGAAAAAGAAACAAAGAAAAAGAGGAACTTTTCAGCTTTCTACGAATTAAAGTGTATGTTTTCTCATCTTTTTGTAGGTTTAATCATCTATTTGTGTCTAATTAAACAACCCCTTTTCGTTTTTGGTGAAATTAATTGTACCCTTTTCGTTTCTTGGAATGAATTGGAGTATAACGATTTGAAACTATAGTTTTGTTTGTGTTTTTTGAAGAGGGGAGGGAGTAAAGGAGGTTCTTTTCTGAATTAGAATCGTTGGGATTGTGTTGGGTGTTTTTGGTTGGTTCATTACTAGTGTAAGAATAATCAAGTGCTTTTGTTGCAGAGTTGCTGACCTAAATATGGGTTATGAACCTGGTGGCTCATCCCGGGACGAGCGTGATGAAGGTAATAGTTTTTCTTCTCTTTTTTGGCTTTACTTTGATAGTTAGTTAGTGGTAAGGCTGCATAATACCACCATTCCCAGAGCCAACTTGTGGGTTACATTGGGTTAGGTTATTGTTAAACTATCTGCTGGATGAAGAGAAGTCAGTAATTTTGTGAAGAATAGTGGACTGTTGTTATACAATTTGGTGAGGTGAAGCCTAGAGCGAAGCTCAAAGCTTATTTGAAGTAAAACTTATTATTTAGAGGGTTTACTTTACCAATGTTAAAATAAATAAATAAATTATTTAGTGGGTTAAAATTTACAAATTACAATTAAAATTAGTAATTTCAGTATCCTGTGGACGCTAATGCGAAAAATTGAGTTTCAATTTTTTTTCTTTTTTAGATTCGATAGTGCCTAGACTAATCTAGCTGTTTCAAAAGCTTTTCGTGAGGATGCAATTGTTTGAAGTACACTTTCCTAAAGTCTGTAGCTTGACCCACTGCCTAAAAAACCGATTCTAATTCTATATATTCTTTCTGATTTTTATGCCTTTATCTCAGCGAAAAAACTTCATCGCTTCAAGTTTCTTTCTGATATCCAACTTGCACCCCAATTTTTCTGCCAAGTACTTGCATTCTCCTATCAAGGCTTTGGCTAATTAAAACAAATCACCTAGTTTTTTTTCTTCAAATTCAGACCCTGCTCTTCCATAGTCTTAACTGTACCTACATCATTTAGATTACACCCTTGGGTGCTTTGGGAGGTGTGTTTTTTGTGATACGTGTGTATCTAAAATGCTTATTTTTCTTAGTAAGGTATATTTTATAAATCCTATGTTCCTATGTCTAATTAAATTGGGCAGAAACCTTGTATCTGAAACAAGTGGGTTTTCTAGATTAATACTTGTTGATGAGTTTTCAAGTTAAATATGTAGCATGGAGGTTTAGTTGTAGGCTTCCATGTTGCTTTGGTTATTTTTTTTTGAAACTGGTAGCTTAAAGTTGCTTCGGTTTTTGTAACATTCTCTTTAGAATTTTTCTATTACTTGGATCACCTGGTTGTATAACCTCAGTGACCTCATCACAAGAAGAACTACATCAAAATCTTGCATCTTTGAAACAATTACTAAGATTGTTGGAGGAGCTTCTGTATGATTGATGTCTCATTTCAACCTGAATGCTGAAGTCTGAACATATGTGGTATCGTACTTCGTTACAAATGTTTGCTCCTGGATTGCCTACCAATAATTATAGTTGGTTTGGATATGAATTATGAGGACTTTTAGTTCTCCTTTATTCTGTAACTGGTAGGAAAGACATTCTTGTATTTGCAAAGAGCTTTTGATATTATTGTTTATTTATTTATTTATTTATTATCATTGTGATTAGTATTATCATCATCCTCATCAACATCATCTTTTTGCTGTTGAGAGTTCTATATACATTCTTCTCTGCATATGACTGTGCTCTCTTCCCCCTTCAATTGAGTGATAAGGGAAGCTTGGAATCCTGTCAGGATGTCACCTTTTCTTTAATTATTTCTTTATTTTTTTTATTTCATGTGGTGTGGGTGGGATTTGAAGAATCCAAGCTTGAAATGCTATTGGAATAATGGTTGGTTGGTTGGTCCGTCTAATTGATGTATTCCGTTTCGTTTGAAGACTTGCTTTGCAATATTTGCTGTAAATAAATAATCTTATCATAAAAATATTTAAGAAGTTTGGTTGCTCGGTTAGTGCAATATGGTCCAAGGTTGATTTTGTGAAGTCGTAATATTGATGATATATTCAAAAGAGAACGAAGAAAGGTGGGCCAGCGGAATCTTGCTCACCCATTGTTCTTCACTAGGTATGAAAACTTAAGTGGCTCATTCGACTGGTTTGGATATGAAATAGGAAATTGTGTATGTGTGTTGGGGTGCGCGGGGGGTGGGGGTGGGAGGGGAGGGTAGTGTAAAGTTTTGATCGTTATTGACAGAAATAAGAGTGGTTTTAGCGCCTACAAGTTGGAGAAAGAGAGCTGTGATCTGGTGGCTTAGAAGTTACTGCTTATCTTTCCAGAATAAATGTAGTGTGTAAAATCATTTACCTTGTCAAACAATAAATATGAAGTGTGGACAGAAGTAAAGGAAATTGTCAGAGTCTTGTGCTTGTATGTTTAGTTTTTACATCTTGAGTTTCTTGGCCCGCATATGGTTGCAATGGATCTCATAATCAACAAGTTATATGGGAATTTCAGTCTTGTGTTTTGGCACGTCCATGATATTTTTCCAGAAAGGTAACATTCGTATTAATTGACAAAACCAGTACAAAACCATAATTACAACTTATCAACAAAACAAGATATCTGAGTCTAAAATCTAAATAGAGCCAATGATCTCAATAATTGACTCCGTATCCTCTAGTTATATCTGTTTGCACCAGGAACAAAAAAGCTTGATTGATCTTCTGAAGATCACAACTTTTGCTCTCAAAACATCTAGCGTTTCTCTCTCTCCAGACTGTCCACCAGTTACAGGTTGGGACAATCCTCCATCTATCTCCGTCTGAAGGTCCCCTACAGGTTGGGACAATCCTCCATCTATCTCCGTCTGAAGGTCACCCACCTACCTCTTCGCAACTGTAGAGGAGGTGGGCTATTCTGTTAGGCATAGTCTAAACAAACACCCCTGAGGCTGATAAAAATCCTCCAAAGTTAGGTTGTTATCCTGCACTTTAAAAACAGATGGCTAGCTGTCTCAACCTCTTCTCCACACAAATAGCACCTCGAGCTCATAGAAAACTTCCTCTTCTTGAAATTTTCTTGTGTCAGGACTGCCTCTCTTGCCAGTAACCAAGTAAAAGATGCCACCTTGAAGGGGTTTTTGTTTCCAGATCTGCTTCCATGGCCATTTTGATGGCTGTTGGCCACCTTTGTTCAAAAACTTGATGCTGAGGTCACCTTAAACATGCCTTTGCTATATTTGTTCCACCATAGTCTATCAACCTCTTTCTTTGTCCCTTTGAACTCTGCCAGAGCTCGGAAAAATTCTGTCACAGTTTCAATTTGCCAGTCATTAAAATTCCTTCTAAATTGGACTTTCCATCCTTGTTGTGTCCAATTGTTAGCTACACTCATTTGTTGATGTATTGCCAAAATATACATCTCAGGGAAAAGATTTTTTAAACTAGCATATCCCAACCATTTGTCCTCCCAAAAGCAATGTTATTAAAAGCGAAAAGCGCAAAAAAGCTCTAAGGTCCATGGGAGCTTTAAGCGCAAAGAGAGAAAAAAATAAAATCTATGTGTTTAGTCCAAGGCTAATAATTATAAACATGAATGACAAATAAATGACCAAATCACTTCTTCATAAGGGGCTCATTGGCAAGGGAAAGTTTGTCTTCGAACCTTGATGACGACACTGAAGCGCACATAAAGCGAGACAAAGCGCTCAACACGTTTTGAGCATCGCTTTAGGGCTTAAGCGCGCTTAAAGCGCGCCTTTGTTAACACTGCCCAAAAGGATGTCTTACTTCCATTGCCTACCCTCACAGTTGTGTTATTTCTCAAAAAACGCCAAAAGATTCTAATAGACCTCCATGGACCCGACTTACATCATAGGGTGTAGATACCTCATTTGTCATCCATTTGTTCTCCTCTCCATATTTAGCTTTAATTACTTTGCCCAGTGTACTTTTGAGACTCTTGTGAGTATTTCCATAACCGCTTCAGTCTAAGGGCCTTGCTTTGTATTTTCAAATTCTTTCTCCTAAACTCCCTTGCTTCTTTCCCCAAAGAACCTCGTCCCGTTTGACCAAGTGTCGAATAGTAGAGACATTTTCCTCACTCCATTTCCAAAGAAAATCTCTCCTAATATTGTCTAAACTTTTTATCACTCCATCAGGAATGGAAAGATAGACATCATATAGGTTGGGAGCAGTGTTCTGAAAGGCGATGAGGCGAGGCCTCGTCGCCTTTTACTATTGACGTGGCGAGTTCAGAAAGGCGACAAAAGGTGATGGCGACGACGTGGCAAGGCGACAAGGCGTCACCTTTTAATTATTTTTTAAAAAAAAGATCTGATTTAATAATTAAAAGGCAATATTAGGGTTTATTTGATGTTTTTGCAGATATAGGACTTCTTTTCTCCATTGCGACTCTCTTTTCTCCGGTTCTCGTACCTCACACTACTTTGCGACTCTCTTCTCCAGTTCTCTCCCCTCACTACTTCACGACTTGCTTCTTCTTCTCTTCTCTAGTTCTCCTCACTACTGACGAAGAGACCTCATCTGCTCAGCACCCAGCAGGTACGGCTTAAGATTTGTTTTTTTTCTTCTTCTTCTGCACTTCTTATGTCCTTCTCGTCTTCTTTCATATGCAGAAGAAGAAGTGCAGACTCTGTTTGTTATTTTGAAGCTACTGTTAACTGACAGCATTGCATTTTTAAAAAAAAATTCAATCCTTCTATATTTATTTCTACCCTACTCAATTTAGTTCCACACTAATTAATATAGTATTTGCTAATAATATATGTTATTGCTATTGAGATTTTGGATATTTATATAAGCAATTAAATATTTTACGTTTTTGGTATTAATTGGCGCCTCATTCAAAAAGGCGAGCGCCTCGCCGCTTGCCTCGCCGCTCGCCTCGCCGTGAGGCAAGGCAGACCCTTGTCGCCTTTCGCCGTCTAAAACACTGGACTTGGGAGAGCATCCAAACAGAATTGATGAGAGTGACTCTGCCGCCTAAGGAGATGTATTGAGATTTCCATCTAGTTAACTTCTTCTCATACTTTTCAATCACTTAGTTCCAAATGCTCATGGCCTTTGACTTGGCACCTAGAGACATACCTAGGTACATAGTAGGCAGGGAACCTACTTCCCCTCCCAGAATTCCAGTCAAACCCAGGGACCTCATTGATTGGGAACAACTGGTTTTTCCTCCGGCTTATATGAAGTCCAGAAACTCCTTCAAAAAGCACTAAAATGAACCCTTTCTGTGGAAATCTGCTATGACCAAAGTTGTAATGTAACCCCCAAGGCTCGGATCCAAGTGGTTTTAGATTTCAGATTCAAATTTTTGCATCCTTTTACTGGGTATTACCAATGTAAATAAATTTTGGTTTCGCCCCATCTCCATTCCTTCTGGATAATTTGTTCAGCCATGCTCCGGTTTGGAACCTCAAACAAAAATGAGTTGTTTGCCATCTCATATATGCTTATTCCAAATACTGCTTTATCAAATGAAATTGCACTCCATCTCCTGATGCCTGATAAAGAAGGGAGTTCTGTTTCGCCATCTTTAAACGAACCCACTATGCATCTCTTGAAACGACCGGTGTCTCTCGCTCCATGGGGTTCTGTAATGTGGAGATCACCTTCATTGTAGGAGAGTGTCGTTTCACAATGAGTATTTGAATGCCAATTGTTTTCCCCTGCTGCTTGGGCATAGAAGAGGTCTTTCCTAAATAGTCTGGATTGTTCTGCAAACTGTGGTTGGTGAGAGCATTGAATGAACCTTTACCTTCTTTCTATATTAAAAGCTATGTCATTCTTCCAATATGTATAGATGATTGTTTTTCTTATTTTTTTTTATTTTTTATGGGAGCATATTCTAGTTTTAAAAAGTTTTGTTCTTTGTGCTTCTATCCTTAGTCTTCCAGCTGAGTTCCTTTACACCGACATATGGTCTTTTTGAAGCCTTGTAGATCCACCAAATGGGCCTCATTATTCTTACTATTTTTTATCGAAATGGGTAAATTGATGTCCAAAACCCAGCAGTAATGTGCCTGTGATTTCAAACAAGAATCCAGAACAGAGCACAGGTAAGGAGAAAAAGGAGCAAAGGAAACAACCCTGGCTATACTATACAAAAAACTCCATTAACTGTAATTGGGTTCATTATACTCTATCCATTCCTTTTTACACCGAAAGTCTATCAGCAAAGAACGATCTGATTTGGCCTACATGACTGAGTTCTTCTATCCATCATAGCGTCTCATTATTTCTACTTGTTTCTGCAAGTGAGGAAGCTGGCAATCTCAGTGTGATTTAACTGACAGTTACATCTGATTTTTGCAGATGATGAGGAAGAATATGAGGAAGCTGGCGGTGGTAACCGACTTTTGGGATTTATGTTTGGAAATGTTGACTACTCTGGTGATCTCGATGTTGACTACCTTGACGAGGTGATTTGCTCCTTTCTCCCTATGTAATTTGACTGTCATATAATATGCTGTGAGCCCCAAATTAATATGTTAGTACAAGTACTAAAGTGTCTCCAAATAGCAGTGGAACTTAACCGGATAATCATTTGCTGGGATTTCAGCATAAGCAACTCCATTATACGTGTCCGGAGCCAAAAGGGTAACAAAAATTTAATTTGCAAAAGTAACTTCTAAACTCTATATGGAAAATCAATTTACTTAAAATAATAAACTTAAAACAATATGCAAAAGCAATTTTTAAACTCTATATGGAAAAGCAATTTACTTTAAAGAAGCCGCAAAACCAATGTGCCCTTGTAACGCGCATGTCAGCCGAGCCTTACAAGACTCAAGGCTGCTGCGTCTTACAAGGCGCATTGGTTCCGCGTTTTGCGGCGGATGACCTAATTTAAACGGTGTCTAAATTTGTTACCCTTTTGGTTTGATAACTAATTTTTTTGCCCTTTTGGAAATGTTGAAATTTTTTGTTTCCCTTTTGGCTTCGGACTCTCCATTATACCTTCACACCTTCACATGGGCCATCTTTTCTATTTTAATGTGGAAAGTGGTCAGCCTAGGTTGGGCATTGATTGAGGGTCATGAAGTGTTCAAGCTCCCTTTCACTTATTTTAGTTGTCGCTAGGAGCAAAACCTAAGGAGTACTTGCTTGGAATCCAGTACAAAATTTTGGGAGGACCATGAAGGTTAACAGTTTCTCCCAAGGGAAAACCTGTTTCTAATTAAAAGCACACACTCCTGCTTCCAGAATATTTTGTGCCCATGCTGCCTACCCCAAAATTAAGTTACAAATTTTACAGGGTCAAATGTTTTTGTGAAGCAAAACAGAGTGTGAATTAAGTTGCAAATTGTATAGGGTCAAATGCCCCAATGGCTATGTGTGAGAGGTTGACTATGGTGAGGCTGATGAGAGGTAGAGGTAGGCTGAGGAAGTATTGGGGATAGGTGATTTGACTGGACATGACACACCTGCAGCTTACTGAGGATACTGACCCTAGTTAGGAGGTTATGGAGATCGAGGATTAAGGTAGAAGATTAGTATGTAGTTGGGTGTTGTTTAGCTTCTTTATCAGTGTTATAATTATTACTGTTATGATTATTTTTACTCTCATACTGTATTATCCTTTTTTATTATTACATGTTATTTCATTTGCTTCAGTTATTGTAATACTAATGTTGGTACTGTTCTTCTCTCCATTATTTCCTTTTCGAACCCGCTTTGGTATCCTATGATGTGATTTACTTGAGCCGAGGGTTTGTTGGAAACAACCTGTCTACCTTTACAAGATAGGGGTAAGGTCTGTGTACACACCACCCTTTTTCAGACCCCACTAGTGGGATTGCTCTGGGTATGTTGTAAAAGAATGCAATCAAACATGTTATTACTTATGCAGGAAGTTATACATGAATAATTTACCTCCTAACCAGCTACCAAACGACCCCCAAGTGTAGTATTTCTTTCGATAAGTACAGTTGCAACAAGAGCCAGATGTTTCCTGTAGTTAATATCTTAACAATCTCATCCAAGGGAGGATGCTAGCAGGGTTTACCACCTATTTGTGGAAGTATTGTTCATTGCATTTTCATGCTCCACAATTTTCTCTTTCAGATCTCGCATGTTCCCTGGTTTGAGCTTCTTCCTGGTGTCTTCTTTGCTTATGAAGAGGACAAAATCTTATAGAAATTATGTTTTTCAGGACGCCAAGGAGCATCTTGCTGCTTTAGCTGACAAGCTTGGTCCGTCTCTGACAGAGATAGATGTATGTAACAGAACTCTTTCGTCTCAATAATTTGGAATTATATCTTCTGAGAAGTGTAGACCCAATCTTTTATCACTATGATTTTATTTGGAATTGTATTTCGGATGAGGTAGTACAAATATGAATGATTATTACCCAAATTTACCTAATTAGATTTGGTGCTAATATTTTTTCCATGTTTGTTTCCCTCGAATGTTCAGTTGTCGGTGAAGTCCCCACAAGAATCTGCAGATGCTGCTGAACAAGGTACATGTTTCTCCATGAATGGCCGCTTGATGCAGTTTCTTTGATACTTCCATTGACAATTCTTTTGTCCTTCTCTTTCATCCTATAAAAGTTCTCTTTTATCACAAGTAAACACATTTTTAATTAGACATTGTAAGCATAGGTTTGAACCTGTAATACATTATAGAAAAAACCAGCAACAATTTATGTGTTTGATATGCTGATAATTCATACAACTACAGTGAATTGAGACGTACTGGAAATTATTACTAAGTTGATATTTATGGTTAGGCTAGACACTGATATTTGAAATAGTTCTACCAAATGGATCTCTTTAGCAATACTAACCTGCAGCTGACATTCTTTTGTTTAACAGACTTTTCTATGTCTTTTGCATGCCAGACTATGTTTCTGCATTTTGGGTTTGTTTGGAAACCACCTGGTAATTGGAATTGGTGTAATTACTAGGTTAGTAATTACCAGCCTTGTACTTACACAACCTAGTAATTACACTGACCTGTTTGTTTGCTACAATTTAATCACAGTGCAATTACAAATGTACTGTTTGGATGCACAATTGCAATGATA
Source organism: Solanum sitiens (assembly GCA_016801875.1). Classification (NCBI taxonomy): domain Eukaryota; kingdom Viridiplantae; phylum Streptophyta; class Magnoliopsida; order Solanales; family Solanaceae; genus Solanum; species Solanum sitiens. Next base: position 946,953 of record JABWTJ010000150.1, read on the forward strand.
AGATTATAAAAAATTTTAAAAATAAAAGTTAATTGTTTAAAATTTATATTAGACAAATAAGTAGCTTTATAAATGATGTTAAATTAAATATTTAAGACATATATTGTATTTTGAAAATATACTACGTAATTAATAAATATATGTTCTTAACTAATATTATGAAAAAATAATTGATTTATATTTTTTAAATTAGTATATTTCAATTGAATTAATCATAAAAACTAAAAGTACAAGATTTCTATGAACATCATGAAATGCATGTTTGTCAAAAAAATTATATTATAAATAAAATGTCATTAATTGTTAAAATATTTGACAAAAAGATAATCTATCAAGTCTAACTAAAAAATAAATGAATTGCATTGTGAAGTCTCAAGTCAATACTACTAAAGCAAATGTAACAAAAGTTCTAAATTCAAAACAAAAAATTTAACATAATACGCTTATGTCAAATTTCAACATAACATTCATAAATATTATTTAAGAGAGAAGGAAACTATAACCTTACTTAACAATGAATTCTCTAATTTAAAAGTTAGAATACTAACAAAATTATGCTAATGAAAAAAAATAAACATTGTATAAAAAAATAGATAATATGTAAAATGTATGGAATCACATGAAATATAGGTTGAAAATGCGAAGGAAATGAAATATAAATAAAATAGAAAATAAATTAATAGGTTTTTAGAATAATAAAAATAAAAAAAGATTTTAAAGTAATAGATATGAAAAATAAATTAAAGAAAATAAAAATAAAAATAAAAAGAAGAAATTAAAAAGTAATCAACTTGTAATTACACCATGTAATTACCAACAATTCACAGCCTCTCCCTGAGAATTGGAGAGTGTAATTACTCCTTGTCAATTACATCCAGTTACCTGCTAACCAAGTAATTACATGACCAACCAAACACGCCAGACAATATAATTACACCAATTACACCAAATTCAATTACCAGGACGGCTTTCCAAATAGGCCCTTCTTTTTGTTATTATATCTGGACCTTGGTGTGTTCAAGCTCCAATGGGCTTGTAGTTCTTTGTTCTGTTTTCTAAATTATTATTCTTACATTGATACACAGCACACGGTTCAGTGTGTCATAGAGCTTACACTGGGTTTTTATCATCATTCTGAGGCCATTAGGCTTAATTCGACCCATCTTTACTTTCAGAAGTCATTTCTCATTACTATTCTTCCCTCTGTTTTATTAAACACACAGATTATGATGAGAAGGCTGAAGATGCTGTAGATTATGAGGACATTGATGAGCAATATGAAGGACCTGAGGTACAAACTGTTACCGAAGAGGACCTATTATTGCCGAAGAGGGATTACTTTTCAACAGAAATCTCTCTAACTACTTTGGAGAATCGTGATTCTGTTTTTGATGATGAAAACTATGATGAGGATGATAATGAAGAGAAGGAACAGGAGGTGGTAGAGAAAGCTGCTGAAGTTCAATCAACTCCTGTAAAAGGTTAGTTTAAAAGCATTGTTTGCTTGGGTACTGGTGTTTCGTAAATGCTTTTATATTGTTACAAGTATTGATGACTGTGTACAATCTTTGGAGTGTAACTTTACCTTTTGATATTTTAATCTCTTCACTGATTGCCACTACTAGATCTAAAGGGCATTTCCTCATGTTAGTTTGTTACAAACCTCAGTTCTATTACAGAAAGTGCTGCTCACCTAAAATGAAATTGAAAGCCGACATAACCCAGAGTCCCATCTGCAAGGGGGCATCAGAAAATAAAACGAGAATTGTGAAAGCAAGATATTATCCTAGAAAACAAGATAAAAAAAAGTTGATCCTTGAGATAAATCTTTGTGGTAGGTATTTTTCAAACTCTTTTTCTGTTGCAGCTTTCTGTGCTAAATTTCAGTTTTCTGCTAGCAATCTTTGGTGAAATATAATTGTTTGCAGCAGCTGTGAACAAGTCTATGAGACAAAATACTTTTTTTTTGGTGATGGGGGCTCTTATGAGGGAAAGATCATGGGGCCGTTAGATGCCTTGACGCTACGGCAGGGCTCTGAATGAGCTGATGGATTTTGCAGTGGGAAGAGGAGGGAGCTGCGGATAGGATGGACAGAATGTGAATAACAAGAGACATATTGCGTACTTTGTATTCTATTTTGCTTCAGCTTGTTTATTTAGGGAAAAGGGCCAAACTGCTCTTCAAGCTGGTATCACATGGAACTAGTCAAGGCGAGCACAAGCTGATCTGGACACCATGTTTTTTTTAACAATCACTCTCTGTTTGAATTTTGTCCCGAATTTGCCCTCATCGTTGAAGTACTTTCTCAGATTTTTGAGAAGAAATACTTGCTCAGATTTGCCTCTCAGAACAAACGAAATTCACTTTTTCTTTTTCAATCATTTTTTTAATTTTAGGACCAAATGTGTATTTAACTTCTGTCGCTGGAAAACAAACCGAAAAAAGAAAAAGAAAAAAGGAGATGTAACTTTTTTTCTTCTGAAATATACATCAAAAGTAGGCACTTTGTGTTATGTAGTGGATTAGTATCTGTTATCTTTGTTTTCCATCTCAAAGATTCTGGACAACACTATCAAAGAACATTACTCCTGACCGTACCCTTCCATTCAAGAAAAAAAAAGATCTTAAGATATGAAAATTTGATTGCTTTCCAAGATCTGTTGAGATATGAGGAATTAATTTAAGGATAGGGAGATTACTGTAGGAGGAAAAGGAATAAATCTTGGAGTTGCATTATTTCAGTAAAATATTTCTCTTTGCATCTTCACGTTAGACCCATTTGTCATGTTCTGTTTGTAGGAGAATACAACAATGAAGCTGAAGTCATTTTTCATGGGAATAAGGTTCCAGAAGAAGTTATATCCATGGATGCTCCCGAATCTAGTGAAGATCTTCAAGAGGTTTGCCCTCTACAAATTAATAAGAAGAACTACTTATCATTTTGTGTTCCTTTTATTCTGACTTGTAGCATGAAGTGCATGTCATCTCTTTCTTTCTCACTTCTTGTCCTTTCCTTCTTGTGAAATAGGTCATCAAATAATTGATATCTTTGCGTCACTTTCTATTTGTGATCAATGTTTTCAATGGCTTCTTGAGATTTTCCTGAAATAGCTATTTGAGTAGTTCATAATCTTCCATGACAATAGTTTCTGCTAATGCTCGAAGATTGATGATGCTAGTTAATGCATTTTATAAATACCTTGGATTATTGTATTTATAGTGGCTGAAGTACTCAGGACGTATGTATTTTTATGCAAGTTAAAATCCTATAATTTCTGGTGGGACCTCTCAGTAATATACAAAACTTTTAGTTTTACTTCAGTTTTCTTTTCTTCACAGTTTATCACTATTGGGAAGTTGACAAATATTAAAGCACTCTCTTTTTCCTTTTCTGCCTGTCTATTCCGCTGTAGATCTGCGTTTATTTGAAAGGAGATTGTTAATTGTTCGAAATATTGTTCTCCTCTATTATGTACTTCTACTCTATGCTTGGCATAAGCTAACAACTGCAGATAAGTTCCCTTTATGGAGACTATAATTGGCTAATTCTGTTGTCTGCTTTAGAATAACTCTTGTTTTCTAAACAGTGCTGCTTTTTATGCTGGTTGTCAGGAAGAACCTCTTGCTTTGGAAGAGCCAGTAGATAGTCAAAGCTCTCTGCCTCTACCTGTTCTTTGTGTCGAAGATGGGGAGGCAATTCTGAAGTTCTCTGAAATTTTTGCCCTTCATAAACCTCGGAAGAAAGCAGAGAAGAGGGAGCGACGTTGTTCTGTTCCCAAAGGTACCTTTTGCTAATAAGAAAAATCTCTTTCTTCATTTCTGTTTGGTAGTATTAGTACAGTTGATGAGACTTTCCGTACCACATTCTTGTATCAACAGACAAATACAAGGCCATGCACACACTGGATATTGTCGAAGAAGATGAAGTTAAATTACTGAGAGGGTCCTATGAAGAGTTTCCTTGGTTGAGGATGACCCATGTACATCATGATAGTGCTTTAACGTTGCTGGATAATGAACCAGGAACAGTTCAAGGGACTGATGACTTAAAGCCAAAAATCGAGAAAAAGGATTCCTGTTGTAGTGCTGAACCAATGAAAGAAAATCTATCAATGGATCTTTCTGCTGATTGGAGCTCACCCATTTGTCCTGAGTTCTATCCTTTTGACCAGCAAGACTGGGAGGATAGAATTATTTGGGATAATTCTCCTCCATTGAGTGATAATACTGCTGAGAGTTGTGAGATTTCTGAACCTGATTATGAAGCATTGACTGATAAACAACTGGATGTGGAGGCCGAGTCTCAAAGTTTTCAGTCAGAAAAAGAAATTGAACCCCATGAAAAAGGTCACAGTTCCTTTTTTTCTTGCAGTGTTTCTGTGGAGCCTTTTGGTTCAAAACAACCTTCAGGACACCTGGATATTTCATTATCAGAAGGAAGGTACCACCCTCAGCTTTTGAGACTAGAGTCTCGCTTGAATTCAGACAGGCAAAAGAGTACAGATACTCCGAACGATGGAGACACTGATGAAATCCTTAGCAGTGATGCCTTAAAGCGATTTAGCAAGCTTACATTACAAAATAGAGATATACTGGAGGAATCTTGGGTGGACAACATTATTTGGGAACCAGATCAGCCCTTTCCAAAGCCAAAGCTCATATATGATCTTCAAGATGAACAAATGCTTTTTGAAGTTTTGGATAACAGGGACGGCCAACAGCTGATGCTTCATGCTGGAGCAATGATCACAACTGGTTTAGTGAAGCCTAGTAGTGGTGATTCTGCCGAGTTATATGGTCTCAGTGGTTTATCCGGGCGTTTCAATATTGCCAATGATAAATATTATTTGAACAGAAAGTCAACTCAGCAACTAAAGTCACATTCAAAGAAACGCACTGCACATGGTCTCAAAGTTCTGCACTCAATACCAGCTCTTAAGCTGCAGACAATGAAGGCTAAGCTAAGCAAGTAAGTCTTGTGTACTTCATTTGACCCTCTCTTATACAAATGGTTTTTTCTTCTTTTTTTTTTTTTGATATAGTAATAACTTCATTGATGTGGTGGGAAAAATTCCCGGTATTCAAATGCGAGAAAAATATAGTTTTTTACAAGTAACACCCTATCATCTATACCCCATGCATGGTGCACTAAACGTTTATTCGGAACAAAAACAAGAAAAACATGACCACATCTGAATGGCGTTAGTTCACACCCTTCGAAAGCTGTCTTGTTCCTTTCTTTTTGAATTATCTGTAGGTGCCAAAAGAGCAACACACTGCTCCATTTGCTTTGTCTGATGGCGCAACTGAAAATCACATCTTAACTATCAGTGATATTGATCACTGTAATTTAAACAAATTCAGCAGTGTCCACCATGACTGCCTTACGACTTGGGAATGCAACTATAGATATTCCATGTCCCTTCCAAATATTTACATATGTAAGCAACAGACATGTGTGATCTTTTTTTTTACAACTTTTCTCCTGTGAGATTAGCCTCCTTTGCTGCAGACAAGTGAAATGAACATACTTTACTCGAAGCATTGGGTGTCTTACCGATGCATATGGGTATTCTACTTCCTCTCTTTTTAGTAAATGATGATTGACTGACCAAGAAGATTCCACTTGCCTTTCCTTTTCATTTCCAAGAAGATTTCTGTGATGTCATACCTATAGAGTAGGGGTGATAAATTCAGCCCAAACTCATTGACCCGCCCATAATCGATTTGGGCATGGGCTACGTTTGGGAAGAACCCATCTTAACCCATGACAAAAGCTGGACAATGCCAGAGCACACATCGGATCTTTTGAGTTACTAGATTAGGAGGGGAGGAAGTAAAAGTCAAAAGAGATGGTGGAGACTAATACCATCATGTATATGGTGGTCAATATGGAAGGAAAATAATGGGAGATGCTTTTAAGATAGGTCCAATTCCATACATAAAGTAAAATGGAATTGTATTGAAGCAGCTTGCTTCCAAGCCGGCCCGGCCGCGAGGAATCAAGAGATCTTTGCCGGTGCTGACTTGGATCTCGGTGTGATGGAATAAGGCGGCCAGAAGCGACGAGCAGTCGCGGTCGAAGCTTGGCTCTAGCCGATAGGCTAGCTGTAAGCTTGGCTACAGCGAAGCGCTTACCAAGTGCGAAGGAAAGGGCCTTCGCCACTTGAGCCATATGCGGGGGAACTCGCACGTGCAGTTCTTAGGGGGGGAGAGCTAGTAGGAGCCATCCCATCCCAATAGCGTATATTTGGAGCTCAATATGAAATCCTATTTTCTTGCAAGACCTGTTCGGATAAGGGAAAACTCCAGAGATTGCTTCGAAATAAGATCCTTGCGTTGACCCTTTCCTGAATCAGAACCGGGGGAGGATGAGAGGAAAAGGGGATCAAAATGTCCCATCAATAAAGTTCGGGCTTTCCATTCTTCCTGCCCCCCTTTACTTCTTTGGTGTAAACTGCTTCTTATAGAAGATGTAGACCAGATTGTAGATTTGATAGGAAGCTTGTAACTGATCTCTTTTGGAGGTGGCCAGCATACCCTTAATGCTGATGAATACAATATACCTATTTCAAAAAAAAAAAAAAGGCTAGCCCAAAGTTAACCCATTAAACAACCTAAACTCAACCCATCACTTTTCAGGCTTATTGCGTGTTTTGTAGCCAGAAGTGACTTTGCTTTTGCAGTTCAATGAACAACTTTGGACTGTATTTACTTATCAGTTGACTTATGCTACCCAGGGGAAAGACAGTTTTTTCTTGCATCAGTCTCTATGGACTTAGGGATTAGCATCATAAGTGCCATACTGCCATTAGTGTTTTGTTAGACTATCTAATGACCTCTATTAACAAGATTCGGAGGTGTGTTTTCTTGGATTTATCATATGTATTGGTTGATTGATTCGTTTTTAATGTTTGTTGATGTGATTTATTCCTCTTTGCAGTAAAGACATAGCGAATTTTCATCGGCCAAGAGCTTTATGGCATCCCCATGACAATGAGGTGGTACTTAAGGAACAGAGAAAGTTGCCTACACAAGGGCCAATGAAAATCATATTGAAAAGCTTGGGTGGCAAAGGAAGTAAACTTCATGTGGCAGCAGAGGAGACCATTTCTTCCCTTAAGTCAAAGGCATCCAAGAAGCTTGGTTTGTAATTTTTCCTATCCTTTTAGTTCCTAAACTTCACTTATATTAAATCAATTTAGTACCTTCATATCCCAGCTATTAGCCTATTACTAACTTTCACCATGTTATTTGTCTATAGATTTCAAACTGTCTGAGCCAGTGAAGATAATTTACTGTGGGAAGGAGCTTGAAGATGATAAATCTCTTTCTGCCCAAAATGTGCCACCAAACTCTGTGCTGCATCTTGTTCGTACCAGGATACATTTGTTGCCTAGGGCACAAAAGCTTCCTGGTGAGAACAAGTCCCTGCGTCCTCCTGGTGCATTTAAAAAAAAATCTGATCTTTCTGCAAAAGATGGCCATGTTTTCCTAATGGAGTAAGTAAACCCAAAGATTTTTGTTGTGTATTTTCTATAGATATTCTGATGGCCTTTCTTCTTTGATTAGTTCACGCTCAAAGATGGCCATGTTTTCTCTTCTGGTGGATGCTCCATCTTTTTGTGGGTTTTGTGTAGCCTTGTGGCATTCACTTGACCATTGGGTTGTAGATACCTGGGGCACACTCATCTTGAAACATATTTGTGGCAAGGATAGTGACACAACGGCAGGTTGTTACACAACCATCTGTATGTCAAAAATGTTGAAATTGCTACCCCTAGGATAATCTGTTTGTGCTGATTATTGGTTGTTTAGGGACTAGTCAAAATGATTCACACTTGTGACTCTTTACCCGCTTATTTATAGATGTATATATGCTTCTCCAGCTTATTCCCAGACTTAGGTTTGTTTTGGTGAAACCTGAAACTTAATGTGAGGATGAGTCTTTAAGTTTATCATTGAAGACATAAGAAGTAGAGTTTCAAGAAAATAGTTGTTCATAGACAGAAAGTTGAGGCTGGTGAGATACGACCAGTTGCATGGCTTGTGAATGCTACCCATATCCTCTTCCATTTCCTTTCAATAAACTATACTTTTTACTTAATTTTCAGTGTACAGACGTTAAGAGATGTGGTACCTCATTGTCCATCATTACTCTGTTTCCCTAAAATTGGATAGCTGTCAGTCATGTGAAAACATGCCATGAAATTTCAACAGCTGTAACAGGGATGACCCGTTTATACAAAGAAACATTAAAACCACAGAGTAGCAGTCCTATTTTGAAGCTTTCAAAGCAGATAAATGTGGAGAAAAAGGAGCCTCCATGGCTCTGTACAAACACTCACACATCTCGTATTGTTATATATGGTCCGGGTATCTTGAAGAAGATGTTCTGAGCAGGCACCTAGTAGGAAGTTTCGATGATGCCAAAGAGTTTCCTATTCTCTCAGACATTCGTATGTGAACCAGCAATAACTGGAACACGATACTAGGGATGCAAATGTATGAGATGCACGAATCAAAATTCCTCTTTGATTTTTCTTCCAGGTTAAATGTCAGAACACATCAAGATGGGAGAATGGAGGTAGAGAAGTAACTTGCTGAGTCTTCAATGGTAATCGCTGGAAGCTGGGCGTCTCCTGCAACTGTGAAACTGGGTTGGGTTTGGGTAAGAATATTGGGAATAGCTTTAGTTATATAGTCTCAAAAATTCCAAAGCTATTGAAGATAAATATGGTGGCTGGTTTGAAACAGATGAGGAGGCAACCTCCTCAAAAAAAATAAAACAGATGAGGAGACAACCTTGAAAAATCATCTAAAATGGACTCGGATCAAAGTGAAGGGACCATCTGATCAAATTTCGAAAAGAGAAGTGGAGTATAATGGAGTAATTTTCACCCTCCCTATACCACACTTGTGGAAACTCAGTGGGTATGTAGTTGTTGTAGTGTGGAAATCAATAAGATCTTAGTGATCAGTTTTTACCAACAATACTTGCATCAAGGTTGGTGATGGAGCAAAGAACTCTTTCTGTAGTTATGATAGTATTGGCAATGGATCCCTTAAAGAGATGTTTCCATTTATTTTTAATTTGGTGCAACAACCTCAAGCATCTGTAGCTGAGGTTTGCAGTCTACAAGGTTGAAATTTGAACTTCAGAAGAATCTTAATGATTGGGAGGTTGTTAAAATGATTGACTTCTACACACTCTTGGATGGTTTAAAAGGAAATGTGAAGAAAGTTGGAAAATTGACTTGGAAAGGGGGCAGCAAAGGTATCTTCACTGTGAAATCAGCATATGGTATACTGAAGAAGTCTGAACAACAACATTTTGGGACATGGAACTGGAAGCACATTTTGAAGGTGAACATACCACTCAAAATGGCATGTTTCTGTTGGCTGGCTTGTAAGGAGGCTGTGCTAACAACATGATATGCTAATAAAGGGAGAGATGGGGTTGTGTTTTAGATGTTTTCTATGTGGGGAAGAAATGAAACCAATAGCCATCTATTTATCCATTGCAAAGTTACTAGTACTTTGTGACAGGTCTTCCTGGTATGAAAGGACTTAGATGGATAATGCCTAGCAAAACTGCTGAGTTGTTAGCATGCTCGAATGACCCAGGCAATTTTGAGTGGCAGAAGAGATGATGGAGAATTATTTCTGCAGCCATCTGGTGGACAATATGGAGAGAATAGAATGCAAGTTGTTTTGAAGATGTAGGCATGTAGCTAACATGTAGCTAACACAGAACAGAAGATCAAAAAATTATATGTTCTTACTTTCATTTTTGGTGTAAAAAGGCTCTAGTAGAAAATGTAGATTTTGTAGGTGACATTATTGGGTCATTGTAACTAGTTCAGGATTTGCCTTTTTTCTTTGAGGTTCCTGTAACTATGTTTCTCTTTAACACAGTCTGAGGGGATACTCTTTTGATAATATAAAATATGTTACCTTCATAAAAAGAAGAAGAGAATAACAGTCCGTAATAAGTTTGTTGTGAGAAATTAATATTATACAGGTGCCATTGCTATGGCAGGAGTTCTAATAGAGGCACTATCATTGTAGTGGCACTGTAGATCAATGTGATTAACAATTATGCTGGTATTTGATTAGAGAGGATGGTCAAATTGTGGATATGAATGCAAGATCGATTGATTTTTCTGGGGCTATAGTTTCATTCTTGTGGTAAAAGTGCAACACATGATGTGTTGAGTAGGCGCATGTCACTAAGTTCGAACCCTGTCGTAGAAAAGGTTTGGTATTTAAGTAAAGTGTAGAGGGACTGGCCCATCATCCGCCAAGTTTAAAACTGTGCACTACCTGGTCCGTGGGGATTTCTCATTTATGAAATAGAAGTAATTGGTTGTCTGATTATCATCATTATCTAACTGTAGGAATTTTAATTTTTACCATGATAAGGATGATCTGATGAGACGCTCATTTTTGTACTGATATACATCCAGCACTCTCTAGGTGCTGTGATAGATGAATAATATGCCTTTGCTTATAATTAGAAAGGTGATCTATGTCAAAGTTTACTAGGTCTGTTGCATTGGTTAAGTGGAGATTTGTTTCGCACATAAGTAGTTTATTGGTATGAATTTTTGTTAGTGCTTTTCTTGTTTCTTGTTGTAATGGAAATTCAAAATATCCAAGCAGGATACTGTAGAATTTTACTTTCTGACATGTAACTGAAGCCAATTGTTTTCCCTGTGAATTGTGCAAATAGCATCTTAAATGCTATTTGTATAGAGGTGGATAGATGAAGCATTAAAAGATCCTTTTTCTTTCATCTATATTTTTGGTGCAAGATGTACGACCCCCTTTTGTATAGCAGTTGGATAGATTTGACAGAGGACCACTCTATAAAAACATCCATACATATTTTTGTGACCACCTTGGTGTTATTGATGAATAAAGATTTTTTTTGTTTCAATCTAAATTTTAGGTGTGAGGAATAGACCCCTTTTTGTATAACAATTGGATAGATTTTATAACGTAGCACTATATGCAATCATGTGGTACATATTTTCATCACCACCTTCTTGTGTTTCTGGTGAAACCTTTTGATTTAAAATATTGAAAGAGAATTTCATCACTTCTTTTCATGTATATACAACTTTAAGATGTTTTTCGTTAGTCTGCTCAACACTTTTGTCTACTGTTCTACTTGCAGATACTGTGAGGAGAGACCTTTGCTCCTTGGAAATGTTGGAATGGGTGCAAGATTGTGTACTTACTACCAAAAATTATCTCCAAATGATCAGCAAGGCACCTTGATGCGCAATGGAAATACTGGATTGGGGAGTGTACTCACACTTGATCCTTCTGATAAATCCCCGTTCCTTGGGGATATAAAACCTGGTTGCAGCCAGTCATCTCTTGAAACAAATATGTATAGGGCTCCGATTTTTCAGCAGAAGGTCTCATCAACTGATTATTTGTTGGTTCGCTCAACAAAGGGTAAGCTGTCCATAAGGCGGATAGACAGGATTGATGTTGTAGGGCAACAGGTTATCTACTATCCTTAACTTGTCTCATCGGAGTACTTTCTTTATCACACTATGCAAATTTTATGTTCATCATTTTCTGATGAACTTTTTACTAGAATATTGATTGTTTTAGTAGAATTATTGAACCATGGCATCAAGAAAATTTCTGGGTTCATGTTATTATGCTTTTGCCAGTATGGAACCTAAAGTAATGAGCTGTTGCATAATAAGGTTGAGTTTTGAAATTTAGAAGGCATATGAATTGGTCCTCCTGTGATGGATGCCTTTGATTTTCTCATATTTTTGCATTGTCCACATGCATTCTTCTTGAAGCATTCAACTTGTTTTGCTAGATCTGGTTAGAACTTCTCTTGATGTTACATTGCCTTGCCTGATTTTTTCATTAGTGCAATGGAAAACTACCTTTGATGACCAGTTGCATATTCAAAATACACACCATTACTATATCTTTTGATGATGATGTGAGGTGCGGGGCCTGAGTGTCAGGTCATGCCAATGAGTTGATGCTATTCCAGGCCCTGGATGGAGTATCTATTGTAGTTTGACAGATTTGAAATAAATAAGCTAAAATTGGATGATCCGGAATTCGTGAAGGAAATGGATTCTGAAGCTACATAATTTATTCAATTCATGTGCTTTTTTTCACTTTTTTATTCCTGGAGGAAGTAGAGTTTGCTTTTCATTAGTTGTGGTTAACTACCTGTCTTTGGATTTTTCTACTTATTGGTCATGGAGGTATATTGGTGCGCATTCTCACTATAAACCCAATTAACTTTCAACTAATGTTGCAAAATTTGCAATAGTGTTAGAGGACAATTTACTTTGTCCTCTAGATTTTGCTATCCTATTAGATATTGGATTTTTCTTTGTGCAGTATGCTAACACATGCTTCTGTAATGTGCAAGCATGCTATAGCTATGTTGATGCTTATACCTAAAGAGGAAAGCCATGTTTCTTTAATGTGCAAGCATGCTATAGCTATGTCGAATCTTATGCTTGAAGAGGATGATCTATCATGAATAATTTATGACTAATATCTGTTTGTTGTTGCTTCTGTATGAATATGTGGTGGATCTATTTCCTTGTTTAATCTGCCTTTCCCTGCATCTTTGAAGGAGCCTCACATGGAGGTAATCTCTCCTGGATCAAAAGGTGTTCAGACCTACATAATGAACAGACTATTGGTGTATATGTATCGTGAATTTCGTGCTGTTGAAAAGCGCGGTTCCCGTCCTTCCATCCGTGCGGATGAGCTGTCTGCACAGTTCCCTAGCTTGTCAGAGGCCTTTCTTAGGAAAAGACTCAAACATTGTGCTGATTTGCAGGTACTTTTGTGAACATTATTCAATTCCTGGGTAAATTCTTAGTACAGGCATTAGAGGGAAACAATTTATTAGAACTCGTCTTTGTCGCATTCTGTGTGCTCCTTCCCCTTATGTGTCTGTCGTAAGTAACTTGGGTGCTGACATGATGCAGAGAAGATCAAATGGACAGTTCCAATGGGTTATGAGGTTCAATTTTCGGATACCATCTGAGGAGGAATTGAGGAGACTGGTTTCGCCGGAAAGTGTGAGTTCTTTCAAAAGATCTTTGTTTTAAATTTTCCTTTCATCTCCTCCACCCCCCTGAAAAGATCTCCTTCCTCCAATTTAAAAAATATTCTTTAATTGACGCATTAAGAGATATCGTGCGCTTGTCAAAATAAGTTGGGTACAGATAACACTTTCTTAAAGCTTCATCTTTCGATTATGATGGTGTTCTCCACTTCAGCACATTTGGTATTGGGAGGAGGCTTAATCTTCAGATGCACATTCAAATTCAGACGTCTTTATCTATATTATATAGTATTTCTTTTGATGAAGTAATGTTTCAAGGAGAAGCAAAGTCACTGGAGGCTAGTTACCAAAGAACAAAAGAGTAGGAGAACATTGTTTGCCCCAAATACAATGTCTCAATAAAGAACTAAAGTGCTAATAAAATCCAAAAGCTATACTGAATTAGTTACTGGGAACAACGTTGTCCAACAAAAGAGATCTAAACATTTAGCTTAAGAGAATGGCTTGGAGTTACCCTTCGGGGTGGCCCAGTGGTTTGAGCTTGGGACTTCCATGTTGGAGGTCTCAAGTTCGAAACCCCTTGCCAGCGAAAGCAAGGGGTTTGCCTTCTGGGTCGAGCTCTGGTGCGGGTTACCTCTCCTATGTGGTTTGCGAGCTATTGCATAGGAGCAGGGGTTTTACCCTGTGCGCACCCAAAGGTAGCGGCTGCGGGTTTCCCTTGTCATAAAAAAAAAGAACGGCTTGGAGTTGAGATGCCATTAAAACACCTTCTGTTATTCCCTGTCCAAAGGCTCCAAAAATTAGCAGCAGGCATCATCAACCAGGTCTTCTTGATGGTCTTATCATCTTTCCAGTGACTCCAACTCACATATGCCTCTCTCAGATTCTGAGGCATTACCCATATTAATCCCAAAATGCTGAAAAACAAGCTCCAAAGGCCAAAAGCTTCTGGACAGTGCAGGACAAGTTGGTTGGCTGTTTCCTTCTGACAATTGCAAAGATGGCATCTGTTTACCAGTTGTGATATCCTTTCCTTTTTAGGTTATCTATAGTACAGCTGGCGTGAATGGGGGCTACCCAACTGAAGCACATGATCTTAGTAGGTAGTGTCCTCCAAATCAATTTCTTGGGCCACGAGTCAATAACCTGATCTTGGTTTCCAAGCTGTCTATAGCATTCTTTAACAGAATTATATTAAAAGCATGAAGGAACTTAGAAATGTTGATTGAACTTTTTGCCCTTCATTAAAAGACTCTACAATAGATAAAATTGTCATTTACTATTTTCCTCAAATAATATTCGTTTAATTAAAATCCTAATGTTTAGGGCTTTGAAATTAATTAAATTTATAGCTATTAAATGTTTACATATTTGTAGTCGGTAAGAACTACTAATATTTGGTACTTAAAAATTGACTAAAATTTTTGTTCTTAAATCTTTCCTTATTTGAACTATATTAAAAATAATTATTTTTAAATGTTACTTTAACAATAGTCACTTAGCTACACGGGCAAAACAACGTACACTAAACTAGATTTAATATAAATACATAAGACCTAAATCATGCTGCTCCCCACTCAAATTCATACTCACAAGGGGCCAGAAGGACTTCTAGTCTATTAGAATCCTATATCTTTAGTTCATTTCATATATAACTATGACTAGGCAATATCTAACATCACATATACATGTCTTTCTTCCATAGCATAAACCAAGCATTCATTAAAGACCTAGAACATAATTCATCAAGAATGGTATAAGTTGTTTTTCTTGTTGAGTAGTTCAAACTGCTGGACTCTGTTGCAATAAGAAATTTGAAATTCATTCCCTTTCATTTTCAAATCTGTCAAAGTGGGTAGCGATTGTGACTTCTGAAAGTTTTTGACCTTGGTGCAAACTGGAATTCAAATGTTATTTTCCGAGAATGTAGTAATGTTTTTCGCTATACTGATATTGCCCCAATACGGTCTCTTCTTCTCTACCGTTTCACGTTGACTATGTTATTGGGGTTTCAACTATTTTTCAGAAATTCTTTGTTTCGTGCTTGTCATTTGATTCAGGTATGTGCATATGAAAGCATGCAAGCTGGCCTGTATAGGCTTAAGCGCCTAGGTATTACGCGGCTTACTCATCCTACAGGTCTATCAGCTGCAATGAACCAGCTCCCAGATGAAGCAATTGCTTTAGCTGCTGCATCACATATTGAAAGGGAACTTCAAATCACACCTTGGAACTTGAGTAGCAACTTTGTTGCCTGTACAAACCAGGTAGATCATACTTGCATAATTTATCTTTGTAGTCTAGTTTCAACAAAATGTTCGTCTCTTTTTGTATTGTGTATTCCAGGAGTAAGTGGTATTAGAAAACACAATCCGATAATATTCGGAATTCTGTAATATTTCTCAGAAACTAAGTTTGGTCATTCTTGTTCTTGTATGGCCACTTCTGTTACCTTCTTAACCTTTTATCTGGTCATCGGAGGTGCATTGACCTGGCAACCTTGATGTCTTTAAATAATTCAGAACTTTCTGTTGCCTTGATAGAGTATAAGGAACATTCCTTTTATCATAAAAAAAAAGTATAGTAAGTATTCCTATTGTAACATCTACTGTTTCACCGAGTTAGTGCTGTGAGATATGCATACACATTGTTTTCTGCAATTCATAACATTCTTACTAGTCCTGAAACTTGATCTTTCTTGATACTTTTTTGTAGGACAGAGAAAATATTGAGCGTCTGGAAATTACTGGTGTTGGTGATCCATCTGGTCGGGGATTAGGGTTCAGTTATGTACGCACCACTCCTAAGGCACCAATACCAAATGCTATCTCCAAGAAAAAAACAGTTGTTGCCAAGGGGTCAACAGTAACAGGCACTGATGCAGACCTACGAAGACTGAGCATGGAAGCTGCACGCGAGGTGAGTAGATTGGGATAGTATTAGGATTGAATTTTAAAACTTCCAGCTTCTTGACTTACTTGGCATCAAAATGCGGTTAGTTAAAAGCTAAATTGGCTTTTATATCATGCATATGTTTCCATTGCCATATATGTCAACTAAGTGTTATCAATCTGGACCGACTGTTTCTTCTTTTCTACTATTCTATGTGGTAAGTTGCAAGGAAAAGAAATTCCTCTGATTTACATCTTGTAACCTGAATGAATATACCCCTTATGAAAGCTGTTTCAGAACAAAATTGATCTGTTGGAATTGTTTTTATTTAGTTTACACTTTACAGCCTAGTTGATGGGTGTGTGAGTAGTTGATTGTTTGTCCTATGCTCTGATGTGCTCATGTCCAGATTGAACCCCATTTCTCCTTCTCATTCTTTTATCTTGTGCCTAGTCGGATGTGGTTTATGGATGAGTAGCCCAATGGGTTTTATCCGATCAATTCACAAGTATGTGTTGCTCATTCACAAGTGTATTTCCCTACATTTTAGGTTCTTCTCAAGTTTAATGTTCCAGAGGAGCAGATTGCTAAACTAACAAGGTGGCACCGAATTGCTATGATTCGCAAGCTTTCTAGCGAGCAAGCTGCATCCGGTGTGAAAGTTGATCCAACAACTATAAGCAAATATGCTCGTGGCCAGCGTATGTCCTTTTTGCAGCTGCAGCAGCAAACAAGAGAAAAATGTCAGGAAATCTGGGACCGACAAGTCCAAAATCTTAGTGCAGTTGATGGTGAAGAAAATGAGAGTGACTCTGAAGTGAACAGTGACCTGGACTCATTTGCTGGTGACTTGGAAAATCTTCTTGACGCAGAGGACTTCGAGGATGGTGAGGAGGGTAGTCATGAGCCCAAACATGATAATGTTGATGGAGTCAAAGGACTCAAGATGAGAAGGCGCCCCTTTCAGGCTCAGGTGGAAGAGGAGATCGAGGATGAGGCAGCTGAAGCTGCAGAATTATGCCGCATGCTCATGGATGGTATAGAACATGTATATATATATGTATATATTTATTATATGTTGTTTCTATTCCATCCTTGTTATCGTGATGCTATAATTTGCAAGATTGAGAAAATTCAGAATCTGGTGTACCATCTCTGTTGGTGCCACTTCAATGTTACTTTCTATTTCTCCTGGAAAATGGAGATTTAGTTGGAGGAATTTTCGAGGAGAATAAAATATATTAGGGGAGTCCTTATGCTGCTACTGGTTGAGTAGGGTAAAGATGGTGGAGTATGATGTTCTCTTCATGCCTATGAGATGGAATTTGTATTGTCAAGAATTGGGTTCTTTGTTGATATGTCTCAGCATGGTCAATACTAAAATCCTTTTTCACGTGAAGTTCACAAATGAAGCAGCAATGTTGCTCCTGGCCTAGAGTTGAGTACTGTTTAAAATTTTGTAGAAGCCTTGACAAGTTGTTAAGTTGCATCTTATCCTTGAAACTCTCACCAACTTGGGATTAGCTTTGGCTAAGAAGATCGTAGGAAATATTACCAAATAGAGGTTGATATATAAATTGATCCAAAGTGCACATAAGAAAACTGCCTACTTCCTTTTATAGGTATAAGACAACAAGTTTCCTTTAAGGTGGATTGTAACCCTCTTCTTCAATAGAATAGTCACAACATCTTTCTTCATGGTAGAAACCATGTTATGTGTTGCCTGCCAGCAAGTGCAACCTATTTTAAAATATGTTTCTTATTTGGTATTGTTTATATTCAACTACTATCTTGCAGATGATGAAGCTGACCGGAAGAAGAAAAAAAAGGACAAAGCCTTGGGCGAACAAGTTGGTTTCATGCCAGATATAAGATACAGGTTTAGTACTGAAAGCACTGATAGGGGTAAAAAACCTCAGATATTTGCCAAACCAAGCATAAAGTCTGATGGGCTAAATGTGTTGGATTTCATTGGAGATCAGAAGGAGGTTGTTTCCCTTTCTTCCTCAGTAATTGTATTGTGCTCCATCAATAAAAATAGGACATCGTAGGCGTGTAATTAATATGCTGACCAGGTGACACAGTTCTCTGATTTTCTTTTTGGCTGCAGGCTGAAGGGTTTGCTACTAAAAGAACCCCATCTAGCAAGGTGAAACCCAAGAAAAAGTTTGATGTTCTGGACTCTGGATTGTTTAATAAGAAAGTTAAAATACTAGGGGAGGGAATAAAGGTAAATGTCCCTACATAGTTATCTACAGCATTTAGCTGCATATTTTGAATTAGAATCTATCCTTCCCCAGTGTTTCTTGGTTCTTATAAGATGCGTGACTGATGTGATACTCCTCCTTGGACACAGCCCATGAAAGAGAAGAAGTCAGCAAGAGACAGTTTTGTCTGTGGAGCCTGTGGTCAGGTTTGTGTGTTATATTTGGATAATCATCTTATTCTGTGCAAAAAAGTTATGAAGGCTAATCAATTGACTGGTCTTATCATACAGCTTGGTCACATGAGAACTAATAAGAATTGTCCCAAGTATGGGGAAGATGTGGAGGCACGAGCAGAAAGCACTGATCTGGAAAAGACTACAGGAAAATTTATGGGTTCCACTGATCTCTTGGATCAGCCCCAGATCTTCTCAAAGAAAGTCATCCAAAAAAGTGGAACCAAGAATGTGATGGTCGAAGTTCATGAGGATGATAATTCCAGTTCAAAGGCCAAAGTTCTGAAGGTCAAATGTGCTTCAACCGACAAACTTCCTGATAAACCTACTCCTGCGACTTCACTTAATTCTGACATACCAGTGACTTCGGATGCTGAAATTGGAACTGTACCACCCCCCATAAAATTTAATAAAATTAAGTTTTCAAATAAGATGAGAGCCGAGGATGATTCCAATGAAGCTCACAAGCCTTCCATTCTGGTAAGGCCACCAACGGAGACTGCAGACTCACATCGCAGCAAGAAAATTGTAATTAAGCAACTTAAGGACTCAACAAGTGTGGATGAAGGCTTCCTGGATGGAAGCAGTGGCATGGAGTACAGGAAGACAAAGAAAATCAACGAATTGTCGTACTTGGGGCAGCAAGAGAGGGAATACTTATATGAAGAGGCTTTAGGAAGGAAAAAAATGGACGATAAACGATTATGGGAAGAAGAGGAGAGGAGGAGAATTGCTGTGAGGCAGAGAGAAGAAAGAGCCAAGATATATGAGCGACAGAAGGCATTAGAAGAACAGGAGAAATTAGCGGCGATTGAAAGCTATCAAGACGACATAAGAAGAGAAAGGGAGGAAGAAGAACGTCTAAAGGAAAAGAAGAAGAAAAAGAAGAAGACTGAAATAAGAGATGATTACTTGGATGATTTTCTTCCCAGAAGAAACGACAGAAGGATACCAGATCGAGACAGATCGGTGAAGCGGAGACAAACTTTCGAGTCCGGAAGGCATGCTAAAGAGCATGCACCACCAACAAAGCGCCGAAGAGGGGGAGAGGTAACTAAATCTATTATGCTTGTTTTTGTCTCATCTTCTGCAGGTAACAATAGTGATATAGTCAATTACTATGTCCACAGATGCCACAGATCTAGATCATCCGTTACTATGGCCACAGATGCCACAGATCTAGATCATCTAATCCTTATTGCATTTTGTGTTGTGTCCAAGTGGTCTAACTGACCTTTCTCTCATGTTCTTGTTGGCTAATTTGGTTGCATGGCGGTGTTCATAGAATTTTCCAATAAGAAATGAATTGTACTGGGTAAGAGAATACTCGTCTAGCTACCATCATGGTGGGTGGAGGTTTCTGGTTAGTTTTTTTTTTCTCGAAAAACTGAGACTCATGCCTCCTTGTATGTGAAATAGAAAGGTAATAAGATAAAGGTCTACTTACTTTATAGGAATATAGATCGAATCTACTTTAGTAAGTGTTGTTTGACACAATCATTTAGTCAAACAATAACATACTGGTCTGGTTTTTCTGATATGGCTGATTGTCACATTTTAAGCAATATACATTCTCTGTATGCATAATTCTGTCATTATTGGTCAATTAGCTGCAGTTAGAAGTAGAACTGCAACATTTTAGCAAGAAAACCTCTGATCTTATTTTATCTGTTTTTTCAAGAGTTGCTTACTTCTTTTATAGTACCAAGGGACGGTAGTGCAGTAGTTTTTTCATTTAACTGAGATGTGGTTGAATTTGTTTGAAGGTTGGTTTGTCAAATATTTTAGAAGAAATTGTTGATACACTGAAGAACAATGTGAATGTATCATACCTCTTCTTGAAGCCAGTGACCCGAAAGGAAGCTCCAGATTATCACAAGTATGTAAAGCGCCCTATGGACCTATCTACCATCAAAGAGAAAGCCAGGAAACTGGAATATAAAAACCGTGGGCAATTCAGGCATGATGTGGCACAGATCACCATCAATGCACATTTGTACAATGATGGGCGCAACCCAGGTATTCCTCCCCTTGCGGATCAGCTTCTAGAGATTTGTGACTACTTGCTGGAAGAGAATGAGTCCATCTTAGCTGAAGCTGAATCTGGTATTGAGTGATGATACTTCATATTTGAACCTTGTTTCTGTTCGATTTTAAGTTCCATTAAGCAAGCTTTCATTGGTTACTCACATTCTAGTGTCTATTGTTCAGCGATCTGAAGGATAGATCTTCTAGATGTGTCAGTTGCAGCCACCCCAACATATGTATCAGATAAACAAGACGCGACTGAAGGGGTTGTATCCTAACTGTATAATGAGATTTAGTAGCTGATGATTCTGTGTACCGACCATTTTGTTTTAATCCATGGTCAAGGAAGGCAACGCGATGATGGGTGTGGAGGAGAGAATGATTAGTGTATCTTATTTGTAGAGTGCGAGCTCAATTATGTGAAATATATGTGCAGTTTGTGCTAAATATTCTAGTTGTGTAAATCATAGCAATTATTCGGTTATTTCTCATAGTCCTCTGGGTTCTAGGTTGCCCCTTTCAGCTATGTGAATAGAATGAAATTTCAGCCAAGTAATTGGATTTTTTTTTTCATAGTACATTTGCTCTTTAAAAAATTATTAACTTTTAATTATGTGGCATAGTCTGTTGTTTCGTGTATCAAGCCCCTTCTAATTGCCTTGATTTTCTTCTAGTTGAGGACTTTTCATTATGGTGGCATATTCATTATTACGCAAACCTTATCTCTATCTTTGTAGAGGTAGAGAGACCGTTTTAAAAAATCCTCGGCTCTTGTATTATGTATTACTAATCATGTATCGATGAGATTTTGATTTTTTTTACTGATTTCTCAACATGGAGTCGAAAGAAAACCAATAGGTGAAAATGAAAGCCTTATTTTTAAAGTGCATATGGTTCCCAAAAGTCATTTTATTTTGAAGTTTTTAATTGTTGAAGTGATGGTTGTTAGGGAACTATAGAAATAGTTATTTGTAATTACTGGAAACTTATGATAGATCACTCTTATATTGTTTTTTTATAGTGTGAAATCTTTAATCCTTACCTAACATAAGTTTTGCACATTAGGCTGCAATAAAGTACCTTTCACAAACCCAAAAAAAAAAAAACTTTTGTTATAATTTTTAATTTATCTTTATAAATGTAAAACTAACAATTTCATTCCCAAAAAAAAAATGTAATAAGGTTTGTTCTATCTATTTTGTAACCTACTTCTAATGAAAAATTAGTTTTTTTTGGAGATCTAGTTTGTAAGTTCGACTAAATCGTACAAATTGTTCAGTTAGAGAGGGACGTTCCAATTTCATTAGACTTGATACCTTACTTATTCCAAAAGTAGAGAATCATTCTACTTCAAATGTAAAAACACGCTCCCTATTAAATGTGATATTATCCTCAAAGTTCGAATTCGAATGAGAAGCCTTATTAGGAAAAAGTATAACTCATTATTCCACTATAATCTCTCAATGTGAAGTATTGTAATACTCCTAAACTTGTTCTGAATTATTAATTTTTTTTCTAAGCTATTGATAATCTTAAAAACACCTAATTGAACTTAAATACACTCCTAAATTATAACTCGACTAATTAAACTTAAAAGACACTCTGAACTATTATCTGAGATTAAACTAATAATTTACGATGAAAAAAATCAAAGTAAAAATTCTCTGACTATAAAATAAAACTTTTAGAAAAGGACAAAAGATGACACCACCTAAAATTATGGTGATGTTAGATTACCCAAAATGAATGGCCTAGATCTTGTGTATACTCATTTGGTCTTCTTACCATTCTATCCAAAGCTGAGGCAGCCACCCAACATCATCAAAACCATAAAGCAAACACCAAAAAGATATCAAACTCTCTTCTTTTTCTTCTCTAAAATAGTCTTGTAAGTGGGACCCTTTTATTACAACCCCCCCCACAGATATTGCACCCACCCACCCATAGTAACCTATCCCACCATCAGCAGCAGCACCTCAAAAGAGGCAAAAAAACAAGCTGTTAAACTAATCAATACAGTGTTCAGTTTTTGAGAGAGAGAGAGAAATCTCTGAGGTTCAACTAAAGTTTCAAGAATTACCAATCAGGTGACTTTTACTGAAAACCCCACTTGTAAAGTTGTGATCTTTATGGATATATGTGGATATTTTTTGTGTAAATAAATTAGGGTTTTGATGTGGGGATCTTGAATTTTGTGTATTTGGTGTTGTGGGAAATTTTCTTGAATGAACTTAAAGATCTGTTGGATTGTTTTGTTGATTGTTGTTTGTTTTGTTATTTTTGGTGAATTAGGGAAAAAAGAAAAGGTATTTGTCTAAATGCAGACTAGGTATATGGAGAGGACAAAATCTATGAAGAGGAGCTTGGAGGGTGATGATGAACAGCCGCCTGAGCGTAAAAGACCTGCTTTAGCTAGGTAAAGCTTTGTAAAAAAAATTTTTCTTGAATTTGAGTGATTTTTTTTGTTAATTTTGGTACATGAAGTTGGTGACTTGTGGGATTTCACTTAGGTATGTTGTTGTTGTTACATGAAGGGTGAGTTTTGGGGCAGCTGAAAAGTTTATTTGCTAGTTATTTAACTTGAATCTGTGCTGAGTTTATCACTTTGGATTTTTTATGCAGAAAATGAAATTTATCATTGTAATTGCTGAAAGGTTAATCCTGTTGAAGTAAAAGTTAGAATGTTTGATATTTGTGTCAGTTTTGAGTCATGTAATGTAATAAGTCTGTTAACAGTTTGCTCAATGTGCATAGGTTAGTATATAGGAAACAATCTACTAACAAGCAACATGTATTTTAAGAATTCTCTTTCTGCTGTGTTTTCTTGTTATTTTGTGTTTCTTCTTCTTTTAATGGGGAAGGCTTTTTATGGGCGATGCTCTGTTAGTTGGAGAGATGGGCTCTGGAGATAAAGTACATACTTTGGTGGCGTTACTTACTTGTGGTGTACACTGTACCCTCATATTGCTAAAATAGTCAATTACAGAAGTTTACCTGTATGTTTTTTTCTCTTCCTAAAAGAAATTTGAGATTATCAAATGATATTTTGTACAGTGTTATTGTGGAAGCTCTCAAGGTGGATAGTCTTCAAAAGCTCTGCTCATCTTTGGAACCGATTCTTCGGAGAGTTGTAAGATATATAACATTAGGATTTATTTATTTTCCTGTCATTCCTCTATCCCTCTCTCTTCTGAAATATGTTTAATGTTAGAGTAGTAATTCGTTTCATAATCTTCAATTGGTTGATCCTGTCATCCTGCTAGGGAAGATGTCTTCACATTAAGTTTATCATCTATGTAAAAGAAAGTCTGTTTTGGAGGTCAGGTCTCCATGCATTTTTGTTACATCATAATTTTTTGTTTTTATGTGGAATTTGAACTTGGGAATTCATCTTGACCAGTTGCCGATATTTTCTCTGATGAGAGTTTTTTTTTTTCAACTGGGAAATCTAACTTTGTTCTTTCTTTTATATTTGATATTGTACCTGTTGTATTATTTTATTATATGTTATATCACACTTTCCCTACTTGGTTGCTATGTCTTGTTTAATGTTGTATTATCCTTTTCAAATTGCTTTGTTATGCGTTATTGAGCTGAGGGTCTTTCAGAAACAACCTCTCTATCTCCATGAGATAGGGGTAAGGTCTGTGTACACTCTACCCTCCCAGACCCCACTTGTGGGAATACACCGTATAAGATGTTGTTGTTATTGTATAGTTGATTATGCTAGTAGGGTGAGATGATAAATGACCCCTCACATATAACTACATATAGTGTGTACATTTATTTGTACAAAATCCAATATTCTGACATGTGGTGAGAATTATCTTTTGTGATTTCAGTTACTTGATGTCTAGGCTTCTTATTGGATATTCACCATTTGATCTGAACAGGTTAGTGAAGAGGTGGAACGAGCATTGGCTAAGTTAGGCCCTGCCAGAATTGCTGGAAGGTTAGGCTATGAACTATGTTGTTTTGTATCTAAGTCTTGTTTTTTCTTATGGACACTATTCGGGAAAGTTTTTGCAGTTTTATGCTTCTAGGTGGAGAGAATTTCTACCTTTTTTATTTAAAAAAGACAGAATAGCCAAATAGACACCCTTAAGTTGCACTAGATTGTGTTCCTGGCCTCCAGCTTTACGGGGTTTCATTTAGGCAAGTATGTGTTCAATATTAGTGTTTTTAACCCTTTTGACCACCCTGTGTGGTCCTTGATCACTATCCACATGAATAATATGCCAGACCATCATTTATATTTACAAAAGCTATTATCCATCCTCATTTTCGTTCCTTTTTTCTCCCCTCCCTCTAAGCTATTCCCATATCTCTCTCCCATCCACCATCACCTCACACCACTACCCACCTCTAGCACTTCTAGAAATCAAAATATTTTTGGTCCTTGAATCTGATTCACTGTTGATAACAACGCATTGTGGGTCATAAAAAAGATTAGTTGATGGATTAGAAATCAGCAAGGAATGGGGAAATTTTGACTTAAAATCCTTCTCTAGATGAGAGAGATGAAGTCATATAGATCATTTGGACCTTGTGGTTATATTGCACAGTATCTGTGCATTCATGTTATTGATTTATCAAAAAAGATTAAAGACAGATTCTTGTAGAATTTTGAAGGATCCTAAATAAGTTGGTTCAATCTTTGGTCGTAGCTTAGTACCTTTTTTCTACAAATACACAGTTCAGCTGCAGTGTGCAGTCTGTGTGGTTCTTTTCTGAACATGGAGTGATGCTTATTATCTAATTTAAAGAAGAGTATTCCAACTATGTGCTACAATAATCTATACAAAGTTGTGTGTAATATTAAACATCTAACTTCATTATAAAAAAGATTTTGGAGGACATGTGTTCCTTTTGTCTACCTTGACTATTCCACTGGGTACTTGTAGCCTCTTGGAAACTCCGTCCAGCGTGTTTTAGCCAATTGGAAGAAATTACCCTGTATATATGCCTCTGCTGGTATATACAGACATTGCGGTTCCAGTTTCAATGACCACCTGGCACCTGGCCATAAGTCATCCTCGGTGCTTACATGTATTAAAATACCTTTTTCTGATTTCACCATAATGGATGGATGTGACTCAACCACATCACAAAAATTGTACCTGTTTGAAACACCGAGTTAAGAAAATGTTAAAACTTGTATTTGGTTCTTTAGTATCTCATATCCTTTTTTAGTTGTACCCAGAGTAATTTTTATTTTGACTGCTTTTATGATGTTGGGTAAGGAACTGTTGGAGCCCTCGTGGCAAAAAGAAAACACAAATCCCTACTTTCAAGCATGAACGCATCCACAAAGGGAAAAAGAAATGGAAAATAGAACATAGTCTGTAATTAGTTGTGTTTATGTTATCTCTTGGAAGGTCTATATTAAACCTTGTTTAAGTTAGACATTTCAGAAGTAAATGGATTCCACTCTTGTCGAAACATAAGTTGGGAGGGGTGCTCAAAACATAGAACTGAAAAATAAACAATATTGGACAAGATGTATGCACTATGTGATTACACTGGGTATGTTGGACAATATGTATAAAAAATATCTACATTATTTGAGTATTCCATATCAGCTAGTTGAGGAGATCAGGGTTCAAAATCCTAACTGAGACAGAAAATATCTGGTGATTTCTTTCATCTACCTAAGCATTGGACAGAGTTACTCGGTACCTATGGTGATGGAAGGTAGTGGGTACCTGGTGGAATAGTTGAGGTGGATGCAAGCTGGTATGTACATTATGTTATATAAAAAGAGCATGTCTAATGAGGCAGTTTCAAATATGTGATTTCTGCATACACTTAAGTTTGCAGTGTATTGTCTTGTTTTTGTTCATTCTTCTTTTATGCTTACAAAAAGCAGACGAGAGAGTATGTTCAGCTTCTTTCTTTTGCGTGCATATTCGCTTTCCAAGCATTTCCATGATATGAGAAACACAAATAGTTTATGAACCTCTGGGCTCTGGACATATATTTTTGTGCTACTACTATCTGAACCTATTCCTGAACCCCTATGTACTATGTGTGATACTGTGATTAAGGTTTCTTGGTAAATCTTAAGCATATCAAGGTTGGTTTAAGAAGTTGTAAGCATTTCTGGTCATATGCAATCAAAATAGGATGTACAGTATGATAACTTTAACCTTGTCAAAGAAGTATGTATACTACTAAATTTATCTTTGTTTCACTGAATATGCAATGTAGTTTTTAGAAGATGCCACCCTAAAATCTTCAGGTTTCAGGTCATCTCCTAAGAGAATTGAAGGGCCCGATGGAAGTAACTTGCAGCTTCAGTTCAGGTCTAGGTTATCTTTGCCTCTGTTCACTGGAGGGAAAGTAGAAGGAGAGCATGGTGCTTCTATCCATGTTGTCTTAATTGACACAACTACTGGCCATCTTGTGACTGCTGGTCCTGAATCATGTATAAAACTGGACGTTGTTGTGCTAGAAGGTGATTTCAACAATGAAGATGATGAAGGATGGACACAAGAAGAATTTGACAGTCATGTTGTTAAAGAGCGTGAAGGAAAGAGACCTCTTTTAACTGGTGACTTGCAGATTACACTCAAGGAAGGCGTTGGAACTTTGGGGGATCTCACATTTACAGACAATTCAAGTTGGATAAGGAGCAGGAAGTTCAGACTTGGCATGAAAGTTGCTTCTGGATATTGTGAAGGAGTACGCATACGAGAAGCCAAGACCGAGGCTTTCACTGTTAAAGATCACCGTGGAGAATGTAGGCTGCTTAGTCTAAACTTTTGTTGTTACTTTTCTCTATTCTAACAGTTATTGACTGTGCCTGAATTTCTTACTCCTGTAGTGTACAAGAAACATTATCCACCAGCTCTAAATGATGATGTCTGGAGATTGGAGAAGATTGGCAAGGATGGTTCTTTCCACAAGAGGCTAAATAAGGCTGGGATATTTACTGTTGAAGACTTCCTTAGGCTTGTGGTCAGAGACCCACCGAAACTAAGAAGTGTGAGTGTATAGTGAGATATAAAAAGGAAAATGATAATAATATATTTAAGTTAATATTTCATTGCACTTTGCCTTCAATCTGACTTGTATTTTGACAGATCCTTGGAAGCGGTATGTCAAATAAGATGTGGGAGGCTCTAATAGAGCATGCAAAGACCTGTGTCTTGAGTGGGAAGCTTTATGTATATTATTCTGATGATTCGAGAAACGTTGGTGTTGTTTTCAACAATATTTATGAGCTGAATGGTCTTATAGCTGGTGAACAATACTATTCGGCAGATTCACTTTCAGACAGCCAGAAGGTTGTTTATTTTCTTTTATTTACTGTTTCTTTGATTTTCGAGTATTCTTTGGGGTTGATATTATTGGATTTCTAAATACTCTGTTAACTCTCTAAGCTATCAGCCTGGTCATTCAACTGACTTTTTCAAATCTAGAATTGCAATCGAATTTGAAGTGTATTTTATTTAATTGTGGTGCTTATATGGACTTTAAATGTTCTTGTAGGTATACGTTGATTCTTTGGTCAAGAAGGCATATGATAATTGGAATCAAGTCGTTGAATATGATGGCAAGTCATTTCTTAACATCAAGCAAAATCAAAATCCAAGCTCTTCTAGGAACGAGCTTCCTGTTGGGCCAGTAGATTACCCCAACACCTTGGTTAATCAGCTTCCGCAGTCCCGCCATCCTGTTCCAGTTCAATCCGAGCAATCTTCTATGGATCCCAACTTGCTAATTGGAGGTAACCTGTTAATTTCAAAATTTTATACTTCTGTTGGTGGTAATCAGGGAGCGGTTATCTTATTTTCTTTCGAATAGTTCTGTTTGTTTCATTGCTTTGCCTGGTCTATGAGTCATTGATCAATGACTTATTGTACTTTGACCACTCCCCTCATTTTCGACTTTAGCTGTACTTTGGCTGCTACACATATCATCAATGATGTTGTCAAAAAAAACATATCATCAATGACTCTTGTACTTTGACCATTCCCCTCATTTTCATTTGTTTTTGCTTTAAAAGCTACATTCGCCTATAGCATTTGTGGAAATGATGTTTCTTAATCGATAATGTGCAGTGATTTTGAAGGTTGCAGAGTTGTGATAATGGATTATAGACTAACAGGAACTTGTCTAATGGATTGTTAACATGTAATGAGGAAATATTGTTGTGATGTACCCAGACCTTACCCATTCCTTTTTGAGGTAGAGAGACTGTTTTTAATAGACCCTCGACTCAAAAGGAAAGTATACGCCACAAGACTAAAAGAAAAGATACATCAAAGTAGCAAGATACAAACAAATGCAATGACTGATAGTAATATGCATCAAAGAATATGAAACTGTGTGATACCTGAATAATAATACTACAAAGAGAACAAGAGGAGACTAGCTCACTCCCTCTTTCACACAGAAAACGACGACACTCATCTACTTACTAACCTTCTACCCTAATCCTCGACCTCCACACTTTCCTATCTAAAGTCATGTCCTCAGTCAAATGAATTTGTGTCATGTCCTATCTGATCCTGTCTGTAGTTTGGTTTCTTCGACTCTTGGAGATCTTTTGTGGTTAAGCTCTCTTTTCTTTCTTTCCAAACTTATCCTCTGCACTAAAAATATCATAATACCGTCTTCTTTTAATTTGGTGCAACAGGTTCAGGTTACAATGACAACATGGTTGCTAGGATGCCTACCCAAAGTCCTATGATGAATTCTAATTCCCGCTCACAGTTTGAGAGCACTCCATTTGCGCCTCAGCACCAAATAACCAGCAGTCATCAGCTCCAGTGTACGAGATATGACAACAATGTTGGCCTGGCTCTTGGTCCTCCACAATCATCTTCATTCCAGACAATTACCTCATCTCTCCCACAAACCAATCTTAATCCTTTTGATGATTGGTCGCACAACAGGGACAAGGGAGTTGACGAATTCTTGTCTGAGGAGGAAATTCGAATGAGAAGCAATGAAATTCTTGAGAATGATGATATGCAACATTTGCTAAGACTTTTCAGCATGGGAGGCCATGGTTCTGTAAATGTGCCTGAAGATGGATATGGTTTCCCATCTTTCATGCCTTCACCATCTCCTAGTTTCAGTTATGATGAGGACCGCACCCGCCCAGGAAAAGCTGTTGTGGGTTGGCTGAAAATTAAGGCTGCGATGAGGTGGGGGTTCTTTGTGCGGAAGAAGGCAGCTGAGAGGCGTGCACAGCTCGTGGAACTGGATGATGAATAATATCTGGTGTGGAAACATTAGGGCATTTAGACTTAACCATCGACCATTTGAATAACTATTCACAAGGCCGTGGTCATGCAGGCCCGAGTAATTAGCTTTCGACTCTAGACAGTTTATTTTCCGAGGGATTAGTCAATTCGATTGTTTTTTTTTTTTTCATGTACAGAAGCCTGTACAGTAAATTCTCTTTTAACACTCTCATCGTTAACTTCATCGTGCTTACTCTCTTTATCTGTTTCAAGATGTAATGTAATGTATTAGTCCTGCAGACCCAAGGGAAATATGCTTTCAAGAACCTCTGTGTGTTGAATTCTATATGAACTTTTATGGTAAAAATGATGTTTGGCTTTGCATTTGAGTATTAGTTAACTTACATTATGGTTTTTTGCTCTCTCCATTGCCATTTTTAGTGCCAAAAATGATTGTAGGTAACAAGAAGATGATTTTTGACTCAAAAGCCTCTTTGTTGATCATGCATAACATATCAGCATAGTAATGGAGATAAGTCCTCTCTTGACTGCATTACTCCATTACATTATGCATAACTCCCATCTTTTGATATTTTTCGTGTTTGTTAGTCCATTGATTCTTTAACCGGCTTTGTTTTGATTCAACCTCGATGGGTCCATTTGAAATGACTTGAACATAGTTTTGCTATGGTTGATGTTTTCTTTCGCGTTAGACACTTCAATAAAAAACGACATTTTCTTTGGGAAACGAGTATCATTTATTATGTCGTTATTGATGGATTCATAAAATTTCAGCTTATAGGTCGTTATTGATGGATTCATAAAATTTCAGCTTAACTAGTAGCATATAAAATTTTGTAAAATTCATGGATTAATATAAACAAAAAATTAAGATAATCTTAAATTCCTTTTTCTTGACACATTAACTCTAAAAAAGCGACGTATACTTTTCAAAAACAATAAGCATCATTTCGTGGACATCCGTTAAGATGTTAGCTATGGAGCCAGTTGGCTCTGACGGCCAAAACGATCCATTTTCAAGGTCAAACGAGCCCCGGAGCAAGTAAATCTCCCATTTTGTCAATTTTTGTGTGCTATAGTCCACGAATTTTTGGTGATCCAAAATTCTGACGTCTTATTTGCCAAATTTTTTTATGGACGTCCGTTAAGACGTTAGCTATGGAGCCAGTTGACCCTTATGGCCAAAACGATCCATTTTCAAGGTCAAACGAGCCACGGAGTA
Organism: Solanum sitiens; assembly: GCA_016801875.1. Lineage (NCBI taxonomy): Eukaryota > Viridiplantae > Streptophyta > Magnoliopsida > Solanales > Solanaceae > Solanum > Solanum sitiens. Next base: position 977,829 of record JABWTJ010000150.1, read on the forward strand.
AGTAAACCTCCCATTTTGCCGATTTTCATGTGCTATAGTTCACCATTTTTCTTAATTATGCGAAATCCGACGTTTTTTTGCAAAATTTTTTGTGGGCGTCTGTTAAGACGTTAGTTATGGAGCCAATTGACCCTGACGGCCAAAACAACCCATTTTCAAGGTCAAACGTAGGGGTGGGCATAAACACCGAAAAACCGAAACACCGAACCGAACCGAATTTTTTTAATATTTCGGTTTCGGTATTTCGGTTTTTGGTTCGGTATTCAGTTTACTTTTTTGTATTTTTCGGTATTTCGGTTCAGTTTTCGGTATGTATTATTTTGGAATTCGGTATTTCGGTTTAAACCGAAATATTATATTAAATTTATATTATATTTATATTATATTAATTAATAATTATTAATGTTAAATAATCTTTTAAAAAATCAAACAAAAAAATATTACACTATTTTTACTTTTTAGCCCATTAAGTTGAACAATCAAACAAAAAAATTGTAAAGTTTAAAATTTGAAAAAGCTCACTAAGCAGGCCCATTAAAAAACCGAACCGAATCAATAAAAATCGAACCAAAATATTTTGGTTCGGTATTCGGTACACATTTTCCAAAAACCGAAAACCGAAAAAACCGAAAAAAAACCGAAACCGAACCGAAATACCGAATGCCTACCCCTAGTCAAACGAGCCTCAGAGTAGGTAAACCCCTCATTTTGTCGATTTTTGTGTACTATAGTCCATGAATTTTTGGTGATCCGAAATTTCGACGTCAATTTTGTACAAATTTTTCGCAGACGTCCTTTAAGACACTAGCTATAGAGCTAGTTGGCATTGATGGCCAACAATCCATTTTCAAGGTCAAACGAGCTCCGGAGCAAGTAAACCCCTCATTTTGCCGATTTTTGTGTGCTATAGTCTATGAATTTTTGATGATCCAAAATTCTGACTTCATTTTTGCCAAAAATTTCCGTGGACGTCTGTTAAGACTCTAGTTATGAAGCCATGTGTCCCTAACGGCCAAAACGACTCATTTTCAAGGTCAAACGAGCTTTAGAGAAGGTACCCCCCCCTATTTTACAGATTTTCGTGTGCTATAGTTCACCATCTTTTTTTGTCTTCCAGAATTCCGACGTTATTTTTGCAAAAGTTTATGGGGACGTCCATTAAGACGTTAGCTATGGAGCCAATTGGCTCTGACGGTCAAAACGATCCATTTTCAAGGTCAAACGAGACCCGGAGCAGGTAAACCCCCTATTTTGCAATTTTCATGTACTATAATCCATGGATTTTTTGTGATACGGAATTCCACTGTCATGTTTTACCAAAATATTCGTGGACGTTCGTTAAGATATTAGTTATAGAGCCAATTGACCCTGACGTCTAAAATGACTCATTTTCAAGGTCAAACGAGCCCCGGAGCAAGTAAACCCCAATTTTGCCGCCATCTTTTTAGCTAAATTTTTTCATGGATGTCCGTTAAGATGGTAGATATCTAGTCAATTGGCCCTGATGGCCAAAGCGGCCCATTATCAAGGTCAAACGAGCCTTAGAGCACGTAAACCCCTCATTTTGCAGATTTTCGTGTGCATAGTTCACTATCTTTTTAGGTGATCCAGAATTCGACGTTATTTTTGCCAAAAATTTTCATGGACGTCCGTTAATACGTTAGTTATGGAGTCAATTGGCCGTGACGGCCAAAACAACCAATTTGATAGGTCAAACGAGCCCCTGAGCAAGTAAATAATTCATTTTACCAATTTTCGTGTATTATAGTCCACAGATTTTTGGTGATCTAGAATTTTGACATCGTTTTTTACCCAATTTTTTGTGGACGTCCGTTAAGATGATAGATATGGAGCCAGGGCCCTGACGGCTAGGTCAAACCGAGATTCGGAGCATGTGAACCCCTCATTTTGTTGATTTTCGTGTGATGTAGTCCATAGATTTTTTTGGTGATCTAGAATTTTAATGTAATTTTTGCCAATTTTTTTTTGTGGACGTCCGTTAAGACGTTAACTATGGAGTCAGTTGGCCTTAACGATCAAAACGATCCTTTTTTCAAGGTCAAATGAGACCCAAAGCAAGTTAACCCCCCATTTTGTTGATTTTGGTGTGCTATAGTTACCATCTATTTTGGTGATCCGGAATACAGACGTTACTTTTGCTAAAAGTTTTCATGGACGTTTGTTAAGACATTAACTACAGATGATGTTGGCCCTAACGATCAAAATGACCCATTTTCAAGGTTAAACAAGCCCCGGAGCAAGTAAATCCCATATTTTGCCAAATTTCGTGTACTATAGTCTATGTATTTGTAGTGATCTGAAATTCTGAAATCATTATTTCCAAAAAAATTTGTGGACATCCGTTAAGATAGTTATCTATGATCTAGTTAGCCGTGACGGCTTAAACAATCCGTTTTCAAGGTCAAAGGAGCGCAGAGCAGGTAAACCCCCCATTTTGCCGATTTCATGTGTTATAGTCTATGGATTTTTGGTGATTCAAAATTCTGACATCTTTTTTGCCAAAAATTTTCGTGGATGTCCATTAAGACGTTAGTTAAGGATCTTGTTGGCTTTGACAGCCAAAACAACCCGCTTTCAAGGTCAAATGAGCCCCAGAGCAGGTAAACCCCCATTTTACTGATTTTCGTGTGCTATAGTTCACCATTTTTTTGGTGATCCGGATTCTGTCGTTATTTTTGTCAAAATTTTCCGTGGACGTCCATTAAGACGTTAACTATGGCCAGTTGGTCCTGACATCCAAAATGACCTATTTTAAAGGTCAAACGAGCCTCGAAGCAAGTAAACCCCCCATTTTGTCAATTTCCGTGTAATATAGTCCATGGATTTTTGATGTTCCAAAATTCTGATGTCATTTTTACCCAAATTTTTCGTGGACGTCCATTAAGATGTTAACTATGGAGCCAGTTGGCCCTGACGGCTAAAAAAGTTCATTTTCAAGGTCAAACGATCCCCGAAACAGGTAAACCTTTCATTTCATCAATTTTCATGTGCTATAGTCCATGAATTTTTGGTGATCCAGAATTCCAACGTGTTTTTTGCCAAACTTTTTCGTTGACGTCAGTTAAGACGTTAGTTATGAAGCCAGTTGGCTCTGACGGCCAAAATGACTCATTTTCAAGGTCAAACGAGTCCCGGAGCAGGTAAACCCCTCATTTTACCGATTTTCATGAGCTATAGTTCACCATCTTTTTTTGTGAACTAAAATTTCGACGTTGTTTTTACCAAATTTTTTCGTGGATGTCCATTAAGACTTTAGTAATGAAGTTAGTTGGCCCATACAGCCAAAACGATCCATTTTCAAGGTCAAACGAGCTCTAGAGCAGGTAAATCCCCTATTTTGCCAATTTTCATGTACTATATTTCGTGGATTTTTGGTGATCTAGAACTTCTACGTTATTTTTGCCCAAATTTTTGCGAACATCTGTTAAGATGTTAGTTATTGAGGTAGTTGGCACTGACGGCTAAAACGACTCATTTTCAAGGTCAAACGAGCCCCTGAGCAGGTAAATCTCCCATTTTGCTTATTTCCGTGTGCTATAGTCCATGGATTTTTGGTGATCCAAAATTTCAACATCATTTTTGCCAAAAAATTTTGTGTGTGCCCTGACGACCAAAACAACCCATTTTCAAGGTCAAAGGAGTTACGGAGCAAGTAAACAATCCGATTTTCGTGTGCTATAGTTCACCATCTTTTTTGGTGATCCGAAATCCTAATGTTATTTGCCAAAAATATTAGTGGACGTCCGTTAAAATGTTAGTTATGGAGTCAGTCGGCCATGATGGCCAAAAGACCCATTTTTAAAGTCAAACGAGCCCTAGAGCAGGTAAACCCTCCCATTTTACCGATTTTCGTGTACTATAGTCCTCAGATTTTTGGTGATCCAGAATTTCGACGTCATTTTTGCCCAAGTTTTTCTCAGAAGGCCGTTCAGACGTTAGCTACAGAGTCAATTGGCCCTGACGGCTAAAACGATCAATTTTCAAGGTCAAACAAGCCCCGGAGTATGTAAATCCCCCATTTTGTCGATTTTTATATGCTATATGGTACATGGATTTTGGGTGATCCGGAATCACGACATCATTTTTTCCCAAATTTTTTGTGGATGTCAGTTAAGACGTTAGCTATTGAGTCAGTTCGCCCTGACGGCTAAAACGATCCATTTTCAAGGTCAAACGAGCCCAGAGCAGGTAAATCCCTCATTTTGCCAATTTTCGTGTTCTATATAGTTCACCATCTTTTTTGTTTATTCAGAATTTCAACGTTAGTTTTGCCAAATTTTTTTATTGACGTCCGTTAAAACTTTAGCTATGATTCTCAATTTTTCGTATATATTAGTCCATATGCTTTTGATAGGGAAAATTACGGGCTAAGCAAACTTATACTATTTAATTACTCATCATAGCTATAATTTTCTATAATTACCACTCGTGACTAACATTATACATTAATTATGTGGGCTGACTTCGAGTTTGTATAATTAGTCATGTTTGTATATGTATAATTCGCTAGGATATACAAATACATATGTATAATATACAATTATTTAACCTATATACATATACAATTCACCTCTCTCCCACTCTCTGCCCTATCTCGCTCACCTATCTCCTCCATCTCTTAATCTCGCTCGCCTCTCTCCTCCCTCTCCTAATCTCGCTTGCCATTTATACAAATGTATATGTATAATATATAGTTATATACAATTATATACATATACAATTCACCTCTCTCCCACCCTCTTCCTTCTCTCGCTCGCCTCTCTCCTCCCTCTCCCAGTCTCTCTTGCCATATTTACAAATACATATGTATAATATATAATTATCTAACCAATATACATATACAATTCACCTTTAACCCACTCTTTTCCCCCTCTCTCTCGCCTCTCTCCTCTCTCTCCCAGTCTCGCTCGCCTGTCTCCTCCATATAACATCTAGCTACAAATTGTATTTATCAAACTATAGATATGAAGAGTAATTAATTATTTTTAAGTGACTATATGTAAAAGTTTCCTTTTGAAATATTGCTGATCGACTTTTTTTTGTTCAAAATTTTATAAAACCAGGCATAATGACATGATGAACCATACTCGTATTAAAGTGTTTTTTCCCTTGATCATATAATTTAATGCAACACTTAAAGTTTCGAATTGAAAATGCATCTAATATCATTGGTACACATAACACATGTGAGTGATTATATTGCTTATTACCTTATTGGCATATCAAAAAATATTTAAATAAATAAAATTGGAAAAAATAAAGCTCAAAATTTTGTGTTAGGAAAACATGTCGAAAAATAAGGCAGATACATATCACCTGTCAATTTTTTCATTCATAATAGTTATATGTATATATATTATGTCGATTCGATTTGAATTTAACTTGACTTTTCTTTTTATTAATGTCAAACTAATTCAAGAATAATCGGGTTTATTTTTCAACGTCATCAGAATCAAACCAAACCACAAATTAGGCTCTTTTTTTTGTTTAACTTGATACATTGATTAGATTTGACTTAATGATTCTCATGTACACCGCTAATTACATACATAAAACGAAAATTTTCATCATTTCATAATATTAAATGTAACAATACGATATAATAAAATTTAAATAACAAGTAAAACAAAGACTATATTCAAATTAACAACATAACAACCATTTAAACAAAAGTAAGAATAATAGTTGACGTTAATTAATCTCACACCTTATCATTAGATAACAAAGTTTTTTTCTCAAATATTATTTTGGTAAAGTCTCCCATCATTAAATCAAAAATATTTATCTTAAAAAGTTATAAACAATATTTATACATAGAATTTTGTAATATAACGAGTTTCATTTAAATTATTAATCCGCAAATATATAGTTTTTTTAATTAATTATCCAATCATTTAAAAATTTTGAAAAAATGGATTACTTTCATATATTTCATCCAATCAAAGTAGTTAAAAATATCTTAGTAGGATTAGTAGTTATCTAAACTTAATACAACTCATATTAGTCAAATCCTTTTACCATAGTAATTCGTAAAAAAATATTTATACGTGGAATTTTGTAATATAACGAGTTTTAATTAAATTATTAATCCACAAATATATAGTTTTTTAAGTTAATTATCCAATCATATATTATATTTCATCCAATCAAAGTAGTTAAAAATATTATCTTAGTAGGATTAGTAGTTATCTAAACCCAATACAACTCATATTAGTCAAAATCGTAAACATTATTTTGATCATATAAAAACTGTTCTTCCTCTTAATTAGATTTCTAATTACTATTAACATCTTCCATCTAATTAGCCAAATTATGTTTAATTAGGGTTTTTTTAAGTTGCAGAGTCCATGGAAAACCATAACACATCTCTTACAAACAATAAGTCCAAAGATAATTTAATTAGTGCTAATCATATAAATGAGCTCCCAATTAGTGCTGTGTTTAGTAACAAGGACAGTAATGGTGATCAAATTATGTCACCTGAAGATGTTGAAGCTTTGATGAACAAATTTCCTCCAGGTTTTCGATTTTATCCTACGGATTATGAGCTAATTAAACATTATTTGGAGAGGAAGCTTGCTAATTTGCCTTTGCATCCTAATAAGATTTATGAGATGAATATTTACAAGTATGAGCCTGACACGATTGCTGGTAAGTTTAGATTTTGAATCCGTCTCTTTGATTATATTCATGAGTTTTGTTTAATAAGTTAACTAGGGTTTATGTTGTTGTTTTTTCTTCATGTATTTTTCGATACAATCTTGTTTAGGGTTTGTGGTAGGGTTTATGTGATTTTTTTTTCATGTGTTTTTTCGATACAATTTTGTTTAAGGTTTGTGTTAGGGTTTATGTGTTTTTCTCTTCATGTGTTTTTCGATACAATCTTGTTTAGTGTGTTAGGATTTATGTGATTTTTTTTTCTTCGTGTGTTTTTCCAATACAATCTTGTTTAGGGTTTGTGTTAGGGTTTATGTGTTTTTCTCTTCATGTATTTTTTTCGATACGATCTTGTTTAGGGTTTGTGTTAGGATTTATGTGATTTTTTTTTTCTTCGTGTGTTTTTTGATACAATCTTGTTTAGGGTTTATGTGTCTTTTTTCTTTATGTATTTTTTCGATACAATATTGTTTAGGGTTTATGTGTTTGCTTTTTTTCTTCATGTATTTTTTCGATACAATCTTGTTTAGGGTATGTGTTAGGGTTTTAGTTTATTTATCCAAAAAGATTTCAGGTTAATCTAAACATTGTTTAAGATAATAATTTAAACCAATATTTGATTTCCTTTAATAAGTCTGTGTTCAACAAATACTATATGTTTTCGTGTATTATTTTTCACAAATACGTTCAATCTTTGATCTGATTGTGTATAACACATATAACTTTACATTAAAATTTATATTAATGAGATGTCATTGAGCTAGGTGTACCGTTTATAATAATATAACATGTTAAAATACATCGATAGTTATTGCAATTTTTATTTTTTCGCAGCATATATTTATCCTAAGTCGACAACTACGATGGTACGTATAATGTTGTATCGGCCTCTTGATTTTTGTTGAAGATAACTAACTAGGGTTTATGTGTTTTATTTTTATTTTTTTCTTCATGGAATTTTTCGATTCAATCTTGTTAGGGTTTTGTTTAGTTTATTATCTAATCATATTTAAGATAATATTTTTACCTACATTTGTCATGCGTGTAACGTTTATAATACTATAACATGTTAAAATACATTAATATTTTTTTTTCTTCATGGAATTTTTCGATTCAATCTTGTTTAGGGTTTGTATTAGTGTTTCCAAGTAATTTAGTTTGTTATCTAATCATGTTTAAGATAATAATTTTTACCTACATTTTCAACATGTCCTTCATGCGTGTAACGTTTATAATACTATAACATGTTAAAATACATTGATATTTTTTTCGCAGCACAACTTAAGCCAACGACAACGGAGAACATATGGTATGTTTTTACTCCAAGAGATCGGAAATACCCAAATGGTGAAAGACCAGATAGATGTACTCGGAATGGGTATTGGAAAGCTACTGGTATAGATAAAAGTATAGTAGATGATGATAAAATTAGTAAAATTGGATCAAGAAGAGCTTTAGTTTACCATATTGGTAAGCCTCCAAAAGGAAAAAAAACTAATTGGATTATGCATGAATATATGATACCTAAAATTTCAATTCCAAATAGTTCTACACCAAGAAATCCCAAGGTATGTTAGATCACTTAAATATCGTATTAAACTAGTATTAATAGTTGGTTTTCTTATTTACTTTATTCCTAGATTTAATCGTTCTTTTTATTTTTTCCTTGCAGTTGGATGAATGGGTTTTATGTAAGTTTTACAATAAAAATGATGTAATTACTACTGGGTTCACCAGAAGAAAGAGAAAGAGGGGAGATGTTGATCCATTTATTGATGAAGTTCATGAAAATGACTTCACAAACTTCAATAACAACGACAATCATTCAGTTATGTTACCAGAGCTCACAAACAACTTCAATAACAACAACAATCATGCAACAATGTTTTTCGAGGGTACAAATCAGAATATTATGAGAAACGATCCAACAAACTTTAATAACAACTACGATCATGCAATGACATTGCACCCTCAAGTTCACATGGGGTTTCCTACTTTACCTCAATACTCTTACATGCCATTCTTGTCTGACTATCAAAATTATGTATCTGATCACTTCAATGATTATAGTACTGTCGATGCCCCTTTGCCTTTGATGATCGAACATACAACTACCAACAACTCAATCGAACATGATTACACCATGCACAACGAAGGTGTTGGAGGTGATTATGGTGAGTCATGTTCTGAACATGACCAATATTATGCATCTGATCAATACATTGTGGATAATTACGAGTCACAATATGATACGAACAACTTTGACAATGATGAGACTACTACCTCGAACAATTTTGTCAATGGTGAGACTAGTACATCAAAGGAAGATTGCTAACATATGTGGTAGTTTCACCACAATTAATTAGTTTTAAAGTATTAGTTAGATCTTAGTTTTCACAATTATGGTTTGATTTTCTCATGTAGTGTGAACTCTTGAAAAGGATGATTTTCCTGAGGTAGCAAATAGTCTACCTCAGGAAAATCTATCCTATTTAGAATTAGCGATACCTTTGTTATCTATATAATTGAGATAATTTATTATATTATTGATTTATTTTGTTGACTATACATTGTGATAATATCACTCCTAATTTACTTGCACATCCATCTTAATATCCTCATCTCCGCTACTCTCGTCTTATGACCATACAAGTTCTTTAACTTTCCAACAAATCTGCCCTATATATTACATATCAAAAGTACATCTATCTTAATATCCTCATCTCCGCTACTCTCGTCTTTTGACCATACAAGTTCTTTAACTTTCCAACAAATCTGCCCTATATACTACATATCACAAGTACAAATTGAAATGATCTCCCACGTATCGGATAAAGTAATAGTTGGCATTTTTTTAATGATATTTTTTAATATTAGTTTAATTAATCTTTATGATAGCCAATGGGATAGAGACATGTCATTAATAAATTTAGGTTGTTAAAGATGATCAAAGATTTACGTCAAGGGCATTAGATCGGAAAGGTAGAAGAAGGGTATATGTTGATACCAATTCACATAGTTAAAGAGTATTTTAAGCTCTTTTCCGTATTATTAAACATCGGTGCATACCAAACATTTTGCGTTAATTAATATGACGAGTTATAGTTTTATTTAATTCAAATTGACTTTTGATGACTGAAATAAAACAATAACTTTGTCAATTAACAAGTATATTAGGTAGAATATAACCTTATGTCTTTCACCAAATTAAAAAAAAATCATGTGGAAACTAATATGAATCAAAGTCAAACACGATTATAAAAATATTATTTATCATATTAAAAAGTAAGAGGATGAGTCCCACTAACCTACCACAACAAAAAAATAAATTAATTAAAAATCAAGGGAGACTAGTACTTTTTGAATTTTGATTTCTCGATAATTGATAATTCTCATCTTGTTTCTGGGGATATATGACACAAAATATTTAATTTTAATTAATCAAAATAGTGCATTAGGTCTCGTTATGTAAAAAATAATATAATCAGCCATATTTGGATCAATTTTACAATTATATTATTCTTAAATATGAATTGACGCATAGGCATTAATCAGATGACAAAATAAATAAGAATGTTGAAAATTCAAATCTCGAATATATGAGAATTCACCTCGAGAGGAATACATGATTCTCTAACACTTTATGAGATGGACATTCGAAATTCTCATCCATGTCATGTATATTTTTATTTTTCGAAAATCTATAGATTTTTTTTCTAACTATGAATAGAATTTTTTATGGGGCGGTAAGTATTACACATAAATAATTGATGATTAAATAAGCTTAGTCATATACTATAAAAGAGTACAAATTAAAATTTATCAATAACTCAAAAGCAAAATTTGTTATTAACTCAATAATCAAAGAAAAATAAATCGAAATCTTCTTAGATGTACATGCAAAAATAATTAATGATTAAATAAGCTTAATCAAATATTACAAAAACAAAAATTAATATTTATCAATAACCAAAAAAGCAAAAATTGTTATTATTAACTCAATAAATACATTAAAAAAAATAAAAAAAATCTTGTCATGATGTGGAAGAGATGCGGTGCAATATTAAATATCACAAATAGCATATTCCATGTTGTAAAGAAAAAGAATATTAAAACAATAATACTCCCTCCGTCCGGAATTGTTTATCATATTGCGCTTATCGAAAGTCAATTTGACTAATTTTCAAAGATAAATTAGATCACATTAATTCGATATTTTAAACAAAAAATTAAATATTTTAAAACTATATAAAAAGTACTATAAATTACAATTTTTTTGCATATTAATATGATGAAAAAATTCATCTTAAAATGTTAGTCAAAGATTTTATAGTTTGACTCTAAAAATAGAAATCATGACAAACAATAATGAACGGAGGGAGTACTAATAATTATTAAAAGTACAAAAAAAAAGATATGATATTATATTTAAATATGAACATTTGACCACAAAAAAATTAGGTGATGATGATTGAAGCCAGCAAGAAAGAAGGAATGGACATAGTTGTTTACCAATATGTTCCCACTACCAAAGATGAAAAATAAATAATAAATTAGTAATTAATCAATGAACAAAAAAAATCCAATATTTTTATAGATTATATTATGAGTAATACAAAAATAAGAATGCAAGAGTTTTCAAAGATCAAATTAGTAAAATGGCATTATTTTCATCAAGAAATTCATCAAGATCTAGGTCCTCTCTTCCATATTTGGTGTTTCTCTTAATTGCTGCCTTTTTTGTCTTCAAGGTATTCTTCTATTTCTTTAATTAATTAATTAATTAATTAATTAATTATCATCTAAAAAATTGAATATATCTTTGTTGATTAATGTTAAATATTGAAAAAACATCGAGTTTTAATGAATAACTTTTGTAAGTAACAATTGAAAATTGACTTATCGAAAATATTTCTGTTAGTTATTAATTGATGGTATTTCGATAGGGATTTTTGGAATACCCCTTAAATAGTGGTTAAACATGCATTAGCATGAATCTTGTTGTTCAATGTTTAATTTTTTGAAAAAACATTAAGTTTCAATGAATAACTTTTGATAGAACAAATTGAAAATTTGACTTGTCGGAAATGTTTCTGGTAGATATTTGATGGTATTTCGATAAAAACTTTTGGACCCCTTATAAAATAGTGGTTGAAGAAGTATTACATGAATTTGAATTTTGTTGTTCAATGTTTAATATTGAGAAAAAAAACATTAAGTTTTAATGAATAACTTTCGATAGTACTAATCGAATATTGACTTGTCGAAAATGTTTCTTCAAGCTATTTGATGGAATTTCGCTAGAAACCTTCCATTCCCTTATAAATAGTGGTTAAACCTACATTGACATGAATTTAAATTTTGTCGTTGTTCAATATTCAATATTGAAAAAACCATCAAGTTTTCAATGAATAACATTTGATAAAACTAATCGAAAATTGACTTGTCGAAAATATTTCTGCTAGCTATTTGATGGAATTTCGATAAGAACCTTTTAGACCCCTTAAATAGCGGTTAAGCATGCATTGACATGAATTTGGATCTTGTTGTTCAATGTTCAATATTGAAAAAACATCGAATTTTCAATGAATAACTTTCGACAAAATTAACCAATTAAAAAGTTGACTAGTCGAAAATATTTCCATCTATTTGATGACATTTTGATATATAGGACCCTTAATTCGAACTCCTTGTAAAATAGTGGTTAATTAAACATGCAATGACATGAATTATTTTTTTAAATGGTATTCGTAGAAATTGACTTGTCAGAAATATTCTTAATAATTTTTTTCCGTTCGAAATTCGTATTTTTTTAATAGTGATTTTAACATTCATTGATATGAAATTATTTAATTACATGATCAGGTAGATATACTCATATCTCAGTCTTTTAGTTCAGCCCGTCGCAACTTGGAAAAAACTCCTAATCGTATTGTAGTGAACCCTCAAAAATCATCGGAAGAACGTGTTGTTGAAAGGTACATAAATCTTTTTTTCGTTATTTCTTCTAAAACGAGATAGTAATATTTGTATAATTATAAATCATCTTATTAAGAGTAAAAAAATGAAATTTCAAAGTTAAATTATTCCTACGATTAGAAATAATGTCATTTCTCACAACATAATATTAATATTAGTGATTAACAAATATAACATGAGAGAACTATTCACTTCATATATAATGAGCTTTGAAAGAGGGAAGTATTTGAAATCTGAATTTGGCATAAATTATTAATAGCATTCTCGAATTATTAATAGTCTTAAAAATATTTTTTGATTTGATTAATTGAACTTAAATATACATCCGATCTTGCAACATTAACAATACGAGTGAAATATACTCTTAAATTCTCGTCAAGTTTAGGGCTGCTTTCAATATACTTCTCTCACTATAAGAAAATTGTTAATTACATGGGAATTTCCCTCCATTTTCCTGGGGATTAGTATGAAGATCCGCAAGAATCTTATTTTCCTGCAAATTTTTATATTAATTCCCAGAAAAATTCTCATGTAATTAACAGTTTTCTTGTAGTGTCTCGGCTTTTCTTTAAGAGCCCCATGATCCTAGAAGAGTTTGAAATCACTTGATATTTCATGTTGCACATCGGGAGTATATCTACGTTTAGTTAGTCAAGTAAAATGGTATTTTTAAGACTATTAATAGTTCAAAACGAAACTAATAATTTACGTCAAGTTAAGAGGTGTTTTCAATACTCATCTCACTTTAAAATAAAATAAATAAGAGAATTTAATTTATATACATTGATAAGGAAAAAAATTGTATTTTCTCTTTTTTTAAGTATGGCAAACAACTAATTTTTTTCTTTTTTTTTTTTTGTTAAAATTTGCTGCAGCCTCCCTGTAGTTTTAGTAAATGGTACATTTGACCAGCATATTATGATATCATGGGGAGATGACAGAGGAAAAATACTTGAAAATGGAGAGCTTTTAACACTCTCCTTAGACAAGTTGTCTGGATCAGGCTTTCAGTCTAAAAAAGAATACCTTTTTGCTAAAATTGATATGCAAATTAAGCTCGTTCCCGGAAATTCTGCTGGCACTGTTACTACATTTTACGTAAGCCATCTTTACTAACCTTTGTCTGATAAAACTCGATTATTCTTATGATATACTTTTGGTCCTTCAATTATTGATATATTATGATTTTGGTCCTTGTATTATCTGATTAAGCATATTTGACCTTTAATCAATAGAAATGTGTCTTATCGATCCATTTATGTGGGAAGTATGACCTATTGAGAAAAAATTTCGAATTATATTATCAGCAATTATAGAGTATCAAAGTACAAACTTAACATAACATATGCTTAATTACATAGTGGAGCAATTAACAATTATGTTATATTTTAGGTCCTTTAGTTAATGGTATATTATGATTTTGATCCTTGTATTATCTGATTAAGCATATTTAACCTTTGATCAATGGAAATGTGTCTTATCGGTCCATTTATGTGAGAAATTTTTTCGAATTATCTTATCATCAACTATAGATTATCAGTACAAATTTAACATAACATATCCTTAATTATATAGTGGAGCATTTAACAATTATGTTATACTTTTGGTCCTTCAATTATTGATATATTATGATTTTGATCCTTGTATTATCTGATTAAGCATATTTGACCTTTGATCAATGGAAATGTGTCTTATCGGTCCATTTATGTGAGAAGTATGACCTATTGAGAATGTTTTTTGAATTATGTTATCATCAATGATAGAGTATCAGTACAAACTCAACATAACATATGCTTAATTACATAATGGAGCAATTAACAATTATGTTATACTTTAGGTCCTTTAGTTATTGATATATTATGATTTTGAGTCTTTGTGTTAGCTGATTAAGTATATTTGACCTTCAATCCACAGAAATGTGTCGTATCGGTCAATTTATCTGAAAAGTATGACATATTTTGATAATTTTTCGAATTATGTGATCATCAACTATGAAGTAACAATACAAACTTAACGTTTTTTTTTTCTTTTTGTTGTAGCTATCATCACAAGGGAACAAGCATGATGAAATAGATTTTGAATTCTTGGGAAATTCAACAGGGAACCCTTATACTCTTCATACTAATGTTTTTAGTCTAGGCCAAGGCAATAGGGAACAACAATTCTTCTTGTGGTTTGATCCAACTGCAGATTATCACACATATTCAATCCTATGGAATTCCAAATGTATTATGTAAGTACTTTTATTATACTTCGTCCGTTCATTTTTACTTATTCACTATACTAACTTTCTTGCTTAACATTTATCTGGTATATACTCTCTTCGTCCATCTCTATTTGTTACTATACTATACTTAAAGTAGTTGTCCAGCAATACTTCTTCAGTTTAGAAAATCAAGAGAGAATTTATCCTTTTGTTTCTATTTTATACTTGTTAAATGCTAGTCAATATCTAATACATTTTTCAAAACATTAAATTTGATATATTTAAAAGATAATATAGCGATATTACCTCTGTTACTTATAGTTTCTTAAGATGTGAGTCAATAGTTGACAGTATTGTTGGACAGAAGGAGTATGTTTGCTTTGCTTTAGAAAATTCCATTTCAAGCTTTTTTTCCCTTAGAAGTTTACCTTAGCTAGTTAATTACATAATCCATTTTCATATGATGAGTGAGATGGCAATTTATCTCTTTATATAAATTCTATCAATATTTACCTCATGAATTAGTTTTGAGGTTGAGTTATGCTTAATATTCATTATTTTTCATGATTTCATAATCAGACCAACAAAATTCTTGTTTCACCAGATGTTAGACCTTCATATTTTCTTGTTCACGTTTTAGTTATCAGACCTCGGCGTGCTAAGAGAGGGGAAGGGTGTAAGTAGTCCTACATTAGTAGGTAGAATGCCAATTCATCTCCTTATATAATCTTCGATCCTTACCACTTGAGCTAGCTATCGAAATGTTGATTGCAACATAAAAAAATATTACATTTTCTTATGAGATTTCCTCATTTTTTTAATGTAGATTCTATGTTGATGGTATACCAATTAGAGAGTACAAAAATCCAGAGAGACTTGGTGTTTCATATTTAAAATTTCAACCAATGAGACTATACTCAAGTTTATGGAATGCAGACGATTGGGCTACACAAGGTGGTCGTATCAAAACCAATTGGAAATTAGCACCTTTTGTAGCGTCCTACAAAAATTTCACATATGAAGCTTGTATTTATTCAAGATTAACTAGCTCATCTTCATGTGATATCGACTCTCCACCTTCTATCAACAACGCTTGGTTAACATATGAGTTAGATCGAACAAGTCGTGTTAGAATGAAAGCTTTGCAGAAAAAACATATGATTTATGATTATTGCAACGATAAATGGAGATTTCCTAAAGGTCCTGCTCCTGAATGCAAGCTTCTTCGATAACATTATAATTTTTTGTTTCTTATGTATAAGATTTTTACATATTTTGTATTTTTGAATTATAGGTTTAAATTCCTAGGAGAAAAGAAGAAAAAAAAGGAACATTTTGGTTCCTTTTTAGAAATTAAATGTTACTTTTTAGTTTGGGCCATTGGGCCCAGGGGCGGACCCACGTTCAATTCAGGGTGTTCACCCGAACACTCTCGATAAAAAAATACACGGTATATCTAAGGTGAATTTTTTGGATTTATATTGATATATATATTTTGGACACTCTAAATCACAAATGGATGAGATAGTAACTGAGCTCAAAGTTATGCGCGACGTCCAGGGTTCGAATCCTTGCATTGGCATTTTATTTTTACATTTTTTGGTTTCAGTTTTTTTTTTTTTTTAGTTAGATGTTTATACTTTTAATTTCCGAACCTCCTCAACGAAAATCCTAGGTCCGCCACTGATTGGGCCTAGCTAGAACTTTGAGTATTTTTCAAAAAATAGACAAATTAAGTCGTATTTACGAAATATGATTTACAAGTTGTATTTATTAAGATGCGCGATTTGAGAAACGCATACGAAAGTTATATCATTTATTTTGAGAAACAATTTATTATTTTCATTGACCATTAATATTTTGTAACATGAACATTGCATAAACATTTAGATTTTAATTTATTAGTTATTGATTTTTTAGCTGTCTACATTGACCCATTAAAAGATCTTTCTAGTAAAAATATGAAATATATAATATATAAAAAAAAATTCAACTAGAAAGTAATATGTCAAAAGAAAATAGGGCATGTACTAGAAAATAAAGAAATATTATTCATTGGTTCTTAGAATTTTCTACATGAACCAATAGAATATCCTAGAGTTTTCCCCTTCCCACTTGCCTATGTATTTCCGATATATTATTTTTTATATCTGCTCTTCGATATCTACATTAAAATTTATTTTTTTTAATTTTGAATTTTTTAGAGAAATTTTCCTCATAAAAAATTATATCGACATTATGAATTACATTTTTGTTTCTTAGACGATCTAATTATGTAAATATTTGTCTATATTATTGGTGCATATATATATATATATAGTGATATAGTGCATAATATTAAAATTTTGCCACATCGAAAAGAAAAGTAGGTGAAGAGTTATATTAGCCATTAGATTAAGTCCTTTTATCTTGTTAGATAAGTACTTAATTAGTTTTACCAACCTATCTATTTACAGCCTCAAAAGTTAAATGTTTTTACAACTTGTAAATCTTGACTATACATTATTAATTAAAGGAGGTAGAGTCCCTATATTCCACTCTTACGATTTAAATTTAAGATTTCTAATTAAAAATGAATTATATCAATTTCATAACGATTTTCATGAAAGTATATTGTTAAGTTATAAAAATCTATAACAATAATAACATATTTAATGAAATCCTATCGAGTGAGATCTGTTATAAACTCATTTTCAAAATCCATGAACTACCTCAAGACAATATAAAAATGGTAAAGGTGTTTATCTTCTCCAAGAAAACTAAAAAGTCCAAATAATCATGTCAACTTTATGAATAAGAAATTGTAGTTTTGTTTACATGATGACTAAACTATTTTATGAACTTTGCTAAACCATCAAATTAAGCCACATCAGATACACTAGGGCCCACCTACTATTATAGTAGATGCCACCTGTCCTACTCCATTGCCAAAATAGCCCCTCCAATTTCTAAGAACTTTCTTTAGGTCCTAACAATTTTCATCCCTATATATATATAGTGTATCATGGATACAAAGTTACATATATACAAACTTATTGTGTGAAAAAACAAATCAAGAAATTTCACTAAAATTAAACCAATTATTTAATGTCTTCCTTAGTTCTTTGTTTGATGATTTTTGCATTTTGCTCTTTACATTATAGTTTGGCTTCTAATAATTTCAATAAAGATTTTGATGTTACATGGGGAGATGGTAGGGCAAAAATTTTAAACAATGGCAAACTTCTTACTCTTTCCCTTGACAAAGTTTTTGGCTCCGCTGTTAAATCCAAGAAAGAATATTTGTTTGGAAGGATTGATATACAACTTAAGCTCGTGCATGGAAATTCAGCTGGTACAGTAACTACATATTACGTAAGTATTATCGTACGCGATTTATGTTATTAGTGATGCATATTATTTGAACTACACTAAGAATTAAAGTCATGTGACAATTTATTATTTTGAATATCATATGAATTACTTTTGTTTTATATATATCAATTTTGTATGTATTATGTAGTTATCATCACAAGGGTCAACACATGATGAGATAGATTTTGAATTCTTGGGTAACCTTAGTGGAGATCCTTATATTGTTCATACAAATGTGTATACTCAAGGCAAAGGTGATAAGGAACAACAATTCTACTTATGGTTTGATCCCACTGCTGATTTTCATACATACTCCATTCTTTGGAATCCACAAACAATTATGTAAGTAAATAAAAATCTCCATTTACTTTTATTGATCCAATTTGTATGTCTCTAAATTAGTACGTAATTGATATAAATATTTTATTATAATACTCATATTTATAGTCTTAGATCTTGAGAAGTGATCCCCTCCCCAGAGTTCTCATCTTTACTTCCATTGTGACTCGAACTTATAGCCTTTTCCTTTTGATTTTTTGTTGATTCGAGCTTACAACCTTATGATTGAAAGTGATCAGGGTACTTACTGGTGGAAGATCCAAGATTTTCGTTCAGGGGTTCGAAAAATAAGTATAAATATGTAAATAAGTCTTTAGAAATGGGATCCTTGAATTTTTTTGAGTTTAAAACCACACTTTTATCACGTTTTAAAATAAAAAAATAAGGCTAAAAAAGCTTGAAAAACAAAACTGATTTTTTTTTAAAAAAAGTAAACTGAAACTAAAAAAGAAAAATAAATAAATGTTGTCGCAGGGATTTCAAATTGGGGGCGTGCCCCTTAATATTCACGGGACTTACCATTGAGCCATCTATTTCTATTTGTTATTGAGGGTGCAAAATATATATATCTACAAAAATAGAGAAAATTTACCTTATATATATCGTGTATTTTTTTGCCGAGGGAGTTCGACCCACCGTGAGTCCGCCCCTGGTGCTTACTATTCGAGCAACTCCATCTTGTCAGTAATTAATAAATTAAAAATCTTGATAGTAAAACATATAAAAATAATTATTTTTTCTTGATATGTTGAAATTGACAAGTAAAAGTAAAAATTATATATCTGAAACTGTGAACAAGTAAAAGGAGATATATCCTTAGTAACAATTAATAGAATCAAAAGCTCAATATATACAAAGTTGATATGAAGATCTTTCTCTTGTTTTTTCCACCATAAAGTTCTACAAATATAATTTTATCTTAATATTGACTTAATTATTTATTTTTGGTAGATTTTATGTGGATGGCACACCAATAAGAGTGTTCAAAAACATGAAGTCAAGTGGAGTACCTTACCCAAATAAACAACCTATGAGAGTCTATGCAAGTCTATGGAATGCAGATGATTGGGCCACAAGGGGTGGCCTTGTTAAAACAAATTGGTCCAATGCTCCATTCATAGCTTCTTTTAGAAATTTCAAAGACAATAATGCTTGTATTTGGGAATTTGAAAAATCCTCATGCACAAATTCAACAAAGTCATGGTTCTATCAAGAACTTGATTCTACAAGCCAAGCTAGGTTACAATGGGTGCAAAAGAACTATATGGTTTATAATTATTGTAATGATATTAATAGGTTCCGTCAAGGCCTTCCTCTAGAGTGCACTTTCAACTCTACGGAAAATTAAATCTAGATTTTCAGACTCTTTTAAAATGTTGTCATATGCATGTCAATCTAATACGCATATGAAATTTGTATTTTTTAAGAGTATGAGTTAAATAGATTCTATTGTTGTTGGTAATTAATTACTAATTATATTCCACTTGAAATTTACTAAATTCATTTTCACATATAATAATTTTGAAATAGGATCATGTAATAAAATTTAATGTCACAAGAATATGACAATTGCAAGGCATATAGAATTTTTTTTGTCTGTCTCTCTTTTTTTTAAAAATCTTTTGAGTTTTGTAATAAATGACTTCAGACTTTGTTAAAGCTTCTTTGACAAATATTTGTTTTAAATAGGTAAATTATAATATTGATCTGTTTTTCTATTTTGCGTTGACTGCTAGAAATCCAAACAATTACCAAAAAACACTGTGTGCTTAATTACTATTTTATGGAGGACAAATTACAGAAATTACATACTTTTAAGGTAAAATTATAATATCTCTCTTAAAAGTTTATAATTATAAAAATTTTTTAAAATATATATATTAATATAAGTGTTGATATATTAATCTAATACGCAAGATACATTAATCGTTAAATAAGATACATTACATTTTA
Source organism: Solanum sitiens (assembly GCA_016801875.1). Lineage (NCBI taxonomy): Eukaryota > Viridiplantae > Streptophyta > Magnoliopsida > Solanales > Solanaceae > Solanum > Solanum sitiens. The sequence continues at coordinate 998,338 of JABWTJ010000150.1, forward strand.
TAATAATACATTAATTTAATATACATTTTATACATGATATATTAATTTAATGCGCGAGATATACTAATACGATGCTCGAGATAAATTATGATTGTCTGACTAGTTTCGTTACATATAAATTATGATTGATGTGTATTTATGAAATGTTTAGAATGTCTTAAATACATGTATTTGATAAATTTGCTCGAGGAATTATACATAAACATGATTTTTCACTTGATTTTAGTTAATAAATATGATATTTAACTTTGAATTTGTATAAATAATTACTTATATTATATATAAATAAATAAATAAAACATATTTATCCTACATAGTATTTTATATGTAATTATATATCATGTATACTCCGTAGAATATATATTTACTTATATATACCCAAAATCAAAGGGTAACATAATCTATTAAAATCAAAGTTAAGAATTATGTTTATCGATTATATTGTATGTGCCACATGAATTTCCATTAAATGTAAGTCCAATCAAGAAAATCATGAGACTACACTATATATTAAAAAATATATATTAAAAATTAGGTCCAATGAAATAGGCAAACAAAAAGATTTTTGTCATTATTTTTAAATTTGTATAATTCAATTCACATGATGATCTAGAGAGGCAAGAAGGTCATAAGAGGATGACACGTAACAAAATGTTGTTGATGAGTCATGAATTGGTGAAATATAAGTCAGAGTAATCAAGTAATCACTAAGCACTAGGCACCAAACCTATCATTTCTTCCCAATTTCCACTACTATATATTACACTCTCCGTTCCATTTTATATGATGTTATTTAATTTGACTATATCGACTTTTAATTTCAAATGAAAATAAAAATAAAAAAAGTCCCACGTTCGAATAGAAAAGGCACATGACTTCAAAAAATTTAAAAAAGTAAAGGAGATTTTTAAAGTTTATGATCATGAATAATAGAAATTTGTGTCGCTATAAATCATTTCATAAATGATAAAATGAACATTTGACATTGTTACTTAATTTAAAATATGTCATTTTCTAGAGATCGATTAAAAAGAAAAGTAAGTCATATAAATTGAAACAAAATAGATATTACATTCTTCTTTCTTACTTTATCAACCAGGCCAATATTAGCGTGTATATGCAGATTTTATTTCTATTGTTATATTATAAAATGAAACAATATATTTCTGAAAATAGAAATGACAATAAAAATAAATGTGAGCTAGATAGAGAGCAATGTTTATGGAAGAAAAAATAGTAATGGTAATTAAATCATACAATATCCAAACACAGATAATATAAGTGATCATTGAAATCAAAGAACAAGAAATTCCTAAACAAAAATATTAATACTATTGGTAAAATATATATATTAAAAAAAACATTTTTTTTATTTCACAAACTTACCTTATCTCCTCATCTACATTTTACTAATTAATAAATACTAAATAGCAAGCTGTTGCCAACTCTTTATTTTTCAGATGGCATTCATTGAACCACCCTTTCTGGACACAATTTTGTCTCTTTTCATCTAAAATTCACTATAAAAAGGCAAATTATATTCATTCTACTTTCAATATATTCTCAAAAAAGAAATTTAAAAAAAAAATCCACTAAAAATAACAATGCCTTCTCTATTTTCCTTTAATATTAGACTTATTTTAGTTCTAGTATTTACAAGTTGTATGGTTGTTAAATATTGTACTAGTAGTGATCTTAATCAAGATTTTGATATTACATGGGGAAATGAAAGGGGAAAAATATTAAATAATGGTGAAATACTTACTCTTACACTTGATAATATTTCAGGTTCTGGATTTCAATCAAAGAAGGAATATTTATTTGGGAAAATTGATATGCAAATTAAATTAATTCATGGAAATTCTGCTGGCACTGTTACTGCATACTATGTAATATTTTATTTTTACAAAAAAAAAATCAAGAAAATTGGTTATTTGTGTTAATTGTTATGTTTTTTAATGTGGGTATTTTTATTTTTTTTAATTTAGTTGTCATCAGAAGGATCAAGTCATGATGAGATAGATTTTGAGTTTCTTGGTAATATAAGTGGAGAGCCATATACACTTCATACAAATGTGTATACACAAGGCAAAGGTGATAGAGAGCAACAATTTCACTTGTGGTTTGATCCCACTAATGATTTTCATACTTATTCTATCCTTTGGAATCCACAAACTATTGTGTAAGTACTCTAAAACAATATCTTATTTTATAACAAGTTATGTACTTACTCTTTGTGTCTTATTTTACGTGGCACTTTTCATTTTTTGAGAGTTAAACAGCTTTGACTGGACATTTGTGTATGAAATTTTTAAATTTTTTGAAATGAAATTTATATATTTGTAAACTACGTAAAAAGTATTATAAGTTACAATAATTGATAATTCAAAATGTTATAAGGATCTATAAAATAATTACAATAAAAAATAAATTTATTTAAATCTCGAAAGATACTATTTATTTACTTTGTCTTTCTTTACTTTTTCATTATGCTACAAACAAGTTGTCTAGCAATACTTTTTCAGCTTGGAAAGTTTAAAAAATTAAGAGAATAATTTATCTTTTTGTGTATGTTTGATCCTTGTTATTAGATACTACATATTCAATATCTAATACATATTTTAAAATATTAAATTTAATGTACTAAAAAAAGGATAATATAATAATGTTGTTTTAACTTGTTATTTTTTTAAGGTGTGTATCAAGTCAATCGTAATAACTATGATTGGATAGATAAACATCTAACAGTAAATAACTATGATTGGACATAAAAGTATCATTTTTTTCCTCCTTGAAATGTGTTTTGCTTACTATGAAAATAGTTCCGAGGTCATCTGGTAATGAATGTTTCACCCTTAACGAGAGATTTCAAGTTGATAATTATGTTTCGTGAATCTTTAATTGGACACCTTGTAATGAAAAGTATATAAGTTATATTTTAATATGTTATAGTAGATAATATATCGTATAAATAATTCGAGTTATCTTTTAGATGATTTGACGATAAAAAGTTTATTCTTAATTTTTTTCAGATTTTCAGTGGACAATGTACCAATAAGGGAGTTCAAAAATATGGAAAACATAGGAGTTGCATTTCCAAAATCTCAATCAATGAAACTTTATTCAAGTTTATGGAATGCTGATGAATGGGCCACAATGGGTGGGCTTATCAAAACTGATTGGGCCCAAGCCCCATTTACAGCCTCTTATAGAAATTTCAATGCCAATATTTGCAATAATAATAATAATAATAATAATAATAATAATAATTCTTGCAAATATTTGGTAGAAAATTTGGATCCTGTGAATGAAGAAAAATTGAGAAGGGTGCAACAAAAATACATGATATATAATTATTGTACTGATAATAAGAGATTTCCTCAAGGTTTTCCTCTAGAGTGTAGTGCTACTTAATTAATTAATTAATTAATGTAGGTAGAAAAGTTGGTATAATTAATAATAATGTTAATAGCCTCCTCTAGTTTTGTCTCTTTCAAGTTTATTATATATGGTAATGGAGGAGTACTATTGTAATATTTATATGTTTAGGTTTTTAATATTGGAAGTTGAAAGTGTTTATGTACTTATAAGTATTGTCATGTGTTTGGTAGTAATCGAATCATACTGAATATGCTATTGTTATTATTATTTTATTAATATTAATAATTAGCGTAAATTGAAGTGTTCGCTTTGTGTAGATGTTTTTTTAATGTTTGTTTCATACATTTTTCTTGAGGTCAGATCTCATTTTATTGAAATAAGGTAACAAACTAACATATTGAATTTATCAGTAAATTTTATTTAGGTACTTTAATTATGACACGTTGATTTTAATTTAAATTAAAAGTGTTTAATAAAAATATTTTTATCATATTTGATTGAAATTCTCACTAATGTTTGTTGACATATTCGGCCTTAGCTTAAATACTTTTACAATAAAGTAAAACACAATTCTTCAAGTACACATTACTTTAAGGGAAAATTATCAAATCAATAAGAAATTATTATCTAATTATATCTTCTCTTGTCCTTTCAACACTGATAAAATAACCATATCATATAATATATATATATTTTCCAGAAATTTTGTTTTTAGCCAAAATTTGGTGCTTTTGTACAAGTTACTTCAAATAATAATGAACAACGAATCTTGGATAACTTGCATCATTTACTTAATACTCTTTTAATGTCAACGGATGCGTATCAAACTTTTCGCCAATATTACATTTTTAAAAAGATCACACAACGCGATACTTTTCGCCAATATTACATAGATAGTTAGTTGGGAAATCTAACATATTAAATTAAGCTACAAAAGGGAGTAATTAAGTACTAGAGGTGTTAATTAGTATGTTAAATTCTAGCCACCCTACCATGTGCAATATCACATTGAGAAATAGGCTGGTCCAAACAATTGGGAAAATCCAAATTCCAATTTTTCCATTCTTTTTCTTCTTGTTGAGTCAACAAAAGGGAATAATTTTGGACCAAGTATGAGAAAAAAAGACAATACTTCATTTTCCAATCACTTCAAATTACTTTAATTTATGGGTCCATAATTGTCATATATAAAGAGAGTAGCATTAAAGTGTGTAGCTCAGTGATTAATGAAATGAATTTAATTTTTGGAGAAATTGATTAAAACTTAAAAGGACAGCTCAATTCACTAAAGTTTTCGTTATGTGCAGTGATGTTCAGTTTCCCCCACTTCTAAGCTAAGTAAGGGGCGAATAAAGCTCTTTGAAGGACGAATGCTAAAAGAAACTATTTACGTAGTAATAGTAAGTAGTTTGGGGAAGACCAAACTATAAGGCACTAAAGTCTAAAGCTCTCGCTATGCGTAGGGTTTGGGGAAGGACCCGACTATAAGGTTTTGCTATATGCCTCATTACCTTGCATTTCTATCAAAGACTTTTTTCAAGAATTGAACATGTGACCTCCTAATCACATGACAATAAGTTTATCATAGTTTACATACTATTTTATATATTTTTTGCACTAAAAGGACGGTTAAGTGATTTTGTATAGTACTAAAGCTTAAAAGGATAGCTCGGTGCACTAAAAGCTCCTGTCATGCGCAGGGTTAGAAGACATGACAGGGTTAGAAGAAGAGTTTAACTATAAAAGTCTATTATATGCGGTCTTACCTTATATTTACATCATATAAGGCCTGAACTCATGACCTTCTGATCACATGGCAACTTTATAAGCAATTTTTTAGATAAATTTACGTACTATTTGATACATATATAACAGTGGAAGATAATAAATGTTTAAATAAAATAATCGAGATGCAAATAAATTAATCCGAACACGATGAAAAATATTGTAATTTGTCATTTAGGAATGTGCATGGACCATTTAATTTTAAGTGGCCTACTTGTCACCAGGGGCGGAGCTACCCTTAATGAAGGGGGTTCATTCGAACCCCCTTCGATGAAAAATTATATCATTTATATATGGTTAAAATAAATTTATATGTATATATAGTAAATGTCGAACCCCCTTCGACTACCTATTTCAACAGATTTTGAACCGCCATATTAAAAATCCCGGCTCCGCCTCTGCTTGTCACATTAGATACCCTATTGATAACGTGTACCATTTACAAACCAGAACTTTATCATCCCCACCTAGCTACAACTAACATAATTAATTGAAACATTAATGATTTTGTAAAGTTTATTATTATTTATAAATGTATGATGCCTAAACTAGATCTACATCATTTTTATTTATAAAAAAAATAACATAAAGATCATATGGATATTGTGAGAGTAGAGTTTTTGTTGAGGCTTTTTGCAATTTTGTTGTTGGTTTTGACTGCTTGTCTTGTTGGATTTGATTCTCAAACTAAACTTGTTTTCTTAACTGTCCACATAAAAGCCAACTTCAAATATTTGGATGCATTGAGGTGAGTTATTCTATTATTAATCAAATCAGGTTCACGGTTCGGATTAAAAATTGTTATTTTATTCGATGTTGTTATTTATATTGTTTGATCTGAGGGTGGAAATCATTTTATTGTAGGAGGATATTAAGTATAGAAAGTAGATTTTGAATCCATTGTATTATGGTAGAATAATCTTGAATGTGTGTGATTTCATAAATTTTAAATTTTGAATCTGTCTCTCCGGATACGTTCTCAATTTTTTTTGTTCAAAGGGCTCTTTGCAATATGTCTCATTGTTATATTATAATCTAAACCTGCTATGCATCAAATGTATATTATATCAATAGTTAATACATCCTTTGTTCATTTTTAGTTGTTATATCGTACTTTTCGAAAGTTAAGTTGATTAATTTTTAAAGTTAAATTAAATTATATTAATTATATATTTTAAATAAAACTTAAATTATTCAAAAGTAAACAAAAAGTAATATAAATTGTATATTTTTTTTGCATATCAATATGATTAAGAAATATATCGTAAAATATTAGTCAAAATTTTTATAGTTTGATTTTAAAAAAGGAAACCATAACAACTAAAAGTAGACGTAGTAAATAGGGTTCACTACAAGAAAAAAAAAATTACATAGAGATTTTCCTGGGAGTCGGTATGAAAATTTACAGAAAAATATGTTTCCTGCGGATTTTCATACTAATTCCTAGAAAAATCCCTATGTAATTCACAGTTTTCGTGTAGTGATTTCCTAGTAAATATGAAAGTCAATTATTTAGTCAAACCAAGGGAATAAAAAAATAGTCTCCCTACCTTCACAAGAGGGAATTATAGGCGCTACATATGCACCCTCTTCAAATTTCATATACATTAGATATATTATTGTTGAAATCAGTGTTTTAAAAGACTCTTCTGGGACTCGCTCTGGGCGGGGCTCTAGCAAAACGCCTCGAGACTCAAGTTTGGGACTTAGTTCTACAAGACTTACGCCCTAAGCGCCCGACTGTACGCCCTAAGCACGCCCAACGCCCAACGCTCGGACTCGCCTAACAGATCTTACACAAATTATGTGTTAAAATCTTTAATTAACATTGTTGACCCTCATAATTCTTGAATAAATGAATGATACACAACTTTTTAATCTATAAAGATAACAAGATTGAGAGTAGCCTAAACAACAAATGTAGTATCACATACTTACTATTTGGTAACACTATGAAGGTAATTATATATTACGTAACATTTCTCTTAAAAATATGTAGCGAAATTTTACTTGTTCACTTATCATTGCTCTTCATGGTTTTGTCATATGTCTCGAAATTATCATATTTTATTTAATTATTTGAAAGTAATTTTATTTTTATTCATGAAACAATGATGTTTATATTATAATACTTGTAAGTTTATTGATTATTTTCTTTTAGGGCTTTGGGGGAGGGGGGCAGAGGAGGGGATAAATTGTATAGTGCGATATATATATTTTTTTTAGAAATAATGATTATTTTATTATTAGAAAGTTAAGATATTAAATTATTTATACTTGTATAGTCATGTTTTATTGTTATTGGTGTAATGATATTTTTCAAATAGTAATTATGATACTTTTTTTCTTTACAATACTTATCGCAAATAAAAATCTTAATATAATTTCTATATATTATAGGTTTTTAATAAAAAATTATGTGTAAAATCATTGAAAGGAATTTAATTAGTAATAAAACTATAAAATTGAATATACATGAGAGTACGCCCCGTAGATCCATGGGACTTACGCCCCGTGTTTCGGGGCTTACGCCTCGCCCCGTACTGTATAAAACGTCTCGCCTCACGCCCTCGCCTTTTAAAACACAGGTTGAAATTTATATTTAAAGGCATATTATTTCATAATTTTTTTTCTTAAATCTAATTATTTGTTTTATTTGGCATATAAGTGTTTTGGTATGGATTGATGCTGCTGCTGCCATTTATAATGTACTCCAACTGCTGAGATGTTTATTCATTACAACTTCAAAGGGAGATATTAAACAATTTTCTCACAAGAATTATTGGTTCATTTTCTTATTAGACCAGGTAATTAATTAATTAATTAACTCTTTCTCTCTCTTTAATTTTTAATTGTCTATTTTTTCTATGATTTTTTCTTATCTTACTATATTACATCCTTCATCCACTTTTATTTGTCATATTCTGTTTTTTGAAAGTCAATTTGACTAATTTTTAATTAAATTAAATTACATTAATTCGATATTTTAAACAAAAAATTTAGATATTCAAAAACTATATGAAAAGTACTATAAATTATAATTTTTGATATGATAAAAAAATATATCTTAAAATATTAGTCAAAGTTCTTATAGTTTGTCTCTAAAAATAAAAATCATGACAAACAATTGTGACGGAGGGAGTATTATATTGTTGATCACAACATAAGGTGAGAAGTTTATATTCATAATAGGGGTGTACAAAGCCGAACCGAAAACCGAACGAAATCAAAAATCGGAAAAAAAAAACTTGACTAGTGGTTTGGTTTGACTTGATTTGGTGTTGGAAAAATAATCCGACTATATTTGGGTTGGGTTGGTTTCAACTAAAAAAAAACAACCCGAGACCAAACCAACCCGACATAATATATATAATTTTAAAATTTTATTTTATATGTAAAAGTACTTATTTTGATATAATTTTTAAATATTTCTTATATTTTTTTATAGTTTTTATCTTTTAATATATTTATTTCATGTTTGAAAGTTAGAATTCTTAATAATCTAATAAAAATTATAGTCCATACATGTTGGTAATTATAATAAAATTTAAATAAAAATCAAATCAGTACTAATGCAAAAAGAAAATCAATTCAACACTAAGAATGACAATAAAATTGAATATTTGTTTTTTTAGTTTTACATAGATTTAGACAATTAAAATATATTATCTAATTTTACTTTCTTTTAATATTTAGTCACGTAACTACTACTTACTAAACTTATTTTAGCATGATGTAGTACTTTAAATTATGATCAATTTCATTATGACTTATTAATTTGCAATATCTTTTTACTCTATTTTTTTTTTTTTGTATATTTTAGTGTCATTAATCATATCATATTTTTTGTTATTTTCTTGAGAAATAACTTAGATAGTTGCATTTTGGTAGGACTAAAGAAATATTTGAAGCACAAGTAAATTATATGTTTGTATGAAAACTTTATCGAAAAAAACTAAAAATCCGAAAAAATCTAAAAAAACTGAAGAAACCGAAAAAACCGAAGTTGAAAAACCCGACCTTCACCATATTAATAGCTGAAAAGATGGATTATTGTCGAGATATTAATGCTATTTAATGTGGTAATTAACCTAACGTATTATTGAATTTATTGGTTTCGTTTAATTTTTGTCTTGTGCTGTAATTTGTGTTTATTTATTGACTTTTTATATATTATGATTGTTATTAATAATGAAATGTAAAGACTTCAATTACAGTAATCTTGTGATACTTACCTTTCTTTCCTTTTAGGGGAGAAAATCACATCTAACTACTTTGATTTGTTTTCATTGATATTCCCAAATAATAATGATATAATCATAATTTATATAGTTTTAAGTAGGGTCGGTAGAGGGTAAGTGTATACAGACGTTACGTTATTAGTATTTCGGAAATAGAGATATACATAAGTTCATAGCAATAATATAGAGAAAGAAATAACAGAAATAAAAACTTTATATCTATCCCTTTTATTTTAATTTCTGTGACACATTTCGAATTTTGAGATTCAAACAAGTCAATCTTTGACCGTAAACTTTTTACATATCTTTAAAAAAAAAATTGGTAGTAAGCACTAATAACCTTTCATCTCCTAATCATCTATCGACTACTTTTGCTTGGATAGTAGTTCAACATCGTCAAGTATTTATCTCATTTCACTTTGAGACAGCCTCTGAAATCTTTTAAATATTTTAAATTATCAATTATTCTGACTTACCGTACTTTTTACATAGTTTACAAATATATAAATTTCATTTTAAAGAATTTAAAGGTTTCATGAACAAATTCACAGTCAAACTTAAACCATTTGATTTTCGAAAACCAAAATGTATGTATCACATAAATTGAGACAGTTGAAGTACTATAGACAACCTGTCAAATCATCGTACTCATATAACAAAATTATATTATTATTATTTTTTTGTAGGTAGTTGTGTACATTGTATTTGCAGCAAATTCAGCAGCAATTGAAGCATCAATAATTGCATTAATTGGAATTAAAAGTTTACAATGGATGAAAATATGCAATAGATTCACTAGATTTTGTATCCAAATAGGAGCTGCTTTAATATTGGGCTATCTTGCTGTTGTTATATTATTTCTAATTTCATCAATTTCTGCTTTTCAATTATTTAGGTTATATTCACCAAAACATTTTCTTAAACTTAAAACAAAATTGATTGATGACTCTTATGTTGTTCATCAAAACGTGTTGCAGAACGATCTACAAAATAATTGATATCGATACAGTTTGCTTCCTTAGTTCATGAGATGCTATGTAAAAATAAATTTATGATGGAATATTAATTGGACTATGCTTTTATTCATAAATATTTATTTATTTAATTTCCTTGTATTATAACTTGATTTTATATAATTGATATATAGTTATTAGAGAAGAGATAAGAGTGTGGCGTTTCGATATAATTTGATTGAGATTATTGGAAAACAAAAATAATATATGAAATTAAGCTGAAAAAGAGTATTTGTAAATATGGACATTAATAAAATGCAAATGTCATGAGTGAAATTTGAGATTTTATATGTTCGTTTAATAAATAAATATTTATCTGAAAAAATCTCTAAATATTTATTATAAATATTTCATATATTATGCATGGACAAATAGTATTGGTTTCACGTATCGTATTCTCCTCTCACAATCTCAATTTATGAAATGCTTTTAAATTAGGTGCGTAAATTTAAAAACTGAAGACTTTTAAAACGTGTGGTTGAAAGATAAGTCATAGACAATTGTAAGACTATAAACTATCTCACTAATAATAAAATAAAAAGTTTAAAATTATTGAAATTCTATTATTTAAAAAAAAATTATTATACATTAAGTTAGTGGCTGATCAAAACGTACGTAAACATGATACAAATCACAAAATCTTTTAGCAACATGCCTTAAACTAAAGAATATTCTCCATATTTTGCTATTTGATGTTAAATAATCTTATAACAAAATCGTATTTTTTTTCACTTGTTGTTTGATATCTACTTTGAGGTTCGATCTATTCTAAATTCACGTCTAGAAATCCCATTTTGAGGGGTAAATGCTCCCTATCAAAGGTGATCGACTCCATATCAAAGTCTCGAACTTAAAACTTCCAATTAAGCATGAACGAATACTTAGTTACTTACCAGTACTCTACCGTAAATTTTTGTTATATAACAAAGCCATTTAATAACATAATTAAGTTTTAAATTCAAATCCCTCTCCTTTAATTTTGGTGTAATATAAATTGTGTCCTATCATTTTCTCTATATCTTATGAAGTACTTAACAATTATGTTGATGCTTCCACTTGATCATGGAAGCCCAATTACTAGTGGGCTTTGATGTATATATTCTTTATCTTGTAAATTTTCTAATAAATTTGAAAAAAGACTATAAAAAATTATGATAAAATAATAAGATTTTTTAATCGTTAGTAAAAGAATTTTAGGTTCTAATTCTATAAATGTAATTGTTTTAGGGTATGAAGTGTTTTACTTTTAAAGTGGAATGACTTTTCAATTCAAATTCAAATTAGTGGGGTCTAAAAACGAACAACAATAATATGTGAAAAATCAAGAAAAAAAAATATTTTGAATTAAATCGTTATTATGTTGTAAGTCCCTATATTTTATCATTAGTAGTAAGAGTAATAAATTAATTTGTGAAAAATAATGGGTTAGAGCCTGAAAGGGGTGGATGAGTTTGATTGATTTGAGATATCGAATCGATTAAAATATTCTTTTTAAAAACTTATTTAGGATTTAAACTTAATTATTTATTAATTAACAGGACTTGATATTAGATAGAAAAGGTCATGTGTTACAAATTGTTGTTGAATATGTATTCCGTCATCCATTATTGTTATTATGTTTTCCTATGCCATTTACTATCAATATAATTTCCGAGTTATTACATAATATATAGGAATTTTTAACAATATGATGAATGAAATTTGTATTTATTACTCCATTATTAGTATTTGTGATAATCGACAACCAGGACACATTTTGAAATTTGGTTAAAAAGTTGTATCAAAGGAATAAGAAAATAAATTTATTATAAGAGTTGGATAGATAGAGTTGTGACCCTTATTATGTAGGTCTCTTTAATTCAGCTCATCTCAATTCTAAGTAATTTTATCATTAACACGTTATAAACAGAAATCTCACCGTTTAGTTCACTTATTACCATTATCTCCTATAAATTTTACAAATCTCCAAAAATTTCTTATTTTCGCGCATCACATTAATGTATCTCGTGCATTAAATTAGTGTATCTCGCACATCACATTAGTGTATTTCACGCATCAGATTAGTGTATAATGTATAAAATGTACCTCGCGCATCAGATTAGTGTATCTCGCGCATTAGATTAGTGTATCATGTATAAAATGTACATCGGATTAGTGTATCATGTATAAAATGTAATGTATCTTACTTAACGATTAATGTATCTCGCGCATTAGATTAATGTATCAGCCCTTATATTATTGTATCCGTTTTTAGGAATTTTTGTAATTATAAACTTTTAATTAAGGGATAGATTATAATTTACCTTAAAAATATGTAATTTATGTAATTTGCCAAAAATTATTACCACAACTTATTTTGATCTGTCTAATACGAAAATAATAAAATTTAAAAAGAAAAAAGACAATGTAGGTCCATTTAGGAGCGCACTGCTACTAGTGTTTATGTTACCTTTCTAGATAGTGGAAAAATAAGTCATCTAAGGATATAACAATTCCATATAATGATTAATCTCGAAACTAAAAACTATATCAAATATGTAACGAAATAATCTCATAGTTTATTTTGAGATCATAATCTTATCCTGCTGACTAAACGATCCTAATTGTTCATAGAAACACGATGAATATGACCGACGGTTGATGCGTAATTGAAGTTTAATTGGAATTGAAATGCTAATTATAGGTGTTTTTTAGTTCAAGTTGTTTAATCTGTCTTTTAACTTAAACCACTTGCGTAACGCTAATAATTACAAAATGTTTCATCTAAAATAGCATAATGATTGTGATACAAACATTCCATTTTCCAAAAATAATATATTACAAATAATTTACCATATTATTCTTTAGAATTTGATATATTACCCTACTAACTTTATGAAAGTGACATAATGACCTCAAATTTCACTTTTTTTTTATAACCTTAGTGGTCTATAATTTAATTTTCTAGGCATATATGAATTTCGTATCGTTGAGAATATAATTAAATAATAAAAGTATTTTTTTTAGCAACTTAAAATTTTACATGAGATGGTTACGTGCTTCAATATGGTATTAGAGCGGGTAGAGATCCTGAGATAAAATCTCACTGTCATTTATATTAAAAAGAATTTCACATATTGGATCAATGAAAAAGATTTAGGCCCGTATATAAGGGGCGTGTTGAAAATTAAAAAAAATTATACCTTTAGTGGTCTATAATTTAATTTTCTAGGCATATATGAATTTCGTATGGTTGAGAATATAATTAAATAATAAAAATGTGTTTTCTCTAACAGCTTAAAGCTTTTACATGAGATGGTTACGCGCTTCAATATGATATCAGAGCGGACAGAAATCCTGAGATAAAATCTCACTGTCATTTATATTAAAAAGAATTTTATATATTGGATCAATGAAAAAAATTTAGGTTCACATGTAAGGGAGCGTATCAAAAATAAATTCATGAAAAGAATCAAGTATTTAACTTTAGATCTGAACGTAAACGGGCGCATTGAGAATATATAAAGTAATTTATTTAATTTACGGATGACCATAACTAGGTGCTTGATATTATATTTTGACAAATCACACAAAATGAAGCTAATATTGGAGAGTCATCTCATGTGAGTTTAATTAGTACTTACATACAATTATATGACTAGATGACAGACTTATTTTGTACAAATGAATATAATTATGTGGATGCCAGTGTGTAAATATATACGGCTTTCTATCTCAATTTACGTGATATTTTTTAAATATTAATATTTTATCAAATTTATCTTTAGTCATAAATTTCTAATATATATTTTAAATATTTTGAATATTCTATAATCAGATTTCTGATTAAACTTATACTATTTAATTTTTTAAAAATAAAAAATATCACGTAAATTAAAATAGATCGATAAGTATATAAAGAGTCACGCAATCAAGAAAAGAGGGGGAAATTAATATTGTCAGAATTAGGTACTAATGTACAAAAATAAAAACATATAGTACAATAATTATATTTTTTTAATAAAATTAGAAAATGTTAATTTGACAAGATGGATCAAAATTTCATTAACTAAGAAAACCAAGGGCGGAAGTTTGAAGCTTAGTTATCGAGTTTATTTTAATCTAATACTTTTTACGATATGGAATATAAAATTTATTAAAATGGATTTACTAAAAATGCAACAAATAATATATAGATACAATTCACAAATATAAAATTATAATAATTCAAAGATTAAATCTGTTAATTTTATATTTTGGATTCACCTTTTATGAAATGACTATCAACTATCAATATTATAAATAGAGAAACACCTTTTTATGAATGACTTATTAGCTATCGATCAATAATATTAGAAATAGAGAAACACCAACTTATCAGATGATCAATTGTATTTTGCGTTTATTCCTATTAGTACTTCAATTATTTGACACACACAAAAAAAAGACTTCAATTATTTATCTACTATCTATGTACACCTTTTATTAAAGATTGTTCGAATTTATTTATAGTTTATCGAGACATTAAAATTAAAAAGAAAATGATATATATATATATATATATATATATATATATATATATATATTATAATATTTTCTAACTATAAAACAAATTCTAAAACTTGTAAACTTGTTAACTTTTTTATTTTTCCCTTTTTCTATTTCTCATTTTTTTTAAAAAAAAAAAATTGCTTGGCCAATTTCTTGTCCCTTAATAGATGGTGCAATGAAAAGATTGTACTTGTGAAGACATTTCTTTTATATGCATGCATGGATAATGACCAGCTGTTAGAATTTGGATACTGTTTAGGGTTTGGCCCCTCACTTGTACCCTTTTTTTTTGTCCTCGATGTTCGAAATCCGCATCAGAGTTTCGATTAAATTTAAATCACACGCTATAGAGTCCATCAGAAGGTAACACTTTCAACAAGATTTTCTTTATATCCAGAGTTCGAGTCTGAAATCTCTTGTTAAGGGTGAAGTAGTTTCACTACTACACCACAACCTATTTTGATCAGTGTTAATGCCTTATTATTGGAGAGAGAGAGTAGATATAAATCATATTTTTCTCGATAATTATTATATTAATATTTGATTAAATTTAAATTAATGAATATTATTAATAAAAATATAATTTTATTTTTAATGTTCAAATTCAAATTCTGAATAATAATAAATGATATCCTAATCATTCCAACACGATTCATATTTACGAGATGAAATAAATTTGATTAGGACATTTCGACCCTTCAAAAGTGGGGGTCCTTTTCACTTTCGTGTAGTTTTTTTCAATTAAAGGAATGACTTTTCAAGAGTAACATAGGTCAATATAATAGAGATATGTTAAATTATTGTATGTATATATGTTTCTCCTCAAAATAATATTCAACCTATTTTTTAAATGAATATTTTTTATTTGGTATATTATATAAAATTATAATAAAGGAAAACAAATAGATTTTCTTAGATAATAAAATAAATTATAAGAAAATAACAAATTATTGAATCAAAATTCATGACACATACTTAACCTTATAAATCTCACACAAATTTGTCTCTAGAACTTTGAGTCAAAAAGTAAATCACATGTACTATGAAAATGCATGTTAATATCATCGTTAAAAAGCTTTTTCAGTTCTTCTCTCGTTTCAATACAGAATTCGCTTAAAATATCATTGTGCGTCCTATATTGTAAAATTTGTAATATCAAAAAGTCTTGATAAGTCGCACAAATTAACTGAGATATACATGAGGAAACCTATATATACTATTTTCATGACTCTTGATATTATATATATATATACTTTTTATTTGAAAGGCCCTTTTAAATGTGATAAAAAATGCATGTGCACTACAATTTTGATCATAGGAATTCCAATGTGTTTGTATGTAAGAAACACCACCTCCAATTCACTTGTTCTACCTAAACAAAATAGGAATTCCAATATATTTTGTTTTATTATATGGTGCACTTTGGGCCAATAAATAGTATTTTCTGTTTAGAATATAATTAATTGATAAAAGAGAGAGTTAACACATTAACAACTTCATCTTTTAGATGAGATAGTCAAATACTTTAATATGGTATCAGAAGGTCTTGGGATTGAATTTCACCATTACTCAAATAAAAAAAATTCACATACTTGATCCATGAAAAAGAATCAGACCCACACATGAGGAAGCGTGTTAATAATATAATTAACTAATAAAAGTGTGTGCTAACACAAATCCCTTAGTTTGGTTGTACGAAACAAAAATACCATCACACATATGACACACAAAAATCATGTTAGTTACATATTATTTAGCGACGAATCAACTAAAAATATTATTATTCCTTAGTGTCAATCGATCGAGCTACATTATTATTTATATCTTCTATGATATTGTTTATAAAGTATAGTGTTATGGAATTAAAAATATTGATGTGTTTAATTTGACTTGGAATCTCAATGGGTATATATTCCAAACAGGTTCTATGTATACAAGTATTAATTAATTATGAGATTATGTTGTGTTTGCTGCAGACAAAACAAAATTAATATTATTATGATTATTAATTAATTATAAGTCACAAACAATTACTAAGAAATAATTAATACTCCAGGAGAGCCCATCCCTATCTTTTTTTAAAAAAATGTTACATAAACCAAAATTAAAATAGTGGGATTATATTTATTATTTCCCTATTTTTCTACAGTTTAAGGCACATCCCCATGTGCTTTGTGCTAAGTTTATCTTCATTCATGCCTAGCTAGTGGATTCGATCATATGCCCATTTTGACTCATGACTATTAATTGCGATATCTAGTATTTATATTAAAATTTTATAAAATTTATTTCGTGCAAAAAAGTTTCATATTAACGGGTGAAATACTCTCTAACGAGAAATAAATGAGTACTTACCAGTGGCGTAGCCCCATGGGGGTAACGGCGTTCAATTGGACACTCTTCGTCATGAAAAAATACCTTATATATAAGTAAAATGATTTACGAAATGATTGAATAAATTTTGGACACCCTGAACATAACAAGCTGCTATTTCTAGATATTTTGTATGAAATTTCTGGCTCCTCCATTGATATTTAATTACCACTCTATCACAACTCTCGCTACTTATGTGATTCGAATTGACTTTCCACTATTTACCTAGCTAGATGCATAGACAATCTTAAGATCACTTTCTTAATTGACTAACTAAACTTAATACTATTCCAATCTATCACATCACATTGCAAGTAGTCTCAGACTCTTGTAAGAGTATGATCGGGCTCTTAATAAAATATCCAGGAAAATATTGAAACACTCTTAGTAAAATTTAAAAGTGTATTTCACTCATATTTCTAAAATCAAGAATGTATTTAAATTTAATTAATTAAATAAAAAAGTTTTTAAAAACTGTTAATAATTTATAAATAAAACTAATAACTCACGTTAAATTTAAATACGTTTTCGGGATTTGGTCCGCACCGACGTTCTGAAGCAAAGATAGAGAGTTTTCGGTATACATATTTTCTTGTATGGATTTTAATTCTCAAAATATAATAATAGAATATTAGTTCTCTGATCTGAAATTTTGTAATATTTAATGGATCCTGTTGATTCTTGTAAATCGTAAAGTAATAAATATTTTTCAGTATCAATTATAAGTTAGGTACGATATTTAGAATTGTGATAAGATGAATATGTTTTTAAAAAAAATTATTTTTAATAAAAAAATTATAAATTATTAAAAAATGTTTTCTTCCCAAATAAGTCTTACACAATTTGAATCTAAATTAATTAATCGGAACACTTGAGTGGCGTACATACAAGATATATAATTTTTGCTCTTTTTATTTACTTGTCAAATATTTCTAAATTTTAATTTTCTTTTTTACTTGTTATATCTGATAAATCAAGGAAGAATGATATTTTTATTTTTATTATACTCTTAATCTATTAATATTGAGTTTACATGTTTGAAAATGCAGTAAGTAAATATGTTTAAGAGTTAATCAATTAATAAAAATAAAATAATATACTCGATATATCTATTTTTATTTTCTTAATAAAACAAGTCAAAATTTGATAAGTAAAAAAAACGAACAGTATATAATAGAAGGGACCCACAATATAAACTATAGAGTAATGGAATTTAGTACTTATTATATATAAGCCACATCTACATTTCCCAGAAATGAACTAAAGTTTGGAACTTACCCTTTTTTGGCTCTGAATTCAAGCTACTTCATAAATGGCATTAAAATGAATAAATTGAATGATAAAATTATTTGTTACACTGCCAAGAAAATTGATGATCCCTAAGTGATTCTGTCACTGTTGGAGGTGTTGTTAAAATTATAGTTTCATATATTACTCTGCTCCGTTTTTATTTAGTTATTTACTTTAAAAATGATACGCATATTAAGATAATAGTAAAGTTATAATTTTATCCTTATTAATTATGGTTTCAGAAACGATGAATTAAAACTTGAAAATTTTCAAGAAATTTAAATGAGGGTATAATAGGAATTTTCGTTTTTGTCATTTCTTGATTTGTCAAAATAAATTAGTAAACAGGAACAGCTAAAAGAGAAAATATGGACAAGTAATAGAGACGAAGGGAGTATGAATCACGGTTATAGTTTAATAAAATTTGTTATGAAGAATCGCAGATATTTGTATACAAATGTTTGGGGTTATATATTTTTAACTATTATATCATTAATTAATTATTTAAAAAATGTAGAATTTCTTAAAAATCTTTCGTTCACTTCATAATTAAAGGATAAAATAATAAATTTATTATGTCAATCATTGTTTTTTTAACAAGTGCGTCAATTCAAAAATGAACAAATAAATAGAGATAGAGAAAGTACGTAATAAATAAGGGTAATGTAATAAAATAATCGTATTAATTAAAAATTTGTTAACGAATGTATCAAATTTAAATATGACAAATGAACAGGAACGGAGACAATAATAATTAATCACAACTAATAATTAATACTCATAGTTGAGTATCAAACATCCTTAAAGAAAGTGCAAGCAACATGCATTAAAGAATATGACTTAGTAGTCAAAAAAATAATAATTGAGAAATTCTGAGGTCTGAAATAACTTTTCGAGCTCCCTACATTATTCCTAATTTCATATTATTAATTATTCAATGTCTATATATATGTATCTTTGTTGTGAATTGTGTTTTGTGATCTACAATTCTAAAGACTTTGTCCAATTGTATACAATTAGCAGACAAAATCTTGATTTATAAAAGTTGTTAAAAAGTTAAGGTTTTTATTAGGAATTATATCTAACATCCATTTAATATAGTAAGACTCCAATCCATTGAACTAAATTATTTTAACTTCATAAAGTAGGAAAATGAACATGACTTGTTTAGTAAAGTTAAAAGCACATGTTTCTAGTCAAATTATAACTAGCTAGACCCCCATTAAAAAAATGGAAATAATTAATTAAAATGATACTATTAAACTTGACATATATATTATATTATGGTACTATAAATTAGGGGCAAGGTGCACATAGAAAATGAAACATGTTTAGGACTACATGGTACAACATGAGTTCATTACACCTGTATTATACCATACATAAAATTATGTAATTAATTATTTTATTGCAGAATTTGTCTAGTCAAGGTAGTTTATCTTAATCACTAATTAGTTTCTTTAATGGGAAAATCAATTGCAAGATATTAGAAGCTGATTTGTCCTATATGTGATAATTAAAGGAACCTAATTAGCTACAACCAAAGTTTTGATTGGACTCATGATTTGATGGCCTATTCACAACTAAAAGGAAAAAACAAATGAAATGTTACGATAGAATAGTAAGTACTCATTCATCTTTAATTATGGGTCATAGATTTGACTTCCTCCACGTACAAAGTCATATTTATTGAGGTGTGAAACTTTTCAGTGTGAATTTGAGTTTAATCAGGTTTTAATACATGTACTGAGCATTAAATGAAAAAACAGAATAAATAAATTAAATTTAATCGATCTTCAATGTAGTATCAAATATTAGACGGAATTCTTTTAAAAAGGAAAAAAAAAACAAAGAAGTTTTAGTGTGGTGAAGAAGGCAAAAAAAAAAAGAGCATTGTAGTGTGAAAAATATTTCTTCATTCTTACTGAGATATTCAGGTTCGAATTTTCTTGAATACAAATATATTTTTATTATTATTAGGAAGCAATTTGCCATCAAATATAAAATTTTTGAGAACGAATTCAAATTTAATCGAGTTAAAATTTGATTATTTTACCAACACTTAGTCGGACCGACAAGAGAGTGGAATGCTGCCTTTAGTGGAGGTGACAACCCTTTGATTCCCTTACTGATTTTTGCAGTTTTTTTGTCTCTCTATTATTTAAAATATTATGAAAAAAAATCCATCAATTTTCTTCACCTATTCAATATTTTTAACTTTTAATTTTTTAATTAAAAAAAAAAGATTTACATTTGTATATGGTCAAGGTTAATAATTTATCTACTATCATTAATTAATACATCTCAATATATTGTTAGAGGTTATCTAATCCACTTAAAATTTTAGGTTTGGTCCAAGTTATTATTATGAAGTTTTTTCCTATTAACTACATATTGATTTGAATTAAAACTATTTAAGTTAAACGCGATAATGTACATATTTATTACTGATCAATTAAGTAGCAGAGAAAAGTATAATGAACGAGAATTATTAAAACAAATATATTGTAAGATTAATGGCTAAATTAATCATGAAAATTTATAATATTATAAGTTTCTTCCTCTGGATCGAACACTTAATATTCATTATTAGAAGATCCATAATAATAATTTTATACAATGAGTATATAAAAGTAGTAAATTTTTAGCTCTTCTTATAATTCACGACATGCCCTTCTTCTTATTTTATTTTTCCTCTCTCTATTATATACACACAAATACACTTAATACTTTCCCTATATATACATTTGGCCCCCCTTTACTTCCCACAAACCTAATTTCAACTCACCAATTTCACAAAAAAAAAAAAAAAAACTATATTTTTCTTGTTCTTGTTCTTCTTGATAATCGTTGTCTTATCCTTCTTCAAAATTGGAATTTTTAGTCATGAGTTATGAACCAAACACGGCCTTAAACCTAAGTCTATCAAGAAATGATCTTTTATTTGATCAATCATCGTCATCATCATCATCAACCCCTTTAAGCCCGGTTGAGCCTCGTGTTTTCTCTTGCAATTATTGTAGAAGAAAGTTCTATAGTTCACAAGCTCTAGGAGGACACCAGAATGCTCATAAACTCGAAAGAACCCTAGCCAAGAAGAGTAGGGAGTTGAGTTCAACTCTCCGCGGGCCTCATTCTAGTTGGTCAAACCATAATAATAATAATAATAGTAATAATAATCGCTCGTTGAGCCCTAATGGTCCGAGCCATACTGGTCATGGTCATGGTCCTGGTCATGGTGCTAGGTTTGTTACAAATAATGATTTAATAAGCTATGGAAGAAGAGAGATGATGATGAGTTATGAATCAATGAAAAATGGTCATGAGAGTGTTCAAGAGGATTTTGGACACCTTGACTTGTCCTTAAGGCTTTAATCATCATCACTTTTTTTAAAAAAAAAAAATATTTTTGGTTATTTGATTTTTACTTCAAGAAATTGTTGTAATTTCAACCTATTTTGAGGTGGTTAATTAATTAAAAATTCTACTTTAGTTCTTATTAAATTAAATATGCATCATCTTTAGTTTTTTTGTATAGATATATAAGAGAATTCTCATGAAATTGTCATAAAAAAAAATTCTAGTATAATATTGACTTTGTTGGTATCTTGAAGAAAATTGTTTTTTTTTCCTTTAAAAATGTATATACCGTCAATATCTCGATAAGAAA
Organism: Solanum sitiens; assembly: GCA_016801875.1. Taxonomy (NCBI): domain Eukaryota; kingdom Viridiplantae; phylum Streptophyta; class Magnoliopsida; order Solanales; family Solanaceae; genus Solanum; species Solanum sitiens. Next base: position 1,020,621 of record JABWTJ010000150.1, read on the forward strand.
ATCTAATTTTATGTCTCGAATTAAATTCCTTGATTTTGTTCTTTCTTTTTATCATTTCTCTATGATATGGTCGATATTCAATACATTATGTAATCGTTGTATGATATAATTTGTTGTTGTGCATTAATTGAGTGTAAGTTTCAATTAATATGTATTATTCTCTTCTTGCAATCCTATTTCTATAAACTTTTGTTAATATACATTTTATCATTTCACTTGTTGAATTTTCGCAATAATCATAAAGTTATTTCAAAGGATAAAGAATTAAAAATTTGTGATTTCAAGGAGCAAAATTATAGATCACCGTAAACTAAGGGTACTTGTGGAATTATCTATGTCTTTTGGTCTTCTATTAAGATGTTTGATACTTATATTAGAGTCTGAATAATTAAAATTTATTCAGAAACATCTCATATATTAAGTAATAAACCGCCTCGTATAACAAATGAGGCTCGAACCTAAAAACTTAAGTAGTCCTCTTAACCACCCAATTAATAGTAACATAGGCCAAAAAATATCACAAAAACAGTCAAATAAAAGAGTGTTTTATGCCAAAATATCACAAGTTGTTACTGATTTATCGGTTTGATCATCAATTCTAAGTTGTTCAATTAACGACTAAACTGATAATCGAATGAGTTTCTATAAAATTAATTCTTTTTATTTCAATTTATGTGACATTTTTCATTTTCGAGAGTCAAACAGTTTAAGTTTGACAAAAAAATTGTGTGTGGAATCTTCAATTTTTTTTGCAATCAAATTTATATATTTGTTAAGTACGTAAAAAGAAATATAAATCACAATAATTGACAATTCAAAATAGTTAAAAGATATATAAAATTTTTACAAAAGTTCAATAAAATATCACATAAATTGAGACAGAAGGAGTATTTTTAAAATCATGAATTATATCAAAGTGAGGAGTTAGTAACAAGATGTTATTTTTGTTTGCATGATTATTGTTATTAAGTAGGAATTACCATGAAAGTGGAGTTATCATTGTTCTTGATTTTGCATGTTTTTTTTTTCTTCTTTAAAAATGTGAACTTGTGATCACTTTGTAAAATTTGGTGTTTTATTTATATATTTTTCTAAAATTAACATAAAGTTATCTTCTGATATCCATGCTATAAGAAAGTAAAATAGAGAATTTGGGTTAGAGTTTTTTATGCGAGGACTTAGGTACCAATTCGACTTAGTAATGAATTTCTTTCTTTTCTTCTTTAGTGGTGCACTCATATTCTAGAAACGTTGAATTCACCTCGATTAAGGAACATAATTCGATTAACCGAAAATGCATATTTATTGATGTGATTGTCAATTGAATATGTTTATAGATAAAAATCAACCGATAATCAATAAACCAAATCAATAACATATAAAAATGAACCGATGTGTTTGATCCCTCACTATATTGGAACTTTTTGTCAAAAAAGAAGATAAAGAAATTAATGGGCTGTCCCTTTTTACTTGGGCTCTAGTTCATCAAAGGACCAGTTGTGTAGAACTTGGGCCTTATTCACTAAAAATAAGCCCTATCTATTTTTAGTGGCAATTGAGTATTCTCTTTTAAATGCTTGTGAAGTCCAAACCTACGTTGAGTCGAGGCGGTGGCGGAGTTAAAATTTTGTATGAAATATAGAAACTCCAATGATTTGGGTTGCTAATTATGTTCTGTTCTAAAAGATTTTTATATGACAAAAAATTTCAAAATTCGTGGATACATTGCTCCTTTGTTCGTTAGATAACAAACAATACATAGGTTATGTATTAGATATATAAGTTGTGTATTAGATACATAGCTATAAACCAGATTCATGTTGATTTAGGTTTTGAAATAACTGGTGCTATGTATCAGCAATACGATAACATTTGTACCATGTTTATGTTAACTTTCCCTAAAGTTTGTATTCACTTAAAAGTATTCAGAATGTAAAATGATATACAAAGAAGCCAATGATAGGATTCTATAACATCTACCATATAAACATAAAAGATAATATAATTTTATATATATCGTGTAATTTTTTTTGAAAAAATTGAGATGATCCCTTTGTGGTACCCTAACACCACTCTCGATATTATGTATGCATAATATGTCATTCCATGTTTTGTTCAAGTTTAACTTGATGGCCTAGCTAGCCCAAGTTCGATTTCAACCACTATAAATGTGAATTTTAAAGGCAACTAAATTAAAAATATTGAAAAACTATAATCTTTTTAGGCAGAAATCTAACTAATATATGCTCTTACACTGCATAAAAAATATCATTAGCGGCTTAATTTTTAATTTCTGTTAAATATATATTTTTAGCGGTAATTAATAATTTTTGTATATGTGCATATAGCCTTTAGAGACATTGATTCTAATGACACTTAACTAATGCCGATTAAAAATTTAACACTCTTTATTAATGTCAATATTTTTCGCCGCTAAAAATTATTTTTGTTGGAGTGTCACTTCAAGATATTTATTCAGTCAAGAGTATCGTTTATGGGTTCATCAAATTCAGTAGCGTTTTTCATAATTACATAAACTTGTTGTTGGCCATATCAGATATGATTTCAAATCATATCTGATATGATATGATTACAAATGATATGATTCTAAAAGATCGAGAAAACATTCTACTCAGGGGCGGACTCACCCTATGCTATGGAGGTGCATATACACCCGGTAACTTCCGAAAAAATCATATGTATATATGTATATCTATTTTGAAAAATTGATAGAAAGTAAGATATATTCAACAGTGCACCCATAAAAAACATAGAAGTTCTCTTGGACAATTGGTAGAAGGTAGAGATACCACCCTCTAGATCAGGGTTTGAATTCCACTTAAGCCTATTTTTATTTTAAGTTTAGTTTAGACCTTATATTTGAGTTATGTTTATAAGTTTAGCTTAGACCTTATATTTAAGTTATGTTTATATTGGTGCATTCAAAATCTTTAAATTAAATATAAAACATCGAAATACAAAATAGTTTTCTAACTCTTGTTTGGTCTTATAGAACTTACTACTGACAATTATATTATTGTCTTCACCCCAAAGATAGAGACATTTTTTAGTTTATTTCATATTTTTAGCAAAAATATAATCATATGCTCAATTTTGAGAAAAAAATAAATGTTTTGGGATAATCTAGATGAGAAATATGAAGTAATTGGTGACGTTTGTTAGTTCTTTGAATTATGATAAAGTTATCTTTGACTTTTAAAATGAGAATTGTACCAACATTATTAATAATAATAATTAATATACAATTAGGTTTGGGAAACTTCCTTTGTCACCACATGCCACTTTATCATATTATATTATAAAATATATTATTCATATAAAGAAAATAATAAATAAATAGAGTTAATATAATTATTGTCCTCTATTCTATTTTTTCCAAGTGGATTGGTCTAACACGTTTCAATCTTTGTCGTGTGAACAAAAGTTTTAGAAAAGTAAAGGAAACAACCACTCACTTGCTATCTAGCCTCATAAAATTTAAATTTTATAAGTTTAAATTTTACATTTTATAACTAATTTAGTGAATTTAGTGACATACGTATAAAATTAGAGTTAAAACTATTAAATTCGAACAAATCAACAAATAATATACTAGATCACCTAAATAATTAGTTTGAGTCTCATTGTGCAAAACATTATCATTATTAAGGAGCGTTTCACCTCCTAATGTGAAACTTTTTGACGTACATTTAAATTTAATCGGATTTTAATGTGCACCGGATAATAGATAAAAAATCAAAAAAGGAAGGAAAAAGGACATGAACACTATAATGAATTTTCTTTTTAACGAGTAATGAATATATTCAGATTTTATCATTAATTTACTGAATTTGTAACATGATATACAAAATTGGATTCAAAACTACTGAATTAGTTAATACACTAGATCACCTAAATAATTAGTTTGAGTCTCATTGCGCACAAAATTGTCATTATTAAGGAGCGGTTCACCTCCTAATGTAGGATTTCTTAGCGCGCATTCGGATTTAATCGGGTTTTAATGTGTATCGGACAACGGATGGAAAAGCAAAAAAGGAAGGAAAAAGGACATGAACAGTATAATAAAAATACTTTTTAACGGCAAAGAATATATTCATTAAAGATTACTAAAATCTTTATCGATATCAATTAATTATCATTAAATTCAATACAAAAAATATGCTATGGAAAAAATGTGTTGTTGGAATTAGTAACAACTTATTATTTAAAGAGAGAAGACATTATTTTGAAACAAACATAAAACACTTGGACAACAAATCACTTATTACAAATTAAATAATATAATTTTTTAAAAATATTGTTTGGCTAATTAAGCTCCATTTGTATGGAGCAAGTAAAGTCTGAATTTGGATAATATTTCTTAACGTGTGAGCTAACGTCACTTAGCTTTTCAAACATTATTATTTCTAGACATAATAATGAGTAATGTTTTCTTTTCACATCATAAATTTGATATGGTCTACCTTAGGTTATTGTCTTTTTCTCATTGGATGTTGTATATATTTGTATTAGTATATCGACTAAAATTTAACTGTCGCTAAATTTAGTTTTTTTTCCTCAGATAGTATCGTTAAAGCATATTTGGTCAGAGAACAAGTCATCTCGAAATTGATTATTTTGATTATTTTATGATTTTTTTCAATCAAATATAAAATAAACTCATCTTTAAATTATTTCTAAATTTAGTTTATCTTTTATTCCTCATACTAAGCGAGCTATTAGTGTATAATACACCATTAATATGACAACAAGGGTTTACCTCGAAAAGAGTTTTTGCATCTTCTAGAGAGCTAGGATTTTTCGACTTTAAAAATGAGGAAATTCATATGAAACACAAGAATTTCCGATAATCAATAACTCTAATCGTTGTTATAGTTACATATAATCTACTTTCACGATAAAAAAATTCACTAAACTTCTGATTAAAAATAGAACCGTTCCGATATCCCTCGCACCGCAATCTTTAGTGATGGGCTATGCCATATTTGTCAATGCGTGTGGTAGAGAAACGTGTACTCAATAATATGACAATGACATCCAATATTTTTTTTTATATAAATAATCTTATTCATTCACATACTTCTTCAATATTTCATTAAATCAAAAAACAAAATTCATCAATCTTGAAAAAAAAAATATGACATTTATAGACTTATTACTCTTTTGCCTTATTCCTTTTTTCTTAATTTTCTTCATCAAATTCCAAAAAACAAGAAAAAAACCCATTTCATCAAATACAAAAATACCAAAATCATATCCTATTATTGGTTCTTATTTTTCCATATTAGCAAATCAAGAACAAAGAATTCAATGGTTATCTGATATTATCCTTAGCACCCCTAAACTTACTTTTACTCTAATTCGACCCCTCAATTTCCACACAATTTTCACTGCTAATCCATCTAATGTTCAACACATTCTCAAAACTAATTTCTCTGTTTATCAAAAAGGCCATAATTCAAATAAAACTCTTGCTGATTTCCTCAGTAATGGTATTTTCAACGTTGATGGTGATATATGGAAGTATCAACGACAAGTTGCTAGCCATGAATTCAATACTAAATCATTACGAAAATTCGTTGAATCTGTAGTTGATATTGAGGTATCTGAACGTTTAATTCCCATACTTGCTAACGCTGCTGCTGAGAAAAAAGTTTTTGATTTACAAGACGTGTTACAAAGGTTTGCATTTGATAACATTTGTAAAATTGCATTTGGTTATGATCCAGGGTATTTGTTACCTAACCTGCCTGAAGCTGAATTCGCGGTTGCATTTGAAGATTGTGTTAGATTAAGTAGTGAAAGATTTGCTATCTCTTTGCCGTTGATTTGGAAGATGAAACGTGCTTTTGGTATTGGTTCTGAGAAGAAATTACGAATTGCAGTTGGAGAAGTACGTGAATTCGCGAAGAAAATAGTGAGGGAGAAACAGAGGGAGTTGAATGAGAAATCGTCGTTGGATTCAGCTGATTTGCTGTCGAGGTTTTTGAGTACAGGGCATTCTGATGAAGATTTCGTTGTTGATATTGTGATAAGTTTTATTTTAGCAGGACGTGATACGACTTCAGCTGCATTGACATGGTTTTTCTGGTTGATTTCGAAGAATGCAGATGTGGAATCTGAAATATTGAAAGAAATTGGGGAAAAAGAAGAAGATGTTTTAATGCGATATGATGAAGTGAAAAAAATGATGTATACTCATGCTTCGCTCTGTGAAAGCATGAGATTTTATCCTCCAGTACCAATGGATTCGAAAGAAGCCATGAAAGATGATATATTGCCCGATGGGACATTTGTGAAGAAGGGTACGAGGGTTACTTATCATCCTTACGCAATGGGAAGATCAGAAGAGATTTGGGGAAAAGACTGGGCGGAGTTCAAGCCAGAGAGATGGTTGGATAAAGATGAAATGACGGGGAATTGGATGTTTGTAGGTAAAGATCCATTTACTTATCCTGTTTTTCAAGCAGGACCGCGAGTTTGTTTAGGGAAAGAAATGGCGTTTTTGCAAATGAAGAGGGTGGTGGCTGGTGTTTTGCAGCGGTTTAAGGTGGTTCCGGTGGTGGAGAAAGGGATGGAGCCGATGTTTATATCGTATTTGACGGCCAAGATGAAAGGAGGTTTCCCTGTTACTATTGAAGAAAGGATGTAGGAGTAGTATTATCATGGACACAAGTTGAAAAAACAAGTTTATTGTATGTGTTCTTAGATTATTTGCATTTTTTATAATTGATTTGTATTAATGATGATTGTATTAATTATATATGTATTCTCTCATCTATAATTGTTTGATCAACAAGGTCTTGTTAGTAATCTTTGTTAGTGTTTGCTCTATTTTTTAAAGTTTTTATGTTTAAAATTATATGTATTGACTTGATGTAGCAATAGGAATGACAATAGGACGGGTTGGGGTGGGTTATAGGGTGGGGCAAGCCTCAAACCCGCTAAGATTTGAGCTCCTCAACCCTGCTCTATTTAGAATTTTTTTAATGTTATAACCCGTCACGCCCTGCCCCACCTTCTCCTGTTTAAGTTTTAATTTGTACTTTTATATGTTATATTAATTCTTTATAATTGTTCTTAATGGCAAAAGAGAACAACAATCAATTGCAAAAAAAAAAAAAAAAAAAAAAAAGACATCAAAGAAAAATTTACTATTTAAATTGTCCAAAACACACTTATATATTCCCATTAAGTTCAATCACAAATATATTTAATAAAATATGAAAATGAAAGAGGAGAACAAAAAATAAATGTGACAAATTAATAATGTTAATCTGCAACTCTTTCTTTTTTTGCTTTTGGGATGGGCTCAAGCTCCGTTGAAATAATAGGTCTTTTGGCCCAACACAAGACATCCCTTGCCCTGCCCTGCCCTGCCTTGCCCTATCTTTGCCTTGTCCTATTCTCGTCCCTATGTAGCAAGGGAAGAAATATATGAAAGTAGAGTGATTGTTGTTGAATACATATTTCCCGATTGATTGATGATGAGCAACACCCCTATTCGGTTACGTGAACAAAGTAAACGAAACAATAAACGACTTGCTAGTATACTTTGGATTGGATTAATAAAGAAATACATGATATCTATTGTATGAACTATGTTAATGATCGACATATGAGTCAATAAAGTATCCTTCATTTACATCAGGAAATAACTCATTTGGGTATAAAAATTATGTCTCAACTGAATTATTATTAGCCATAAATCATTCACAATTGTTGTTTTAATCTTAGATAGTTGTATATATTTGCTACAACATGACTCTAATCAACACATATATACATTATATCCATTCACTTAATTTAAATGTGTCAACTAATACAATATTGATAAATACATTACATTGGATCCTATTGTTACAAATATTTTTTACAATTTTAAAGATTTGCGCAACTCTATTCAAGCTCTAAAATATTATAGTTTTAGAAAGAAGAACAATCTTTTCCTTTCCTTCTTTTTATAAATTGGGCCTGAAAATTTTGAGGGGCTAAAGGCAAAAGCCCAACCTCCCATTGTGCATGATATTTTAATTTTTCTTGATTTTGTTTATAACATTCAAAAGGTTAACATGTGACACCACATATGTTTTTTTAATCATTGTGTAAGTCAATGACACACATATGAGTTATTAAATTGATAAGAATAAATACACACCGCACATGCTTATTGAATAAAAGTATTAAGATACTAATGTAAAAAAGGTTCATTATAGCAATAAAAAATTAAATAGATATTAATTTATACATCAAAGTTAAACATATTATTTCGTTTGTTCATTTTTACTTGTCATATCGTGCTTTTCAAAAGACAGTTTAACTAAGTTTCAAAGCTAAATTAGATTACATTAATTCGATATTTTAAACAAAAAGTTTAAATATTCAAAAACTATTCAAGAAGTACTAAATTGCAATTTTTGCATATTAATACGATGAAAAAATACATTATAAAATGTTCTTCAACATAGTTTGACTCTAAAAAAGGAAATCATGACAACTAAAAGTGAATAGATGGAGTAGTATCTTTTCAAGTTGAAAAAAAGGAGGTCATGTATTGACCCTCACTGCAACAAAAATAATTTTTAGCGGCAATAAATATGCACATTCACAAAGAGTGTTGAAGTCTTCACTTTTAATTGTCATTAGATCAAATATCACCATAAATTTTAGAAACATTTACAAAGAGTACTAGTTATGTAACGATCGGTTCTGTCGTTATAGAAAAGCCAACAGAGGAATATTGTGGGCCGGAATTATTTTTTCATAGTAATTGGAATTTCCCCAACATAGTCCAGATTTGGACGAAATCTGATTCATTAAGATTTAGGAAAATATGGTAACAATCGGGTGAACCATTTATGATTTTGATTGCATGAGTAGTTAGATTAAGGAATCCATACGACTTTACAAAATCAAATTCGGACGTCTAGAACTCCGAGAATTGATCTTAGTGTAAGGGATATTTCTTGAGCACCGTGGGTTAGAGGTCTGTTGCGAAATGGAGATTTGGGAATCCTTTAATTTGCTCCCTGGTTCGGAAATCCCGCTGTGCCGCTGGGTTCTGCCGCTGTGGCGGGATGAGTGTCGTTGTGGCGTTCAGGACGCGAATTAAAGTTATTAATAAACCCCTAAACGACCTCAATATGCACTTTTTGACTTAAACTTAGACTAGTTCCGGGCTGCTTTGAATCCTCTTTGGGTCTATGTCCACATTCCAGACTTAGACTAGTTCCTAGATGTTTTATGTTAGTTGGGGTGATGGCCCTTCTTGTTTTAGACTTCGTCGTCGTTAGTAGTTTTGGTACACCAACTTTCAGATTCTAGGTTGTTTACTTCCGCATTTGTTTAGTTAGTCCTTTAGAATCCTTGTTGAAGTTTATAGAAACTTCTTACTTAGTTTATTTAACTTGCTTCCGTAACTTAAATGTCTTAATTTTGGTTAATTACTTTAGTTTGGTCGTAGTAATGGTTCGCCCACCAAATAGTTAGTATGGGTATCAATCACAACGATCAAGATCGTGACAAGTTACCATTAAAAATATATATTTAATAACACTTGCGATTAATTGATCGCCATTAAAACAATTTAATAATAATGGAGTTCACAAATTCCTCTAGTTATATTATAGTTACTATAAAATTACAATGCATATTTCGTTACTACTTACTAGAAAAAGGTAAAACATATTTTCTTTTATTTACATATTAATTAGGCAGACTCAATTTCTAGGTGGGGTGCTTATGTATCCGTTAAATTCGAAAAAGCTCTCCATAGTATAAAAATACCAGTGCACTACTGGTACAAGCTAGATGTCCTATAAATAGATGCATATATGAAATATAGGTAGAGATCAAGGAATGACATAAAATTAGGCCAATTGAATGCAAAACTAAATGAATCGACTACTAAACAAATAAAATTTGTAATTTAAAGTAGAAGCAATATCGATAATATCTGAAGAATAATAAGTATCGATTAATTCTACCATCAATCTTTGATAATATAGAGAATACAAACATTATCCAAAATGATTGTGCATAAATCACAGGTACTAAAAGATAAATTTACTCTTTTAAGGATAACTATATATATTTACTTTTTGTTGTTTTTATAAACTTTAATTCTACTAATTTGCATAATATAACCACATATTTGTTCTGTCTCACAAATCGTCTCTTATACGTCACATCTTCAGACAAGAAATATTAGTATTAAATAGAGTATCATAAATTAAATAATATATTATATAGTTGCACTTATATAATTAATTAATTAATTTTGAATTACAGCAATTGTCTCCTAATTTAAAAAATAAGATTTTGCATGTGCATGAACGTGTGCTGTGGCGACGAGTTAGGAGTTGATTAATCAAACCATTTGTTTAATTATATATCATAATACATAAAAAAATTTATAAATCCTAGATCTAAACAAAAAAATTATAATAAGATTCTTTATATTTATATAAATCAAGTGGTTTTATCCTCTGGCTTTTCATATGATCTTACACATAACTTACAGCTGAATTATTGGATATTGTCTCCTTTTCATTTTAGAAAAGCTGGTAAATTGTCTTTTAGATCAAAATATCAGAACGTTTTAATTAGCTGATTCAAAATAATCGATAAGTATATGCTGAAATTGATTTTATAAATAAATAAGAGAATTACATTTTTAAAGAAAATTGATAAAATGGAAAACGATTATTCGTTTCTGAGTGAAGTAGGAGTTGATAATAATCAATTACTTCTTATTTTTGAATAAAAATGCTTAAATTGATAATAAATCATTAATATTGATAATAAATCATTAATGTATAGTGAGATAATTAGGAGTTATGTTTTAACAAGAGGATTTTGAAAATTACAAGATAAAACGTCATAATTTTGGATAACCAACTTATTACTTTTAATAAAGCGTTTATCACTTAGTTTGACTTGCTTACAAACTTAAGCACCCTTTATATATACACTTAATATAATTTCATATAATTAATTAAATGTTTAGTTCTAATAACTTATTATAATTAAGTATTAGAATATAATATTAATATTATACATTAACTAATTATTGTTAAATAGTACTCCCTCCGTTCCTATTTATATGTCACTATTTTAGATTTCACGTCTTTTAAGAAATTAGATAAATTTACAATTGTACCCTTATTTAGTGTTTTTTGAATTCAAGTTATCAATAAATAAATATATATTAATTTATTTAAATTAATTAAACTGGTCAACGAACATGAATTAATCATTAAATTCTCTTATATTGGTCAAATTCATACTTTTAGTGCTAATAACTCTCAATGACAAAATAAAATAAATATTATTTATGTATTAATTTTACAAAATAACAAATGTTAATGAATATCTTATTTTAATAAAGACGATAAATAAATAAAAAAAAACAGCTTCATAAGTCAAAACTACTTCTTTTCCCTTTTACATGCAATCCCATGAAGAGGAAGATTAACCGAATAGCATTAATTAATTTTCCATTTAATTACTATACCTACCCACCTCCTTTGACCAATAAACTACTTCCTTATATTCATTTTTATTTGTCCGTTATATTTATTAAAAATAATTTTTTTATTTTATTTTATCTAATTTGAAAATTTAAGAAATAACTTATGATTTAATTTTTAATTTACTTTTATTATTAATTATAGATATTTTTTTATAAACTTTTTAAAATATTATATTTATTATGTTTAAATAGTAATATAACAAAATTAATATTCTATTTATTGCTTTGAAGATGTGTGTCAAGCTAAATATTAGACAAATAAAAGTAAACAGAATGAGTGTTTTCTTTAAGTCCATATTAAGGGAATGTTAGAAAAATATTTAACAAAAAATATTATAGGATCTTTTCCATTATTTTTTTTTATTATTCCTAAAGTAGTCTTTTAAAAAAAATGGTGTAGTGAAGAACCTCATTAAAAAGACAGAATAAATATGAAAAAAAATTAAACGCTACTTTCCACTATTACTTTTTTTTAGATTATTCCTAAAGTAATCTTTTAGAAAATATGGTGTAGTTAAGAGCCTTATTAAAAGAAAGAGAAATCGTACAAGTATTCCCTGGAATATGATGAAAATTTCAGAGACACATTTTAAGTAAACTAAGGTTCTATTATCCTCAAACCCATTTTTATTTCTTTTTATAATTTTGTGCACCTTTATGACTTACGTCATTCAAATATTTCTCACGCGCCTCAACTGCGTGGATTCACGGAGCGTGCCACGTAAGACAAAAGGTGTACAAAATTAAAAAAGAATAAGTTTAAGGATAATAAGACCTTAGTTTAGTTAAGATATGTCTCTGAGATTTCGATCATAATCTAGGGGGTACTTGTGCCTTATCGCTAAAAGAAATGATAAATATGAGAAATAACAAAACACCTTAACAAATTTTTTTGAACATCAAATTCATTTGTTTTTAACTATAAATTTATTTTTTCAATAATTCACCTAAGAAATAATTCATATGACATAATTTGAATTTTAATATTATATACAGGCATAAGACAAAAATATGTTCTTTAACTTGCTTCAACTCATATATATGTCTTTTAACTTTGAATATATATAAATAAATATTATATTTATATAAAGTTGAACAAATAGACATATATCTAATTTATGTTTTACGTGTATTGTGACAGATAGAACATATGTGTCTGCTTATACATGATTGAAATTAAATGGCGTAAATTTAAAATAGTCAAAATGCACATTTATGTAACAAAAGAAAATTTACTTTAAACATTTATGTTTTTATTCAAATAATATACCATCTTTTTTAAAGATTTTTGTTCGATTCTTGAAATTCGAAATATATGTAATATAAAATGGAAAGAAGTAGTAATACATTTTCATCATCTTTGTTAGTTTTACTTTCATTCAATTCTCTCTGTTTCTTCCTCTGTTTTTTGCTTTTACTCAAACAGCCATGATTAATGGCAAAGACATATATGATGTTCTTGCAGCAATTATACCTTTATATGTTGCTATGATATTAGCTTATGGTTCTGTTCGATGGTGGAAGATCTTCACCCCCGATCAATGTTCTGGAATCAATCGATTCGTAGCAGTTTTCGCTGTTCCTCTGCTCGGTTTTCATTTCATATCTACTAACGACCCTTACGCAATGAATTACCATTTCATTGCTGCTGATTCCCTTCAAAAAGTGGTTATACTTTTCGCGCTTTTCATCTGGCATCTTTTCAGCAAAAGAGGAAATTTAGAATGGGTGATTACTCTGTTTTCACTCTCGACTTTACCTAATACTTTGGTTATGGGTATTCCTCTCCTTAAAGCAATGTACGGAGATTTTTCGGGTAATCTTATGGTACAAATCGTTGTTATGCAAAGTGTGATTTGGTATACTCTTATGCTTTTTCTGTTCGAATACAGAGGAGCAAAGTTACTAATCGGAGAGCAATTCCCTGAAACTGCAGCTTCGATTACTTCGTTTAGAGTTGAATCTGATGTTGTTTCACTTAACGGACGTGAGCCATTACAAGCTGATGCTGAAATTGGAGACGATGGAAAATTACATGTTATAGTTCGAAGATCCTCTGCTTCTTCGATTATTTCATCTTATAATAAAGGGATACTGCAATCGAATAACATGACTCCAAGAGCTTCGAATTTGACTGGTGTTGAGATTTATTCAGTGCAATCATCTCGAGAACCAACTCCAAGAGCGTCTAGTTTTAATCAGACAGATTTTTACGCGATGTTTGCTAGTAAAACAGCTAGCCCGAAGCATGGGTATACGAATAGCTATGGTGGAGATGTGTTTTCTCTGCAGTCGTCTAAAGGGCCAACACCGCGAACTTCTAATTTTGAAGAGGAGATGTCGAAGATTGGAAGTAATAAGAAGAATAGAGGAGGTATGTATATAGTAAGATTATGGCATACGTTATTGAACTGTATGATCATCTCATCATGTTTTCTGATTATAATATGTCTCAACAGGTAGGAGTATGAGCGGGGAGCTATACAATAGTAGTAGTACAGCTTCTACTAATGGATTGGTGTATCCACCTCCAAATCCAATGTTTGTAGGGCAAAGGAAAAAGGAAGTTGGAAGCGGAAGTGGAGTGCCAACGCCAGTGTCAGTGCCAGTGCCAGTACCAGTATCAATGTCGAATAGTAATAGTAATAGCAATAGTAAAGAGCTTCATATGTTTGTTTGGAGCTCAAGTGCTTCTCCTACATCCGAAGGTAATCATAAACACGCGATTAGCAAAGGTGGTTCAAGTGAACTTGGAGTTCTTGATGCATCCAAAGCTGTTCTTCAACAAGAGATAGCTGCAGCAAGAGGTAATATAACTTAAACTGTTTGACTCTCGAAAAATGAAAAATGAAAAGTGTCATGAGACAGCAGTAAAGTCCTTTTTTTGCTTTTGTCATGTCTTTTGTCTCTAGCGCATGCAAAAGATTGAAATAAGGTGTCTTTTTCACTTTTTTGGCTTCTTATTACAAGTTTCTTGTCCTTGTTTACTTTACTTTAGTTGACATTCTTCAGTCCATCAAGTACTTTTAGATTGATAAAGAATTTATTTTGCATACATACAAATTTTTCAAACTATTGATCTCACTTTTATTGAATCTACTACCAACTCAATTGCACCGGAGAGTGTCATCTTGAAAGTAAAATGCTCTCTGTTTGAATATGAGACTTCTTGTTGTTAACTTGTGTTCGTTCGTGTGTTGACTTAATTGATATATAGAGAGTGCAAGTTCGGTTAGTAAAGGAAATGTAGACAAAGAAATAGAGATCGAGGATGGATCGAAGAACATGGAAGATGGAGAGAAGAAATCACAAATGCCTCCGGCTAGTGTTATGACAAGGCTAATCCTTATAATGGTATGGAGGAAGTTGATAAGAAATCCAAACACCTATGCAAGTTTGATTGGACTCATTTGGTCTCTCGTCTCATATAGGTATTTCAAACACCTACGTGAACTTTACCTTATTGGTGAGCGTTCACCTTGCTGGAATGTAATTGTGTTGTCAATCTTTTTGCAGGTGGAATATTCAAATGCCTTCAATTGTGAAAGGCTCGATATCAATTCTATCTGATGCTGGTCTCGGAATGGCTATGTTCAGTCTAGGTATATTGACATTAATAAAGAGTGCTAAAGTCTTTACCATTAAGTGTCATTAGAACCAATGTCGCTAAAGTCTTTAGGAACATATACAAAGAGTGTTAATTGCCGCTAAAAATACATATTTAGCTTATATATACATATATATACACTCTTACAAATGTAATTATACTACTTATGTGTAGGTTTATTCATGGCTTTACAACCAAAGATCATAGCTTGTGGAAAATCTGTTGCTACATTTTCCATGGCAGTTAGGTTTTTAACAGGACCAGCTGTTATTGCTGCTACTTCTATCGCGATCGGTCTTCGCGGTGTATTACTACATGTTGCTATCGTTCAGGTATATATATATACACATTAACGATAGTAAAATCACGAGTTTACCTTATATATACTGACGTTAATGGACTTTATATAACTTGTAGGCTGCTTTGCCCCAAGGCATTGTTCCGTTTGTGTTTGCAAAAGAATATAATCTCCATCCTGATATACTTAGTACCGCGTAAGTACTTTCATCGTCTACTGTGAACTTAAAATTCTGAATCTGTTTGTGCTTCGGAATTTTGATTATTTAAATTGTTTTTATTTGGCAGGGTTATTTTTGGAATGCTAGTTGCGTTACCAATTACAATATTATATTATGTGCTTCTTGGTGTGTAGACGTAGGCATGGGGAATAGAGAAAGATAAGTTCAATGGATTCAACAATATGGAAATTACTATATGCTCCCTAGCATGTGACTACTTAATTATATTATTATACAAAAAAAAATGCATTAATTTATTTTCATTCTTTTTAATTTTGTAGTTTTTTTTTAAATTTTAATTATAGTTAGCTAGCTAGGAAGAACTGGTGATTAATAGTACTAGAATTATTAATTTATGTTGTTTTATTACTTTCATTTACTAAGTAATATTAAAGTTGTAGCTAGCTAGTTCAGATCTAATTAAACATTTAACATATTGTTTAGTCCAACAACATTATTTATTTAACTAATTAAATCACTTGGCTAAATCCACCTTTTCAAGATTCTTCGTATTCAGAGACGGAATCATGATTAAGAGTTTGAAAATATTATTTAATTTGATGAAAATGGAAAAATTTGAACTCCTATAATGAGATTCCCCTTATTATGGATTATCCTAATAAGTATTAGTCTAACTAAGAGTTATCTACTAGGCCAGATTAATTTCTGGTGCGCTATTTGAAATAGTAAAAAACAAAGTGTAATGTAGAAAATTTGAATCGATAATTACTTGAAAGTTAGTGCTAATACCAGTGGCGTAGCCACACTGGTGTCAGGGTGTCCAATTGAACATCCTTCGTCGGAATATTATACCGTATATACAAGTAAAATGATAAATTATGTGGTTAAATAACATATTTTGGACACCCTTGACACAACAATATGATGTAACCTAGCGGTTTCAGACGCCTTGAAAGAGTAACGATACACAAATTTGAAGTGTTTGTGTGTTCGAATTTCACTGATAGCAAAAAAAAAAATTCACTTTTTAAGAAGAGCATATTCATTTTAGCATTTGGACACCCTTCGTGAAAATCCTGGCTCCGTCACTGGCTAATACGTTCAACACAGTTACTTCTTTATCTTAGGCCTCAATTAGCAATTATAAGACCAATATATCTTCATCTTGAAATAAGTAAATGCAAATCTCTTTAAAAAATAACTTGAATTCACAATCGAATTGTGAATTGTTATCACTTGAATTTAAAAAGGTAAAAGTCACTTGATTCTAACGAGAAAAAGTGACTTATTTAACTCTTCTACTTTATAAAAATAGAAGTCAAACGAGGTGGATTTGATCCTTTTTTTTCATTTTTCAGAAAATATTTTATTTTTATTCATATGATGTAACGTTGGCTATATTTGACTATTTGATGAGTTTTTACAAATATTTCTGCATGCACGTGAAAGCTTAAATTAAATAAAATCATAATGGGAAAAAGAGAAAATTTAGCTTCAGTGCATTGTTCCAAGATTTACTATTCTTATTTTTAAATTATGTATATCATGTGATACGGCCTTAAGTAGGAAAATGGCAATTGAACACTTTTAAATCTTTACTCAATATTATTATAGAAAATTTCGGAAATAGCAAATATAATAGATATAATAAAGATTTATAGCTATAGTTTCAATGGCATTTCATAGCTATAAATTTCATTTGTTATAGAAACGGCAATCTGTATATTTCTTCCCATTTATATATATTTTAAATAAATATGGCAATCAAAATTTAAGCGACAAAAAATGTATACTATTCACTCGGTCCATCACCATGGCACAAACATTGCAATGATAATTGGTAATAAGTGTCTTCTCCGTTTCATTTTGTTTAATTAATTTGATTTAATATGAAATTTTAAAAAAATTAAATTTTGTAGTTTAAATTAAAAAATATGCATTGCCTTCGTTTCAAAGTAAGTGAATTGTTAAATCTTTTTCATAGTTTAAAATAAGTGGATTTTTCAAAGTTTTAAAAAATTATTGAATTTTTCTTTTTCATTTTTACCCCTCATTTACATTTTGTAGATTTGATTTTAAGAGAGTTTATAACTCATATTTATAATTTCACTTTGAGTTATTTATATTTTCAAAAATAATTTGAGAATAACTAAGAGGATAAAATCGGAAAGTGATATTCAATTTATGTCATAAGCTTTTTTTCTTAATCGGTGTATTTTTTCAACAATTCACTTATTTTGAAAAAAAGATAGCAATTTATTTTTTCATTTTGTTTAAAAAGACGAATCTTGTAATTTGAACTAAAACTAAGTATAATATATCAAAATATAATTTAATCTTTATGATCTTTAAACTCGAACTAATTTATCATTTGCTTAATATGTTCTTATGGATTATTATAATTTTTTTTAAAAAAGAACCAAATTATTTGTTCATTATTAGTTGTGTAGAAGCAATATAAATGCATGTGATAATGTTCCTCCAAGTCTGAACATAATGGATCTTACCAGCTCTACAAGTTTACAACATCACATGACCCAATTTTGATTTTTAGATAAATTATTATTACTTATAACCATATCAAAATTAATAAAAGTACATACTTTAAGAGCCGTTAGAAATAAATAGATGCATTTTCTATTTTAAAATGTGATAATTAATGTGAGACCCTATAAAATTAATATTATTTTTACACCATTGTTTTAATTTAGCTGCTCCTAGCAAGTTATTTTTAGGGATGACACAGAAGTCATGTCCCTAGATTATAATCAAAATTTCAAAGATATATCTTAACTAAATTAACACTAACGACAGCCAAAAGCGACAGACTGTGTCGCTTTTTTGGTCAATATAAGGTCCTATTATCTTGAATGAATCCTTCTGATTTTATTTTTGTAATTTTGTATACTTTTTTTTTGCACATGATATCTAAATATCCCCACGTGCCTCAACTAGGTGGAGTCACAGAGTGTGCTACGTAAACCATTGTTTTAGTTTAGCTGCTTCTAGAAAGTTATTTTTAGGGATGACGCACAAGTCATGTCTCCTAGATTATGACCGAAATTTGAGAGACACCTTATATTGACCAATTTTTCGTATAACAATTTCCAAAATATTTAGTGTGGGAAATCGTATTATTGGCACATTAATTACTCCCCTCTCTTTCATTTTTATTTTTCACTATCATTTTACATTCAGGAGTAAATTTAATAAAATATAAATACACACGTTAGTATATAAAGTTCTTTAACTTAAAATTTTATTTCATTGGCAACCAGTGGCGGATCTAGAATTTTAAGGTTATGGGTGCTCTGAAGTGAAAATGTAAAAAATACGTGTTAACAATGAGATTCGAACCTTGGTAACAACACTAAAAGAGTCTTAAGTACCCATCTAAGAACCATTGAGCCAACTATATCATTTATTCATTGAGTGCTCTATGTTAATTTTATATAAATACCTATCAATTTCTATATAGATATATATATTTCGTAACGAAGTTAATGGATGCTCGAGCACCCGGCGGGTCCGCCCCTGTTGGCAACCTGAAACTTTTGATTGTTGTACAATATGTTAGTTTCAGGTTGCAATTTAATCGTTAAACCGATAACAAAACACATAAACTTATAACCAATACATCGATATCTTAATGATTCTTAGCACCTTATCATGTCTACAAACCGATAGCCAATAAACTTCAAAATCAAACCAAATCGAACCGACCAATATTCCGTCGTAAATAGAAGTGAAACGATTGAGTGATTAGGAAATTATATTCTACAACCTGACGTGGAAAAAGAAAGGACTTAATTATGATTGTACATAGTTATTTAAATAAGCCTACACATAAAATCCGACTAAATCTGAATCGCGCACGGAATGTATATGTATATGATAGACAAAAGAAGTTAAATTTCACACTTGAACAACAAAAATATCTCAGAAAATAAGGATACACATTTCATTGAGAGATAATTGACTCCATAATCATACATAGGATAACATAGCAGTAAAAAGAATGCTTCATAGTTAATAGTGACTTGTACTCCATTCTTCTCTTCTGTTTCATTTTCGGTCTCGCCATTCTAGCTAGTCGTTCAAGAAGACGAATCCAATCGTCCCCTTGACAACCATTACGTATAGCAAAAGTCATTGTACTTACATATACAACGTAACTTTATAAAATGCTCATGTTAGCTATCATACGTTACCAAATACAGGAGGGGGGGGGGGGCGATAGGCTTTGGACAAATAATGTCTAACGTGGTTAGTGAATTGTTCGTTCGTTCACAAAACTTACTCTGTTAGTCCAGAGTTTCACTACACAGATTCATCAGCATGACTTCCATCTGCATTTTCTTTGCCTAGCTTTGATTTCGATATAGATTGTTTAGAAGACGAGGGCTGCAAGTTAAGGTAAGTGTAGAAAGACATACCAACAAGAGCCGTAATGGCTCCAAGTATGCTAATTGGACCTGGATTTGAACCAAATATGAGAAAACCTCCGAGTAGAATGACACACGTTTTAAATTGTCCGAGTACCACATGAGTTGTTGCAGATGTTGCCCTAAATTAGACGAAAACATACTTAGAAGAATAAATTATAACAAACTTAGCAGTTTCCAAATGATGTACTAAGCAACGCATACCCAAGTGCGAGAGCACCTGACCACTGAAGCAAGAAACCAAGAATAGCCGAGGCACCAATGATTGTCGAGTTGTAAAAGTTCCAACTAAATGAAAGGACACCGGGAGGATCAAGATATGGCATCAACACCACCAGAAAGAATAATGTAATCGGTGTGGTTTTCCACATCAGCCTGTCAACCAGAAATGCAAATTTGAGGAACGAAAATACAATGAACTGATGAAAAATTAACAGAAGGAGATTCGTTTTGGAGCATACGCCAGGGCAGTCCAATTCTCCTGCTGCTGGAGATTGGACCATAGTATTTTATTAACTGCACTTGGTACTATCCATGCCACTGCAATGCAAGCACCGAAGAAATGAAACTGCAAATCTGTTACCGTAGCAACAGCAACGCCTACTGATACAACAGTGAGTGCAAGCACCTGAAACATAAGGGCACGGATCAATATTCTTATCAAGGGAGATGCATACGGACCAAACGGAAATCATTGCGTTGAATAAACTGACCATAGTAATCGGTTATCATAAAAGGCATACTGATACTCACACATAGAGTAACTGTAACAGCAAATCAAAGTAAAAGGTAGGAAATTTTCCCAAGAATATTAACGGCATATGCAAACAAAAACAATGCATAAAGAAACTAAACCTAGCTCTCCACTAGGCTACTAGCATACACTGTATATTAGCAGTTACCTTTAGGAAAGAAATTTTCTTCCGAAAGAGAACAAATTCAGCTAAAACGATAGCTGGTGTTACTGCAATCTTTGCCATCTGGTAAAATCCTACACTGGAAATATATCGTGCTTGTTAAGTATCAAGAAAGAAGACCTGTTAAGATTTCAGAGGAGAAAAGATCACCATAAGTCTCACCTATTATACTTCAAACTCACATTTGCAAGCCCAGTAGAAAGTGACATAACTATACCAAGAGACAACAACGATGAATATTTTGTCGATTTTGATGGCGTAGACAAGGAAAGGATGGAGAGAGTATTAAGAATAGCCATTATCAACCAGCTACACACATAATGTAGGAAAGAGAGGAAAATTGGATAGTTAAATCCGACTGTAACAAGAACCTGGAAGAGAAAAGAGGAAAGCAAATGTTACGATCTCTAAACGATGTAATATCTACTTTCAGTTAGAGTAAGGTTAAGTAGACTGACCAATTTGTTCATCAAGATAATACTAACAGAAACAAAAAAATTGAATGTCAATGCAACAGTAGGCCCCCATATGGTAGCTTGTTGACGCTTCCCACCTCCAAATGCTCGTAACTTGCTAAATAAAGACGCCCGTGCCTCCTCCAATGCTCTTCCTGCACCAAGAAAAAGGAACATAGGAAATCTTTTCTTCCGTATGAATCAATATTATTCCATTCCAAACCCTTCCCGATACCTTCCAGATTGTTGAACAATAGACTACTACTAGACCATGAACATCAAACATCTCGTAGAAACAGCTTATGTATTTCATAGAGTTTAGCCTTTTAAGTGCAGAGGAAAACCATTCATAAGTACTAGTTCAGTTAGCTCAATCGAAGAATTTGTGAATACAGTGACTTGACAGGAGCAAAGGTGAAGTTATGGAATATAGTCAATTGGAAACATATATCACAATTGGTCGCTAACATATGGACAGCTTTCTCGCACCTCCACTAATTCCACGAGATACTGCCCCCTCCCACCAGCACCAGATACCACATAACTCTGTCCTAGACTAATTCCACGAGATACTGCCACCTCCCACCAGCACCAGATACCACAGAACTCTGTCCTAGACTAATTCCACGAGATACATGTCACCTCCCACGTAACTCTGTCCTAGACAAATTCCACGGGATATACATGCCGCCTCTCAGGTAACTCTGTCCTAGACTAATTCCACGAGATACACACCTCCCAGGTAACTCTGTCCTAGACTAATTCGACGGGATATGTGCCACCTACCTAGACTAATTCCATGAGATACGTGCCACCTCCCACCAGCAACAGAATCACCTAGTGTTTGTTGTCTCTCCATTGAGTTTGAGACCTCAAGATTCCTAACCACCTCATTGAGTACTAAACCACACCATTGGTGAGCTAACATATGAAGTATTTACAGATTTCTCCTCCCAATTCATTAAATTTCTAGATTAATAAGTTATAATGAATTCAAAACAACAACAACTAGTAACAACATAAAGATTAACAGAAATGTCAAGACTTTAAACACCAAGAATCCATAGAAACATCCAATTACCCAACAACAACCAAATCCCTCAATAACATAATGCAAAAAGATTACACCTTTACACATTTTATCAAAACCCCACAAAGAAAAAAAGGGAAAAAAAAACTAAATCTTGAAGTAATTAAGTACCTTTTTCACCAGCATCACTATCCTTCCTCTTGAGTAACTTCCTCACATCTTTTCTCATCAAAAAACCCATCATTTTTCTCTCAATCTAACTAATTTCTGTATCAACTAGCTACCATTCACTCAACATAAATGAAAAGTAAATGCAAATCTCAAAGATTAGTGAGTAATTAGTACTGATTTTTTTTAAGGAAAGAGGGTTTTGTCGGGTTAAACAGAGTGATTTGAATTAAAAGGTTTAGGTACAAGTGACAAAGCCTATAGTATTGTCGGAGATAATCACGGGCATGCACCGACAGCTGAACATCATTATTTGGAATTTGGAAGTAATAATGTAAGATTTGAAGTTAATCATTACAATTATTCTCTCGGTATTATTTTATACAAGTTTGTTTCGATATGAAGGTTAAGATTTTTAAAACTTGTTATTTAAAATAGATATTTTAAAACGAAATTATTATTTAACATAAAAATATATCCTTTTTCGAACGAATAAAAAAGACAAAATAAGTGATATAAGCTGGATTGAAGGAATAGGTCCCCACTCCAAGCCCCCCCTCCACTTTCCACATTATAAATTTGAGAGAAGTATTGTTTACAATTCCGAATTTAGAATTATTAGCTTCATCTGATCTATTGATAGTCTAAAATTACTTTTTTAATTGACTAATTCAACTTAAATAAACCCTTAATTTGTCACATAACATAACAAGTAGTCTCTAAATCTTGTAGGAGCGAGGAGCTCTAATAAAAAAGAGAGAACGGTTAAAAATATCCTTAAACTTGACGCAAATTATTAGTTCCGTCCCCAAATTATTAAAAGCCTTCAAAACACTTCTCTAATTGACTAACTAAACTTAGATATACCATTAATCATGTTGAATATGTCACATGACATAACAAGTGGTCTGAAAGTGTTCTTGTAAGGGCATGAGACTCTTGATAAAAAGGGGAGAGAAGTATTGAAAATATTCCTAAACTTGACGAGAATTTAGAGGTGTATTTCACTCGTGTTGCAAGATCAGGGATGTATTTAAATTCAATTAGTCAAGTAAAAAGATGTTTTTAAAGTTGTCAATAGTTTGAGAATTGATAATTCATGCCTAGTTTAGGGATTTTTTCAATAATTTCTCTGAATTAAAAATACCTCTAAACTTGACGAGAATTTAGGATTGTATTTCACCCATAATTGGCCAAATTAGAGGTATACTTTTAAGACTGTCAATAATTCTGAAATGAAACTGATAATTCACGACAAATTTAGAGGTGTTTTGAATAATTCTTTTCGAAAAAAATATATAACATTTCTAATAAGTGAAGCAGCATAAGTTTGGTATTACAAAACTTGAAGTGAGTGGATCCTAGAAATAAGAATATACTGTCTAATTTTAGTACAAAAAAAACTGAAATGATGCAACTTCATTCAAAAATGATTGAACTATATTCATCTCATTTCACAATGTTACAAGGCAATGTTACATTTGCTGCACAAACAGCCTCAGCTCATTGTTGCAACACCAAAGTGGCATAGATTAGCTCATTCCATGCATCGGGGACTCCCGGTAGACACCAATGGCTACAATCTTGCTTACCCTTTTTACCAACCTTACCATACACAGACGGGTGACCATCCTTGCGGAAATTTGTTGACTGTGTTACGTTTAAAAGGACTACTGGAAACTGCATTTCCTTAATCACCTCCTCCACAATCTTCATTTTCAAAGGATAGTTTCCAAGGATAGCACCTTTCGAAACAGGTTCACTCTCTTTGTTACAACTTCCACCTGAATCCCAATCTCCGCCTCTGTTTAAGTATAAGTAAACGTTACACAAGTTTGTACGTCATATAACCAAATGGAAATGCTATTTAAGGTCAATCTTGATGAGTTGATGAGCCGAGTTTTTCATTGGACAAACGTTGGCATTTGGTTTCAAAAGATTCTATTGTGGAAGGAACAGTAAGTACCTATAGTGAGCTGAAGAGTACCCACGATATATAATCAACTTTTCACGGCTCATGTTTTCGTCAATCCACTTAGCCCAGGTCTTCAATGCTCTCCTATAAGCTTCAACGGCGTCAAATTTAGGGTATATTAGGTCACCTTCTTTATAGTAATTTTTCCTGCACCAATGAAAACCTCATCTTAGTTGTTAGGATTTCAGCCTTGAAATACGCTATAATGCTCTCAGATCACTATAGAACGATAAGTCAAATGATCTCCCAGCTCATAAAAGAGAACCTCAGTAAGAAAATATACTAATGGTAATGATAGCATATATGTTGCATCTAATGAGAGGTGTTGTAAGAAGAATAAAACACACCCCCTGGCAGTCTTTCCATGAGTCCACCAATGCCCCGTATTGAAGATAAGAATGTCAGCTCCCTTCCAACGATTAGATGTTTTGTCGATGCGATCTATTGATAGAGTTGGATTTGAGCTTCCTTGAGGATTGATACGTACTCCTTCTCTAACAAGGAAGTGCGAGCGCACGAATTCAACCGTGCAGTTATAATCCTGCAAAACCATAATATTTTCATCCTCACTGCTCTCTTTTCTAAGAAGCTTTCGCAACATTTCATCATCGATATAAATAATATCAATTTAGCTATTATGAAATCTTAATAAATGCATACGCAAAATCACCTCGAATTTGAAAACATAATAGCCTCTTCCTTTTGTTATCTTATACCCATGGATCTCGTACATTTTACTCTTATTTGTGAGGCCTTCACGAAGAAGGCAAAGGAGAGATTCAAACTGGTTCCGGTTCATTGAGTCCCCAACCAGCATCAGCCTCTTTCCTTTCAATCTGTTCAAAAAATCTGATGGACTAAACCTACAAAAGAATTATAACTGGTTTAAGGATACAAGTTCTATAAGTAGTCCCCTGAATCAACAAATGACTGGCTATTTATCAACGAGATGAATAAGTTCTATCATCGTATGAATCAGTTGAAATCTAGAGCACACCATTTGACACAACTTTTACTAAGTCGAACTCCACCCTTAGTATTTTCAACTATATCTATTATTTAGTCTAACAACATGAAGAGAAGAAGATTATTACACAAACAGAATTAATATAGCCTCGGCAACACAAAACATAAACATGAGTACATCCTTGGGAAACAGTCAACCAAATCTTTAGTGTAGATACTAATGAATACTAGGCAAAAACCTATAACAATTACTAACTCCTTATCTTAAGAGTTAAATCTATTTATAGTAGCAGGTTTTTTCTGTACTAATAACAACATACCCAGTGAAATCTCACTAAGTGGGGTTTGCGGAGGTTAGAGTGTACGCAGACCTTACAGGTTGTTTCCGAAAGACCCTCGGCTCGAGTGCATCAACCCAAGCAAAAATAGAAGAAGACAATTTAGAAAGCATAGCAGTTAATAAGGAAAGCAGTGTCACGTCTACAAGAGAGAAATAAAAATAGGATGATAATTGACATACAATAATATACGTGTGGCAAGAACTACAAGGATATGACTAGTACTACACCAGGCACTAACAAGCCTAAACTTTAGCAAGGCAAGACAATACTCTATCCCTACTAACCTTCTACCCTAACACGTGACCTCCACTCAATCCTATCTAAAGTCATATCCTCCGTAATTTTAAAGAAGAAATGAACTTATTGTGGTAGCACATTTGCATTTATTATCTTCCAATTGAACAATTGCAGACATTACCTTCCATTTGCATTATCGTCTAAATATCAGACACACTTCTAGTAGTCGGTCCCAATACGATTTCTACTAGAATGGTAAAAAGACAGACCATTCTACGATTTCTTATCATAACGGCACAAACAGAACTTGCAAACTTGGACTACAAAACCATCTCTTTCTTCAGAGTTGAAAATCTACCTATAACCACAGACCTCAACCATCTCTTTCTTTCAAGAATCGCGAATCGTTCATTGACAAACAGCCTCATAATAAGACAAAATATAATCTTTATGGAAACCAGAAACTTTTGGTCCAGCTAAGGAAGAAGAATCCATTATGTTTAAATGATTACATTGCACTTCACTCTCCATTAAAACTGTTTACCTTACTCGAGCTACGATCGAAAACACTCAAATATATAATCACAATCACAATGTAGGAAATGAATATTGGTTACTAATTGTTGTTTGAATGTCCAACTCATGTAGTTTGAAAGAAGCTGACAGCTCAACAGAGGACATATAACTACAAAATAACTTCAAAAATCATCATTTACAAAGAAGAATGAGTAATTTAAGTTACCTTGGAAGATGACATCCATATGGCTTCCATCTCCATTTAAGATATTGTGAGTCTGGCCTACCATTAGTCTGACAATCAAAAGCCTCATCCACATAAGGGCAAGACCCTGGCTTATAAATTGGATGATTCTCATCTTTCACCCAACTTCCCTTAAAAAGATCACAACTTTCTCCAATAGGTCTTGAGATTTTCTCAACTAAACTAGATTTGGGTGTTTCTGATGTCACATCAAGATCAAATTTTGACTTCTCACTAGAACTAGAATTAGTCTCAGGTGAATTGGGTTTAACCAAATTATCATCAAAATCATTTTTTGACAAAATGGGTATCTCTGTATTAACCTCTAATTCTTGAAATCTTGATGTCTCACTAGAACTAGAGATGGTCTCTGATTCAACCAAACTACCATCAAAATCAGATTTTGACAAAATGGGTATCTCTGTATTAGCTTGAAATCTTGATTTTTCATTAGAACTAGAAATGGTCTCTGATTCAACCAAAGTTGAAATGGCTTTGACTTTGATGATAAATAATGGAGTACCAAAGCATCTCTACCATCAAAATCAGATTTTGACAAAATGGGTATCTCTGTTGAAGTGTTTAGTGAAATGGGTTCAACCAAACTATCATCAAGATTAGATTTTGGCAAAATGGGGGTCTGATTTTGCAAGAATATAGGGGTTTGAGAAAGGGTTTCTCTGTAAACAGACAGTATTTGAATAGGTTGAACATTTTTTCTGCTGAAAAAGAAGAGAGTTGAAATAAAGGAGAAAAGTACAAGGAAAATACAAGTATAACGTGCCATATGAAGAAGAAGAACAAAGAAGCCATTATGAGTGATTTTGTAGCCATGTATAACATGAATTCCTATAATCTCTCAACACAAACCTTTTTTTTTTTTTTTTGAATAAATAGTAGTAAGTCAACTTACTATATTTAAATTCAAATTTATATTGTCTCTGTCAACTTTTAATTATCACCGTTTTTATTTTTTAAAGTCAAATAATAATAAATTTAATTAATATTTTATATTCTTTTTTATAATATTGATATGCAAAAATTGAAATTTATAGTAATTTTGATATATTATTTTTTGAATATCTAAATTCTTTATTTAAAAATATCGAATTACTGTTAACTAATTTAATTTTAAAAATTAATTAAATTAACTTTAAAAAAACACAATATAACAATTAAAAGTGGAGTGGGAGAATTGTAGGATATCTTCTAACTTTGTTTGGATGGTTCTTTCTTATTATTTTATAATATATTGTATTGTATTATATTGTTTTGATGAATATAATGCTAGATAGATCGTATCGTTCTCTTTAGTTACATAATGTAACATATCCATAATTATGAATGATAAATTTATAAGAAAAATAAGATATGCAGTTGAGTTACTATAAAAATGTAGGATAAAAGATCAAATATGATAATTAAATAATAAATAAAGATAAAATAAGAAGAAAATATTAAAGTAACAATGCAATCAATTAAATCGATCGTATAAACAGGTAATAACCATCTAAACTAGGTATAAAGGGTTATTTTAGTTAATTACCATAACTTAAGTAATTATCCCATGTGGAGTATTTGAAATGTCAAACAACATTAGATTAATATTTAGTATTTTGTGTAGAAGATAAATATTGACCATATTAAACAAACATTTAATTCCCAAACATACAACAATTTTGTTTATCAAGTTGTGGTAAAAGATAAACTATATGACCAAATATTTCCCATTTGAACATGACAATGATAATCCATTGGCATAATCTAAGGTGATAATATAGATTATTATTATTATTATTATTATTATATATATATATATATATATATATATATATATATATATATATATATATAATATCATATATTATAGACTTGTCGTGATTAACTAACACTCCCCCTACATTATCACTATCTCTAGCTTAATTAAACATGACCCTCACTTCCATGTTTGTATGTAAAGTTGCTTAGACTTTCCGAAAAATGTTATCTAACCCGTTTTAGATCGGATCTTTTATATTTACTGATATGCATCTGCTGTCTGTCGTATTTTTGAAGAATTCGAGCAATACCTTACCTTGACTCATACCAAAAACAAGGAAGCAAGCAAGAAACTCCATGTGCCTCCACTAATTAACCTCCCTGATCTTTGAGTTGGAGCTTGTTTCAGTGCTTTTCGCTGCAAGTTTTAATAACTACTCTCCAACATATAATAATACTATTCAAAAACTCATAAACAAAACATGATAAAATGAATATATACATCATCTATAAATACATCATAGTACATATATATGCATGCATGAACAATTTGCAAACAATTATAGAAGAGAAAACATGGCATTGGATCCAATTGTTCCTTCAAATTCAAGTGCAAGAAGATGGACAGACCGCATAAGTAATGCCCTTAAGAAAGATGTCGTTATAGACGTCAATCTTCTCCCTCCTGTCTGTGTCCTCCACATTCCGAAAACACTAACACATCACAAACCAGAAGCCTATATTCCTCAGCTCATTGGTATGGGACCTTATCACCATTTAAGGCCAGACTTATATCAAATGGAAAGGTACAAACTTGCTGCCATCAAACACATTCTTAAGCCTGTTCAAATCATCAATTTTGAGCATCTATTGATCGATAAACTTAGAGATAATGACCTTGTTATACGTGCTTGTTATAACCGGTTCATGGATATAGATGAGGAGACTTTAGCTTGGATTGTAGCCATAGATGGTCTATTCTTGCTTAACATCCTCCGTTCATCGTATGGGAGTAATGTTCATGATGATAGTATTGATGACAACATTTTCACTCGAGACTTTATGATGCTTGAAAACCAAATCCCCTTTGTGGCTGTGAAGCAAATTAGAAAGCTCCTCTGTTTCTCTTCCCCTGAAGACAGAGAAGACACCGAGTTAGTTTCCATGTTTAGACGATTCTGTGAAATGCATTCCCCACTTCCTTTGCCTAGAAATAATGACAATGAAACTCGGCCTCTTCATTTGCTTGATCTTATGTATCATTTAATCCTCGATGATCATGTAGATTTTGTTTCAATTCCAATTCAAATGTCATCTATCATTATCAAACATGATGATAAAGACGAAGAAAATGTTTATCAAGATACACATGAAGAAGACATCATTCACAACTTCGAAACAATCTTGGAGGTGTTCGAGCCTATAGGCCCAAGAAACGTGCAAAAACTTCTAAAATCTATTAACCAGGTAGTGGAAAACGTCCCATGGTCAATGATTTCCGGGGTATTTAGGAAAGGTATCGAAATAAATGGAGACGAAGAAAGAGAGAATACCAGTGCTATCCCTTCAGCATCCCGATTATGGAGTTATGCCAGAGTCAAATGCAGCCCCATTCATGAGGGTATCAGTAGGATTAAATTCGAACAAACTTCTTCGACTTTGTACCTTCCTGTGATCACAATGAATGCTGGCTCAGAAGTCATAATTAGAAACTTGATGGTCTATGAAGCTGCTATGTCGAAGTCCAAGCTCGAATTTGCCAGATACATCAATCTAATGAGCGGAACTGCAGATACTATGGAGGATGTGAAGTTGCTTAGGCAAGCTGGTGTTATTAAAGGGGATTTGACTGATAATGAAATTGCCACTTTGTTCGGTACCATACAAAGGTCATTTGTGAGGTCTAGTGGAAGTTCTAATGTGGAGATTGCCATGGAGAGAGTCAACACGTACTATAACCAGAGGCTAATCGTTAGGGCTCGTAGAGGATTGAAGAAATACATCTATGTTTCTTGGAAGTTGTTGCCTGTTGCTATGTCGATATCCATTGTCTTGCTGCTAATTTTCCAAGCATTTTGCTCTGTGTATGGTTGCCACAGTGTTTGGGTCAATAGAGACTAGATAAAGGGATTCACTAGTAATGAGAAAACCATGAATTTGGCTTCTTCTTAGCCTTCAATGTGCTTGCAAACGTAAACTCGTCTG
Source organism: Solanum sitiens (assembly GCA_016801875.1). Lineage (NCBI taxonomy): Eukaryota > Viridiplantae > Streptophyta > Magnoliopsida > Solanales > Solanaceae > Solanum > Solanum sitiens. The sequence goes on from JABWTJ010000150.1 coordinate 1,051,518, forward strand.
TCATTTCTCCTTGTTGTATTTGTTTGAACATAAACAAAGATTTGTCACCAAATCCTCCCATTGCAAACCAAGTTATGACACTCTCTTCTAGCATTTCATCAAACTTCTTTTCAGCATCGCCATCTTGAGTACATATCAATAATTGAATTACCCACGAATGAATACTTTTCAAACCACTTTTAGCACACAACCTCATGAATCTGTTGTCTGACAGAGGCTGTTGCTCGGATGATAAGCACCCCTCACTTCCAATCTGAATGGAGAGAGACGCAACAAGGATTCTTGATCATCAACATGTTGTAGATATCCACATATTAACGCGGTCCAAGAAACCACATTTCTTTCGGGCATTTTGTCAAACACGGAGCGAGCCAATTCCATTCTACATATCAACGAGATCATTGTTTATCATCAACATGATCTGAGATCGAATCTCACCACCACTCATATCAAAAAGAATTTACACATGCTTGGCCCATCGAAAAAGAATCAGGCCCGCATGTGAGGGGCATGTTGAGAGTACAATTAACTAATAAATATATGTTGTCTGACAACTTCACCTTTTAGATGAAATAGTTACACACTTCAAAACTTAATACAACTCCATTTGAACTTGCTTTCCCATATCTAAACACAAACTCTTGGCTTATAATTGACTCTTGTAAATATTCATATTCAGTCAATAACAGTATTAACTAGTTATTCTTTAATTTAAAAGATATATTTATCTTTTAAATTTGAGATAGTATATCATATAAGGATATTGACTTCACAAAATGTGGATGTTTTTCATACAAGTAATAGTAGGTATGATTAAAATATCATACAAGTAAAGATATTGTCTATTGAATGAACAATGTTCTGCCGTCCTCCATAGTGAAGACTAAAACAAAGTATTTTTGTCTTTAACTTATGCTGGCATTGCAACTCTGGATTTTACGAAGCTTTCGATTCTCCCTATATGTCTCTCATGTTAACTAATATAGCTTGATAAACCTAGTAAATTCTTCATACTTTGTGTATATAGTGATATCGAAACGTGAGATGCAGCCTTTTTCCGCCTTGTTCTTTTTTCTTGGAACTTTAGTTGTTCTGTTTATACTCTTACTTCTCATATCTATCTTATGCAAGTTTTTCAAACCAGGAAAACTGACAGCTTTGATTACTAGCACATTTAAGCCTCCGCCAGGTTTTGTTTTGTTTCGAATTCATGTTACTTTGAGTATCTTATTCGTTATTAAAAAATATGTCTTTTTTCGGATGATACAGGGACTAGTAATGATCTTAGTGTACATCTTCATACAATAAGCTATTTTAACTTTCATACATTGAAGAAGGCTACGAAGAATTTTCACTCGGATAACCTCCTAGGATGTGGTGGATTTGGTCCGGTTTTCCTGGTAAGGTTAATGTCTCTTTACGAGTTGTAAAGTCCGTTTTTATAATTAGATGCAGAGGTTAAGAACTGACCCTAGTGTTTTTCTTAGGGGAAGTTAGGAGATGGACAATTAATTGCTGTCAAGAAGTTGTCTGTTGACAAATCGCAGCAAGGGGACCGGGAGTTTCTTGCTGAGGTACGGATGATAACAAGTATACAACACAAGAACCTTGTCCGCCTTCTTGGTTGTTGCTCAGAAGGGGATCAGAGGCTTCTCGTGTACGAATACATGAAAAATAGGAGCTTGGACCAAATACTATATGGTATTTATGTTTCTTTGACTGAATATAAGAAATTACGAATGTCATAGTTTATGCACTCTTTAGGCCTCTATGTTTGTTTTTCACAGGAAAGAGTAAGATATTCCTTGATTGGAAAACTCGGTACCAGATAATCTTAGGGATTGCGCGGGGATTACAATATCTTCACGAGGATTCACACGTTAGGATTGTCCATAGGGACATCAAAGCCAGTAATATTCTGTTGGGTGACAAATTTCAACCAAGAATCGGAGATTTTGGCCTAGCCAGGTTTTTCCCTGAAGATCAAGCATATCTCAGCACCGCATTTGCTGGAACTTTGTAAGTAGTGTTGTTTTTTCTCATAACAATCTCAACCATGAAACTGTTTGGAAATGACGTAGATGAACCAAACTTTTAACGGATGACATAGATCAACATATATCATCTTAATAACTATTGTTTTTTCTGGATTTTGGCAGAGGTTACACAGCTCCTGAATATGCAATTCGCGGAGAATTGACAGAAAAGGCTGATATATACAGTTATGGTGTTGTTGTGTTAGAAATAATCAATTCTCGGAAGAATACAGATCTTTCTTTGCCTTCAGAAATGCAATATCTCCCCGACTATGTAAGCTGTCTTTAAGTTCTCGTTAAGTTTATGATGATATATGGTTTATACATTGATTGTTCAAGTACGTATATACAGGCGTGGAAGCTATATGAAAGATCAAGATTAATCGATCTAGTTGATCCAAAGATGTTGAAAGATGGGGTGGCGGAAAAGGATGTAATGCAAACAATACATGTAGCTTTCTTATGCCTTCAGCCTCATGCCAATTTAAGACCACCAATGTCTGAGATTGTTGCAATGTTGGTAACCAAAGCTGGAACACTAACTACGCCTGCCCCTCCGCGTTTCTTAGATCCAGAGTTGAGGATCGGAAGGACGATAACAGTACATGGTTGACTCATTCATCACAAATGTATATATCTCAGGAAGGTAGAAAAGATTTTTTAGTGTGTTGTCAATAGGATTTGTGCTTGTGTAATTCAGTCAAGGTTCATTTTTAATTTCTATGAGTATGGGGAGAAAGTCTAGTTTGGATTGTATTATAAGTAGAGGAAATAAGTTAATATGAATGTAAAGTGTTTTTGGTGATTGAAATTGCAATATGAGTGTAATTTTTTGATGAGTAAGTCTCACCTTTGTCAACTTTTGTTTGGGGCTTTTATCCTTCTCTTGTTGAGAAATGGTCTATGGAGGTACTTTTATGGTATCCCACTAGAAAACGTTGATTAAGAATGAAGTAGCACTTATCAATCACCATAACTCTGTGCCTGGTGGTTGTGGGATGTAGTGTAATTAATAGAATCACGAGGGCAAACAATTCCTTTTTTTTTAAAGTTTCCCACCTTGTGTCTGGAACCCTCATTGGAGCCCCAACTAAATTCGTGCTCCCAACAAAATTTTCTCCATAACCCGGGCTCGAACACGAGAACTCCGATTAAGAATGAAACAATCCCACCATTACACCACAACTTATGTTGGTGTAGTGACATTTTTTATTTTTTTTATTTTTTTAATTCAGTAAATACTAACAAAAATGATAAATATGTTTACCAAATCTAAATCGTTAAGTTTGAAGATATATTTGTCATTTTCCCCTTTATTTATGTATATATCAATGTGTATAATAAAACAAAATCCAAATTATTTATGTATCCATGTGTGTTTAATAAAACCAAAATCCAAATTAATCAAGTAGTGAATAAAAATAGAGTAAAATGAATTGGATTTGTTTTCAAAGTTGTAGGTCAATAAAGCTTCCATAAATAAGGATTTAGTTTTTTTTTTGGTCATATTGTGTCCAATATTCACATTAAGATCCGATTATTCTTAATCCACACCATGTACATCCTATTCCGATTATCAAAAACTTTTTCATACTTACGAGTCAAATTCGATACCTTTAATTAGGACAGAAAGAACCACTTCATCTACCGCACCGTATTTGTATTTAGGTTTAGAATAGTTCTATTGACAATTAGTCTTAATGTAGAAAGGTCGATCCACACACGCAAAGACGCCTTCTTCTTTAGCCAAACTCTGTTTCTGCTGAAAAAAAGGTATTTTCCCACTAACCCTTCTTCTTCTTCTTCAAGCATTACAAAGAAATACTGTTGTTTCAATGGCGTATGTCGATCATTCTTTCTCAATTTCCGATGAGGATATGATGATGGAAGGTTCTCATGCCGATAACAATCGTGGACCTATCAAAGAGATCGCTCTTGCTGTTTCCCTTCTTGTATTTGGTACCCTAGCTATTTTTCTAGGTATTTTCATGGCAATCAATAAGGTCGGTGGCGATACAGCTCATGGTAACTCCTTAATCCTCTTCAGCTCACTTTTACTCATCTGATTTCGATTTTGATTTTGATTTATCTCTCTAGGTTTTTTTTTTTTTTTTTTTTTTTGGGGGCATGTATTGTTATTTGAAGAAAATGCTTGTAATGCAGGGCTTTTTTTTGCTATACTTGGTGGAGTTTTGTTTATACCAGGGTTCTACTATACAAGGATTGCATACTATGCTTACAAGGGTTATAAAGGTTTCTCTTTTTCCAATATACCTCCTGTCTAAAGTCGAGTATCGAGTATCGATTATTGATTATCGAAGCTCTTCATACATTGTACAGCTACTTCATTTACTCTACCTAGATAAGCTTGTGAGAAAAAAAAAATTAGTGTTGGTTCTAATAGGTTGCCTCGGATGTTGGATGTTGAATCTTTACTTGCTAGACTATGTAATCCTTTAACTCAGTATGGATACGATGTAATAATACGAGTGCTTGCTTGTTTATTGGTGTTTATCAATTGAATCGTAGCTTTTTCTTCCAATCTTTTGGCGGAGAGGTTCGCTTGCATAGGACTATTTTGTTGTCTAACTGATTGGAGAAGTAGCACAAAGCATCATTTTATTTAAATGCTGGTTTGTGTTATATGCATCGATGTGGATACACAAATGAATTTTTCTTTGTTGTGCAAGAGAGTGACGTTGTTCCTAGTATTTAATATACCATTGTTGAATTTAGCACTCCTCAAAAGAACTATTGTATATGATTTGTAGATAATAGTGTCTTTAGTTTGTAAGTTTTTGGTATGCATCTCTTCTTGAATGAAATTTCATTGCTTCGTCGAAAAACATTAGCCCCTCAACAAAATTGCAAGGCATATCTGGAAATTTTTGGTGTTTAATGGGTGGTGTAGAGTCTTTTAAGGGTGTAACGTTGTGGTAGGTCATCTATTTGCTCCATTCAGAAGCCTATCATACAGTCATGAGATTGATGAAAGATTGTCTATACTGCTAGAGCAATATATCAGGATCCTCGTAGAGATGTCAATGTTTAATCTATGAATGTGCTAGGTTGTATGTTTTGTGATTCCAGTTATTCAAGTGTAGCATTCAGTTGTTTCAACTGTAACAAATTATAATCTCCAGCTTCTTTGAAAAGACGATATGAGAACATACTTCCACAATTCTTAGAGTTTCTTGTTTGCTTTCTTGGTTGATAAAAGTCATGTAAACCCACCCTAGTGGCAATAACCATCCCTCTTTGATTCCTAGGAATGAGTAGTTGTGTTGGTTTGTAGCGATGGTCGTTTGTGTAGGTTTTGTATTATGAAGGGTTCATATGACGTTTTTGTAACCATGTTTTACCCTGCTTCCTGATGGCAAATGTAGGGTATAGGTGAAAGAGACAATCTGTTTTTACCTTGTCAAACAACTAACCTTGGAGATTTTCTATATGGAAGTCTAACCATGAAGTTTAAATTCTAGCAGAGGCACAAGAGTAAGTAATTTCTTTCCATCTATCAAAGACAATGTCTACGTTGGTGAGTGGTACCAGGAACCCCATGAAATTAGTCGAGATGCACACAGGCACCACTATTAGCAAAATGAAACAGTATTATAGTAAGTTTGCTACACTACTCTTGACTGTGTAGCCTAGCCAAGTTTGTCTATTAGAGCCTGTGAGATTACTCAACCTTTAAGAGGATCTGGAGTTTCTTTTATTGATTTGGTGTCATTTGGTATGATGCAAAATGACAGACTGAGTGGTTGTTTGGTTTGATGATATTAAATACCACAGGGTTATGAAGTGTGACTATGTTATTTGCAGTGTGTGTTTGTCAATGAAACTATCCAACCGTGACATGTTGAGCTATAATTGATATCAAGTTTTTCGTCCTTTCTAGTCGGATTCATGAATTTTGGCGTTACTACACCACAACTTTATTATTTATATTGAGTTTTTCGTCCTTTATCGTTAATTCTTTTCGTTTCAAAGTGAATTTAACAATAGCTCCTCAAAACTACAAAACCACACTTATGGTGGAAGGTGTTGTATACTCTATTCCTCATCATCTCCATTAATGCCATCATCGAGCACTAACGCCACAATACTATCAATGTAATTACGTTCTTTGTTGGCTGTTGTTCCAATCGAGCAATCTCTTCTTTGTTCAATTTTGTCTTATTACCAACTCGCTTAAGGTTGTGAGGAGGCTGGACCTGGTATGAGGATTGAATCTATATTTGTGCACGAAAATTGTTGGTTGGCAGTTACTCAACTATTCAAATGCAATACAATGGTGTTGGTTCTAATTCAACTAAGGTAGAATGCCTGATCGGAGGTCTAGTACAGTAGGTAGCACACGTGTTCATTTTGGCTCTTGAGTGTGATAACGATAAATAGGCAATGCAGTAAACTCTACAATACCCATCACCAACAATAACACATGTATATGATGAAGGAAACATTTGGACTAGCTTGAGTTGTGTGCAATCAACAGTAAAGCAGAAAGCATTAGGACTGGTGATGGGGTAAAATTTATTTGCTTACACATAGGTTTTTAGTGTTTATGCTACACATAACATCACTAGATTCACAAGTTTTTATGATTTGATGTAAGAAAATAAATTTTAGCAGAGGGAGGGAGGTGTTTTTCGCTTCTAATCACGTTTAAACGAATTAGTGTAACATAACCAAATTATACAAGCAAGTAATGAATAGATGTGTCTGTTACAAATCCTTCAGTGTGTTGTCTTTGGATTATTCATTTATCAAAAGGAAACAAAATTGATTTAACATTGGGTGCTTCCCTCCAAATTACTCGCGATAACATCAGTAGTGTATAGGACACCAAAATGATGAGTAGAAACAACAAAATGTCTTCAACTGAAAGAAACTTTATACCAGTAACAGAAGTACATAGATTATATATTGTAATAGATAACAACAATAACTTCACTAGCAGCATTGTTAGCTGTTGCACCATACAACGCGACATTGTTAGCTGCTGCATCATAGCAGCTAAAAATGTGTGACAATCACATATATATTGGCATAGCGTGCAGGAATAGCACTAGAAGCAACAAGAGGAAACAAATAGCACATCCTGACAAGATTTTATACCTTCGCCTTTGGCGTATCATACATTCTCTAATTTGCTAGCTACGACTTTTGCTTTTTCTTCGGCCTGGTTCTGTGAACAAAACATTTAATAAGTAAGCAACAAAAAAAGCCAAAAACAAACGTCTCACAGAGCAATTAAAAGTGGTCTAACAATAAGTACGAGTTACAAATACATCAAAAAGTATAACTATTGCATTTCATGGGCCCATGTACGATTTAAATCGTATCAATGTTTGCCTCAGCCTGATGTCTTGGTAACATTTCATTATTTATTTTTGTGATAGCCATTGTGACATCCCCAAGAAACTCATACCATAAGTTGGTCCAAATTTTAGACCCTACAAATTGGGAAGATACTTTACTTGAGGCGAGGATCTATCAGAAACAACCTCTCTACCTTCACAAGATAGGGGTAAGGTGCGTACACACCACTCTCTCAAGACTCTGCTCGTTGAATTACACTAGGTATGTTGTTATCAAATGAAAATATAGTTTTCTTTTTTTTGGAAGAAAACATACTTTGCCTAGTTAAGTTCTGAACATACTATTTGTGATTCTGTGTAGAGAATCAATCAAAAAGGTAGAATTAGAAGGAAATGTAAGCAGACACCAAAATCGGAACCCTCCCTATCACGCTGCTCTCAATTTAGAGCATGTTGTAAACATCATTTAAACATTAGGAAGTTTTCAGACAGTTAATGATTCATGTGGAAAATTCCTGACCAGTTAAAACGTCAGTTTCTAACTATACGGAAACGAGGCAATTCTTTATCCTTTATCAAACAAAACCCAATAAATGCTAAAAAAAACAGAAACATGTCATATACACTTCCTATTACAATATTTGTATGAGTCAGGAAGTAGCTTCTTAGATCCTTTAATAAACAAAACCAAATAAATGCTAAAGAAAACAAAAACATGTCTCCGTTGATGGCATGTTTGTGACCACAAGTTCAAACATTACCTTTGATAGGTGCCAAAAGTCTTTATTCTTGAACTCTTTACGCGACCATATAAACTAAAATGGAGGTACTACAACATAAGAAGCATAACTTCATCTTATCTTTACCAAAAGACCCATAAGAGCCCCCACCGCTAAATTTTGTAAGAATCAGCATTATCTTCCCATAATCACGCCCCCAACAGAAAAGGATATGAAGATCAAAGAGGCGTGATTTCTTAACCATTTGAATAAATTTCAGGAGCTGGAGTAAAATATAAAATCAACACTTCGAATCAAAAGCAAACCTTGTGAGAGCTGAAGAAAAAAATTCATGAAATGGAACTGGTATGAGCTCCTAGCAAAGACTGTCACTGGTGTAAAACTTACACTAATTATGTTCTTGGTGAAAGTTATTAGCATCTGCAATCAATCTTTCCTATCTACCCATCCCCAATTTTCTCTACTATGACAGTAGTACCAAATTCCACATTAATCTTGTAGCTATGTTTCACGGAGTTGCTTACAAGTGTGTATGGGATAGTATCAGGTACAAAATCGAGCATCTCTTTGTTAAGTTTTCCAATTTTGAAGAATCCACACACATTGCACACTGGCTGACACAGATACCTCAAGACAAATGAAGTAAACTATATTACTTTAAGACTTAAAGAGTTCGTGAACAATACAGGGCCCAAAAACATATATATGTCCTTTAGTTTGTTTATCGGAAGCCCACAACATTTATGCACAGCACAAGTTATTCTCCGCAGCCCTGTAATACCTCAAGCAAACATTTCATTATCTACCATTTTCTTCTTGAAAAGAGGTGTATAACAAAGTGATCAATGTTGGTGGTCTCCAGATGTTAGATGCCACTATAACATAAGTAGGCTAGCAACAGTCTGCACAACTACATGGGAAGCTTCAACCATCTACTTAAACTTCTTATATAAAGTGTTACAGTTTCAGAAAAGAAAGAAAGAGCTACATTCTCAGTTTTCTTTAAGAACTACAATGGGTTGCATAGTGTTTCAAATTTAAGGAGTAGAAAGGCCAAGAAAATTTTCTTGGTAAAGTCAAGGCATCGGGTGCTAGACTGCCAGTCATGGCTAGACCAGATATTGAATCGTGACAACTTTCAAGAGATTCAAATAGGGGATTGTAACTGGAAAGCACCAGCAAGGACTTCATCCTAAATAAAACCTTTTTAGTTGCAGCAAAAGACCGCACCACCACGTTGTATTAATTAGGACTCTTTTTCCTCATTATGCCCAAGAAAAAACTAAAATCTGAAGTCATAACCTGCAGGTACATGGTCCTAGAAAGGACATGACATGGAGGCAAAACTGCAGAGGAACTGTTAGAGTTTATATATCATTGATCGACATCTGTAAACAAATGTCGTTGCAATGATTAACATAATCTGTACCACAGTAAGAGGTAAAGTTAAAGGTGCTAACTAGAAAAAAAGATGCATCCCCCAGGTAAGAGCAAGTGGATGATTTCTGTGGCACAAACTATCAAAGACAATGCTTATAACATAAAAGATTACTTTATCAGAAAGTAGAAACCAGATAAATCTCACTTCGAAATCGCATGAACTTGTAACTATAATATAGGGCGGAGCTAGGTGGGGGTTCAAGGGTTCGAACAAACCCAATAACTTTTCCGTAGATTCTGTATTTGTATTGGAAAATTAACTACCTATATATATGAATTTTAACTTGTGAACTCTTAACAAAACTGACTAACGGCTCAGTGGTCGTGAAAACGCTTTCCATACTAGAACCTCCAAACTCCTAATTCTGGCTCTGCCACTGAATTCGAAACCTTACCCCAACAATACCAAACAAGTAATTCAACAAATTTGAGAAAGAAACTTAACAACTTACAATATTTTTGCTCTCATAGTAATCATCTAATGCCCACTGATACTTCGACTGATTCAATCCAAACCAGTATGCCACTTGTTCATCCAAACTCGCATGAGCTAATAAAAATCCATATACAAATTAGAAGTCAATAACACAAAACTGGAAAAAAAGAACAATATTCATGAAATCAAGATCTGAAAATCTAGAATAGAATAAAGTTACAATCTTTTTTAAAAGATAGGGCAAAAAAAAAAAGATACCATTTTGAACTTTAGCAACAGCGTTCCAGAAAAACCCAAAAGAAGAGTGAGAGGGTTTATCATACTGCATTGGAGGAGACCAAACCGGACATGACTTATCGACCACCTGAACCGGTGGTGTTTGAACCGGTTGCGGCTGAATTTGTGGTGGTAGCTCGGTAGAACCGGATTTGGGTGTGGGTGGAGGGGTCATGAAAACCGTGTACGGCCCGATTTTACCGATCCTCGGAGGAGGAGGAGAAGTACATTCAGTGTTAGCCATTTCTCTTCAAGCAATTATGCTAACAAATTTGGGAATCACAAAGGCCTTTGCTTGGGGTTTTTACTTGTTATATGAAACTTTTTAGAGTGAATTTAAATTTAATCCAGCTATAGTGTGACTATTAAATATCGAACAAAAACAAATAAAAAAAAGTCAAATAAAGTCATCACTAATAACACATTTTCTTTATGATTTAATATAAAATAAAATTAGGTAATTTTAAATTTCTATTTCATAATTTCAAATATAATACTTTTTTAATGTGATGTTTGTCTATAAGAATAATGAGTATTATTTACTAGTTCGTGATAAATGGATTCACAAAAAAATTGAATTAAACGGAGTGTGTCAAACTATTCTTAAATTTTTTGTGGATTAATACATATGGAAAATTGAGAAAAATGGTTCTTATAAAGTAGTATTTGAATTCTAAATATAAAGTGGTGTTGATCGTGTAAAGACTATAAATATTATTCTCCAAGTCATTATAGACGGTTCTGTAAATTTCAAAATCATATCACCAAAAAATTTAGTATAATTTACCTAAATCTCATAGTGTAAAACCTAAATAACATTTTATCCCTACTCTTTTTCAATTTACAAAAATCCCTTCAAAATCAGTGCTATTCGGATACATAGAAAATAATTCAGATACATTAATTCTAATACATTAAAATAAAATCAGTTATACTTTTAAAGGAAAGGGAATCAATTTTGAATTTGAGTTCCCCAAATCAAGCTAATCAATTTGTTGTCAATCTTTCTTAAATGGTAACAATTTCAATTAATTCAAGATTCAAATTTTATTCTCTTAATTCTCCTCCAAATTCTCCTTCCATAATCAACAAATTCAAAATTCATTTTTTTTTATTCATTGTCTCATGTTCATTCAAATTAAACTCAAATTTGCCAATAATTTGATGATACATAATAAATAGTTATTGAAAAATAATTTCTTTCGTGAATCTCAAATGCAATATTGTAATAGATCGATGAGATGAAAAAAACTTGAAAATCCAATATATAGTAGAAGGAATCGCAAGAAAATGTTGATTCTGCTGCTTGGCATACTCTTCATCTCATCTCGATCGTGGCACCACAGTAAGAGATGGTCAAAGAAGTTACTGAACACTTCAATTTTTATTTCAAAATACATTAGTTGATGTATCCTAAAATTGTTCTTCTTATTCTTTCTAAAAAATTCTCAATTTATTGAATCAAACTTGTATTGATACAACATGAACATGTCCATCTTGTTGAGACATTCCGAACCCTGAGAAAATGAGATGAGGTATGAATGATACAAAAGTGGTGAAATTATTGTTGGTCAAAAAATTGATTTGTGAATCTCAAGTCAACCATTGCATTTGAATCAAAGATCGATGAGTTGAGGAAAAAACTGGCGATATGTTACATCGTTGAGGTGAAGAAATAAGAGTTTGAATTTTCAATGCATTCGTTATGGATTGATACAACAAACAAAAAGGCAAAAGAGATGCATAGTTTTGATGAATCATTCATACCTTTTATAATGTTGTGTAATCGTTTTCTAAATTTTGTTTCTAAGCTTGATAGATTTATCAATACATTACTATTTATGTATTTCGTTTAAATTGATAAATGTTGTATTTCTACCAGATCCATTAAATAAGTAATTCTTATCCATAAGATGTAAGGTTTGAGATTGATACATTACTTTGTGGTAGTTGCTAAGATACAATTAGTATAAATTCAAATTTATGTATAATGTCGAAAAAATTATATATTTGTTCATGCAATAATAAAATATTGTGTATCCGATACATTATATCATGTATCAATCATATGGTTTAGTAGATGTAATATTGTGTTTCATTAAATTATTTATCTAACACACAATTTTGTGCAGTTGTGTTTGATAAAAAAAGTTGTATAATGTATTAGCACTGTTTAAAAGACAGATTGTTGAGTACATAATTCATTATGTTGTGTATCTAATACATGATTTAATATATGTATTAATGCGCTCCATGTTTATTGTATCAAAAGAACTTCATATTTTGAGTCGAACTAAACAAACTTTTGATAATAACATTTGCGTATCACCGTTTATGAATCTGATACATAATTGTGTGATACTTAATGTATCATGTACTGTGTACAGATACATATCCTTTTAAATTTAAAAAGATAAAAAATACATAGCAACACCTAGATACATGATAACTGATACATTTGGTTGAAGTTTTATATCAAGTATCAAAACTAATTAAGTTTATGTATCAAAACTAATATTTCAACACAATACATTGTGCATGATAAAATTATGATGTATCGTAGTGTTAAAATAAAGGTATTATACATTAATTTAAGAAACAAAATTGACTAGATACATTAAAAATCTAGTTAATGTATCCCAAACTCTAACCGTAAGATAATTTAGTAATTTGAACTCAATACATTGTACATAATGTATTATAATGTATCATAATGTTGAAACAAAAATATTACACATTAATTTAAGAAACAAAAACAACTTGATACATTAAAAATATGAACTCATATATATCAGAAAAAGATGAACAAGAAGAAATAAAAAAAATAACAATCAACAATCTGATCTATTTTGACTTCTCCTTCTCAGCTATTACTTTAGAAGACAAATGTACATCAACTTTTTTCTACATTTACTTTAGAAAACAAAGGTACATCCTTCTTCTCATTCTCCTTCTCAACATTCACTCTTGTATCATTTTTTTACTATTAACATAGACGTCACCCATGAATCTCGATCCAAAGTCCTTATCAAAGCCACCAGTAGATCGACTTTTTCAACTTTTTGAGTGTTTTTTTCACAATCTATTTGGAAGACGAAGATGCATCCTTCTTCGTCTAGTTGAGTAATATCAACACTAGAATGATCTAAATCCATATGCATCAAAAAATAAAGACTAAAAACAATAAAGTTGAAGAAAACGACTATAAAGGAAACACAAAATATCAATTGAGTAGTTTGAATTTGATTATCCGGAGAGAGAATCATTTTGAAAGTAAAATTGATATGAAAATTCTAACTGATAAGATTGTAGAGATTTCTTTTGAAAATCAAATTGATATGAAAATTGTAACTGATAAGATTGTAGAGTGAAATTAGGGAGAGAATAAAGGAGTGAAAAAAAGGAAGAAAATCATGTGTCAAGGCTTGTATATTTATGTATCTGGTTGACTTAATAATTGGGAGGAAATAAGGGATTTTGGAAATATTTTAAAATGGTAGGGAATAATGAAAATTATGAAAAATAAAGATGTGTATATATGTAATTTATCCAAAAAATTAATGCACTACCATACAGATAAAAAAATGCATTAATTCTTGTTGAGTAGCTTCTAAATGTTGAAAAAGTGGTGAGGATCATGATTAGGCTAAATGTATTTTCCCATAGGTTGTTATAAAGGGTTTTGTAAAGTTTTTGTAAAAAAGAAATCATCAAAATCCGTATTATCAAAAAATAATGTAGAAGAATATACACAAATAAATAAATAAATTGTCTAATTCATGTTGAGTAGCCTGTAAATGATAACAAATAAGGATGTGGATCATGGTGATGTTATATGCCCCAAATCATTATGGACGATCTTGTAAAGTTATTTGCAAAAAAGTGTCTGAAACATACACTATAAAAATAACATGAAAAATTAAAAGAAATCATCTAATTTCTATCGAGTGTGTCCTAAATAATTTTTTTCAAAAAAGGTATGGATGATGGTGAGACTATACGTATTATTTCCCTAGGTCATTATGCAGGATCCTGTAAAGTTTTTTGCAAAAAAATAGTCCCTAAAATTCATAGTACCAAAATATATTCATGCACTAAAACACATAAAAAATGAAGAAAATCGCCTAATTCTCTATTGAGTGGCCGCTAAATACTAAAAAAGTGACATGAATCTTGATGAGGCTATAAATATTGTTCAATGAGGTCAATACCGAGAGTCTTGTACAAATTTTACAAAAAAAGTGTGTGAAATTCAAATTACCAAAAAATTCATGTATTAACACACGAAAAAATTATAAAAAAAACTAATTTTATTAAGTGGCTCTTAATGTTAAAAAGTGGTATGGATCATGATGAGACTAGTAGTATTGTTCCTACATGTCAATACCAAGGTCTTTGAATTATTCTTTTTTCAATAAAAAAAATTTGAAATTCATATTATCAAAAAATTCATATATTTATACAAAAAAAAATAATAAGAAAATTGTTTAATTCTTATTGAATGCCTCCTAAATATGCTAAAAAAGTGATTGGATTATGCTCAAACTATAGAAAATATTCCTCCATGTCATTATGGATGGTCCTGTAAAGTTCTTAGAAAGAAAATGTCCAAAATTCCCAAAAAAAAGAAAATCAAACACTAACACATACACAAAAATATGCATTATTTATATATTTTTGTTGAGGAATATATTTGATTTGATCATAAACTTTGACGGTCTCATCATATAAGAAATATTTAACTAGTGATATATTCAGGTTCTAGTGAACGTTCTCAAGGATATAGTTAGTTTCTAGGCGAAACCCAGGCAAGCCCCCAAAAAAGTAATGAAAACTTTAAAATCTTATAGTCACAATGAATTAAAGATCGAGCTGTATAACATATCAAAATATCATTTCACTCTTGTGGTCATAGAAAGTGACATTCTTAAAAGTTAAAGTTCACACTTTTACATATACATATAGAAGACCAAAATTCTACATGAACAAGATAGATTTCTCTATTCACCTTTCACATTGTTAAAAATGTACCTCAAGCATGATTGAGTCCATTGGTGTTTTTAGCTTGTTGATCCTCCGAAACGATTTTCTTCCAGAACCAATGCTTTTCCCATAGACGCATCATCTCTTCAATCGGAACTCCCTTTGTTTCGGGCAAGAAGAGGTAGATGAATATCGTCATGACAGCAATCCAACCGGAGAAAAAGAGGAAAATCCCGAACCTCATAACACATAAAAGTGAGAGGAAAGATTGTGCTATTGCAAATGTGAAGAACAAATTCACAGTAACTGTGATACTTTGGCCTGCTGATCTTGTCTCTAAAGGGAAGATTTCACTTGGCACTGTCCATCCAAGAGGCCCCCACGAGTATCCAAATGCCGCTACAAAGAGGCAAATGAAAACAACTACTATAATCGAGTAACCTCTTGATAGCTCCTTGTCACTACCAAATTTGAGTCCCAAGATTATCGCAACAATAACCTGAAACAACGAAAGAAAATTATCTTCCATATGATATATCGATCAATTTAACTTCTATACACTGACAGTGACACTCAAACTTGGCCTCAAGTGACAAGTAAACGCTCAAACTTTGAGTATGTAGATCTATAACACCTCAACTCACCTACATTGCGTTAGTTGAGCATTCCAACTTACTATAAGATTTACGTGCCACGTCAATGTACGAGGTCCACGAGACATAGACGAGTTGGAGTGTTTAGTTGTCAGTTGAGAACACGTTGAGGAGTCTAGATGTGCACTCACAAAGTTGAAGTGCTTACTTGTCAGTTGAGGCTAAGTTCGAGTGTTTGTTTATGCATTACGCTTAACTTCTATATAGTGACAGTGAAAAACTTTTTCTACTAATAGATCACTATACAAGGCTGATGACTAACAAGTGTATTGACAATATAGACATTCATGCTAGAAATTGACGAGTTTTATGTTGGCTGTCAATCAGGACACGGAATGATGACCAAGTAAGTAGAAAATATTTACCTGGCAGATGATCATTTGGATTCCACCGGTAATAAGAAGAATTCTTCGACCCCATCTATCGACAGTGGCCATTGATAAAACTGTAGATGAAGCAAGAACTGCACCAGTCAAAGCAGAGGAATACAGAGAGGCTGCTCTTTTAAACCCCATACTCTGAAACAATACTGGGGCATAAAAAAGTATGATGTTAATGCCTGTAAGTATCTGAAAAGTCGGCATCAAAATCGCCATAATTAACTGAGGCCTGTTTCTCCTTTTAAGAATGTTTCTAAACGGATGCTTAACCGAACGTGCCAATTCACTTGCATCCACCATGTCTTCGAATTCTGCATCTACATTCTCGGTTCCTCTTATCCTCTCTAAAACTCGTCTTCCTTTAGTTTTATTTCCTTGTTCGATTAAGCTGTTCGGTGTCTCGGGAAGAAGCATGCCTCCAACTGTCATAACGAAAGCCGGTGCTGCTGCTAAGCCTAACGAAAGTCTCCATCCCCATGGATGGAGTTTACTTGTTCCATAGTTTATCATGTTTGCTGTAAAGATTCCGAGCGTTGTTGCTAATTGAAACATCATGTTCAGACATCCTCTTAGGTGTGCTGGTGCCATCTCTGATAAATATAACGGAACTGCCTTCAAGAAGTGACACAGTTGAAACATTTATCATAAAAAAGTTTCGAGTAACTTTTACGAGCTTAAGTTATATACACTGACAGTATAGAAGAACTTACGTACTATCCAATCACCTATATTAATAGTAATTGTATATTAATATGCTGAAAACAAGGCATGCTACCTCGCTATAACATGCTACGATACAGTGATACTGTTAAAAATTGTCTCGAACACAAGGCAATGCGATTCAATTCTTTTTCCAGTTTCATACTTATTCATTTCTCTCATTCTTACGACAAGACAAACATGTGTGATTCAAGAAAGTTCTTTATAAAAATCTATGCTTATTGAAGGTTTGTACAAATAACTTAATATATCCGACATGGTCTGAACTTGCTTGGGATTGAGGCGTACTTATTGTAGTAAACAGATAACAGAACAGGAACACGTGACAACTAAATTTCAAGGTGAATTACCTGGTTACCAAAGCCAATGCCAACACCTAGCATAATTCGTCCGAAAAGAAGCATGCCAAGGTTGACAGCAGCGGCATTAAGAACTGCTCCAATGAAGAAACTAACGCCACCGCATATTATACTTGCACGACGTCCATAGTTCCTTGTGATAGGAGATGCTACCAGAGATGCAACTAAACCAGCCATGTATAAAGACGAGGTAAATGCAGCAAGAACTTGGTTATTATACTTGCAATAGTTGTCTTCGTGAACGTGCTGCTTCTTTAGGTATACTGAGTAGAAGAATCGACGAAGAAATTCATCCATCGACGTCACTCCCCCTGTTATCATGCATGCAGTGAAGATATAATTAAGTAAAATAAAAGTGTACGCTCTCTAACAATTTGAATTTTTAGTTTAGACGGTCACACATTAACTTCAACATAGTATCAAAACAAACAGACCACAGACCACAGATGTCCTTAATTCATTTGAATCTCTAAGCTAGTCGAACATTTCAATATTAATGACGCAGTTCGTTGTTCAAGAAGTTCCAGAGACTAACTGTAGAGTAGTCATAGCCATCCAGCCCGGTCTGCCGGAGGTTCAGGTGTAATTCATGCTAGAATTTTCCAAAAAAATATAACTTCACTCGTGTCGAATCCATCAAAAGTATGTACTTTTTAACGGATTTGACATGATTAAAGTGGCATTTTTCTAAACTCTTAAGACAAAACAGTCACACAATAATTCAACATGATATGAAAACAGGCATACGTCCGTAGTTTGAATCTCAAAGATTTTAAATGAGATGGTCACACAGTCAACGATAATGCTGAAAATGATTATACAATTTAAACAAAATAATGATGTAGTCTTTTCACTCTACAAGTTGAGAATCTACAAACACTATAAAATCTCAGCACGGTGCACTAAACTCCCACTATTCACAGAGTCCGAGGAAAGGCCAGACCACATTGTACACAGTCTTACCGTGCATTTGTTATTTCACCTTTTTTTTCGAAAATAGTGGAAGTTCCAGAGGAGTAGCTATAATTCATTGCTCAAATTTACCAAAAATGTCACCTCATTCGTGTCGGATTCATAAAAATGCCTACTTTTCCGGTGAGATGACATTCTTGAAAAATCCGAGCACAAAGAGTGAGCCCCTTTTTCTGGAGAAGCAGTACAGCAATGTAACACATTGTTCGGATCTTTCAAAAATACTACCACCTCGTGCACAAATCCATTAGAACCCGAGCACGATGACATTTTTGAAAAATCCAAAACAATACAACAATAACTCATCTTCTTCCAATTCTAGAACCCTCCTCCTAATCTCCTACCACATAGCATAAAAAGAAAAGGAAAAGCTCTTTTTAAAAGGGGTGTGAATTAAAGTCATCGTTACACTCGTGTCAGATCCTTAAAACATGTAAAAACATGAAAAATTTACCACATGTACACTAACATTTTTAAAAAATTCGAACAAACATATTAGTAATTCATCTTTCTTCCAATTCTCCATAAAAAGGAAAAAGGGGAAAAATTCTAATATTTCATCATCAATTTATAAAGTAAAATTACAATAAATTTTTTCGAATAATTATCATAATTAATCACCTGAAATTC
The DNA here is from genome assembly GCA_016801875.1 of Solanum sitiens. Lineage (NCBI taxonomy): Eukaryota > Viridiplantae > Streptophyta > Magnoliopsida > Solanales > Solanaceae > Solanum > Solanum sitiens. Next base: position 1,070,467 of record JABWTJ010000150.1, read on the forward strand.
CAATATCATATCCAAAGAGTGAACCACCAACAGCAGCAACAATACATGCTATGATGACATAAAGAGTGAGTTTTCCATTGTAATTTTCAGCTCTTTCTTTGTTTACACCAATTGAACCAATTCCTCCTCCTGCCATCTTCAATTTCTTGAAAATAATAATAAAACTCTGAATCAAAAACAGAGAAAATTTGTTAAAATTTTCTTATTAATATATGTACATTCCCCTCTTTTTGTTTTTCCACTTTGATTGACTTGAATAGCAAGTACTTTATAATAGGCAAATCATTTAATATAAAAATCTCATTCTGTTTTAATTTATTTGTCTTATTTATTATTTTAGTCAGTTTTGAATAATAACTTATCTTTGTAATCTTTTCAATAATTATTTAGTTATAATTTTTTATATGACCTGTTTAATACAATTAAATTAGATTAAAGTTTGATATCTTTGACCTGTTTTTAGTTTAAGATTACAAAATTTAATTTTGTGTTATATTATTTCTTAAATTTTGTGTGTAGTTAGTATATGATAAATAAATCGAAAAAAATGATATATTATTTCATCTATCTCGATTTTTGTGATTTTTTTTGCTTATCGGATAGTTGATTTTTCTAATTTTTAAAGCTTAGTTGTATCATATTGATTCAATATTTTAAAAATAAAATCTATATATTTAGAAATAAAGCGAAAAGTAACTATGAGATACACTTTTTTTTTTTTATGTTAATACGAATAAAAGAAATATTTATTTTATAATATTACACATAATTCATAAAATATGAATAAATTATAATAGATATAAGTGGCACATAAATTCAGATGGATGGATGGAATATTAGTTTAGTTTTTTTTAACTTGAATAAAGTGGAAAAATATTACTCCATTCGTTTCAAAAAGAATGTTTCTATTTCCTTTTTAGTCTGTTTGAAAAGAATGTCCCCTTTCCTTTTTTGGTAATACGTTAACTTTAACTTTCCACGTGACATGTTTAAGACCACAAGATTAAAAGACATTTTGGTATATTTGATATAACTTTAATCTAGAACCACAAAATTAAAAGGTTTTCTTCTTTTCTTAAACTCCGTTCCAAGTCAAACTACGTCATCCTTTTTTAAACAGAGAAAGTATCTTATTTTTTTTATTCCATAGAGCCTAATTTTATATATCTTCATTTTTATAATGATATCATATAAATTAAGATGGAATAATATAATCTTTAACAAGTACAAATAGAACTTATATTTACTTTTTTAGTGATAACTACTTGGATTTAATAGTCTGTTGCATTTTGTACAAATAGTTTTGGCTCTTCTCTTGTAAAGAGATTAGCTTTGTCAAACAAATATATTTTTTTTACTTGTCAACTTTCATCTATTTTTTCTCATAAATGTGGTTATAATTCCACATCTACCTCATTTATTAAATTTTTGACTTAACAATGGCCAAATTGAACAATTTGCCATTAATTGCATAGCCACTAGATGATTAAAAAAAATAAATGAAGTGATTTTTCAAGATAAGAATGTTGTTATTTCACTCCACTACTTTCGTACTATTTTTGTTTGATATGAAATTTAAGAAAATAATAATAAAAAAATAGAATATGATTATAAGATTAAACATATTAGGTAAAAATATTAGGTATATGATTAAACATATAGAATATGATTATAAGATTAAACATATTAGGTATAAGATTAAACATATTAGGTATTATAATATTAAACATATTAGGTAAAAAATTGAATTATAAGATTGTCAAAAATAAAAAAGATATTTTTGTATACAAATTTAAAAAAAGAGGAGAAACAAAGAATATGATGTAATGAATAAATTTATTTTTTTAATCAAAGATTTTAAATATGAGTTTTTTTTGACAATTTTATTTTTCCAAATAATACTGCGTCGTATAAATTTAAATTAATTAAACACTGATATAAAAAGGAATAGAGGAAAAGGACAAGTTATACCTATTATAATACAGAGAAAGATATGGCTGATACGCAAATTAAAGTGGTCCATAATATAGAATTGGAAAAAGTTTTTCAATAATGTATGATTTTTTTTGAAAAATAACAAAAGTAGTTAGAGGATCCACATAGATAATAGAGATTTTTTTATTTTTTATTTTTTTTTGTGAAAGATATATATTTTTCTTTTGAATTTTGGTTAATTGATTCTTTTACATGACTTCTCAAGTTGCTTTTCTTTATTCAGTGTATGAAGTTTATATTAAAATTTTGATTAAATCTAAACATGCATTGTAAGATCCATTTAAAAATAATGTCCCTAATAAAATTTTGTTTATATCTCAAAACTCGAACCTAAAATTATTATTAAGAATAAGCGGACTCAAGACTCGCTATGGCACAACCAATATTGGTGACTTGTCAAGTTGTTATGATGATGGTAGTAACATGGTACATGGTGGCTTCATCTATCTTTTTACATAATATTTAAGAAATTAGATTATTTAAGGTGGATATTTAATTAAGGATGGTAGAGATTAGTTTATGAAATTGGATATAAAATATATTAATTATAATATTTTTTATTTATTAAACTAAAAAGAATGTATTCATAATTATACTTTGTTAGTTACTATGAAAATAATAAAGATAGTTTTGACTTTTTGGTATGTCCATGAATTAATTTATTTGATGTTGTTGGTGGTACATATAAAATGCTACGCCAACTAATATATATATATATATATATATATATATATATATATATATATATATATATATATATATATATATTAAATAGATTATACATAAATTAAATTACATCCGAACAATTGATAGAATTATATAAAATAATATATCAAGATTATTTTTCTTATACTCTTATCAAATAACCCCTATTTGGTCAGAATTATAACGTCTCATTTTTATAGTTTGAAAGACTAGACTAGATAGACTTGAAAAGAAATTAGTGAAACTCGTGACCGGATCATAAGGATTTAATGTATGCAGTCTTTGAAAAAATATTATTATACAGTTTGAATTCGTTATCTCTTGCTTAATTCATGTGTATAGACTATAGAATATAATTTTTCTTAATTGTAATGCAAAATTGAGATTTAAAATTTATGATTCAAACTTCTATTTTTTTTAACGTATTTGATTCTAATACTTGTACTTTATTCAATTTCAATAGATTTTCTATGATAAAATATAATAATTAAATTAAAATATTAAATTCGATCAAATACGCAATTTGTGCACATAAATAACATATAACACATTATACAATATCCACTAGTTCGAAATATTGTAATTCAGATCTTAATTGAAGATAAGAATACTATCCAAAGTCAACTATTTATTTTGGTAGTGTCTAGTAGGCCTGTTCAAAAATCGGGTCAAACCATTAACCCGAACCGATTTTCGGGTTATTGGGCTAACGATCCGGGTTAATGGGCTAACGGTTCGGGGCTCGATTTAGGAAATTACTTTATTGGGTAATTGGTTCGGGGGTCGGGTTGGGAAGCCAAAATTTCGGCCTACCCGATACCCCGATAAGGCCCATTATTAGATGACACTTGACAGGCATGCCCAGCCGACCCATATTCAAAATTAGGCCCAAATTTTAATAGAAATCATAACCCAAAATCCCTAACACAAAACCACAGTAAGTTGTCAACAATTACAATTATTTTTTATTCCTAAATATCTAATTTACAATCCATTCCTGATTCCTCACTTCTCACTTCTCAGTTCTCACGATTTAGGGTTCAACAGTTTTACAGCCGCCGCCCGCTCTCCTCTTACCTCCACCTCCGGCGACGACCACTCCACCTCAGGCGACGACTACTCCAGTCAGTCACTCGGGCCGCAGGCGTTAGACAAAAGGTAACGAATTACGATTCTTAGTTATTCTACTTATTTGTTGTACCATAATAGTTCCAGCGAATAAGATCATCGAGCCAAAGATCCATTGTACATTTACTCCTTTAAATGTGATTTGTTCATTTGTTAGTTGTAACAAGCTCAAATTTCAGAATTTAAATTTGCTTCTTTGTGTGAATTGTTTACTGTGATGTGTCTAATCATCTATTGTCAAGTGTGTAAAAATATGATACTACTTACTACTTAGCCTATTGTTTGTACTTTGTAGTTCTTTCTTTAATAAAACTACTTAGTGTTTATATCTTTTCGCAGTTTTTGGTGAATGTACCATGGCTGAAAATATCATAATTGATAAGGTTATTGGTGAAAGTGGGGCTTCTAATTCAAATGTAATAGATCAAAGTCAAACTATTGAGTCTAAAGTAAGGAAAGGAAGGAAAAAAAGATCTCGTGCGTGGGATCATTTTACTCGTAAAACTGATTCTGATGGAACTGAAAAGGCTGTTTGTAACTATTGTAAGAAAGAGTATTTTGCTGACACAAAAGAACATGGTACAACGTCAATGCTTACTCATATAAACAAATGCACAAAGATGCCTTATAATATTGATATTAAACAATCAAGATTAGCATTTCAACCAATGATAGGGGGTAACAATGGTGATGTAATTGTTGTTCCATGGAAATTTGATCAAGAAGAGTGTAGAAAGGCCTTGTGTCGTATGGTAATTATTGATGAGCTTCCTTTCAGATTTGTTGAAAAAGAAGGTTTTAAACAATTTATGAAAGTAGCACAGCCTTGTTTTCACATTCCTTCCCGTACCACTGTGACTCGTGACTGTTTTGATCTTTTTGATGAAGAAAAACGTAAGTTGATGGCTGTTTTTAAGGAAACACAACAAAGGGTGTCTTTAACCACTGATACTTGGACTTCCATACAAAGAATTAATTATATGGTCATTACTGCTCATTGGATTGATAAAAATTGGACTTTGCATAAAAGAATTATCAACTTTTGTCCAATCACTAGTCATAGAGGTGAAGATCTTGGAAAGTCTATTAGTAAGTGCTTACATGAGTGGGGATTGCATCGAATTTTCACTGTAACAGTTGATAATGCTGGTTCAAATAGTGTGGCAATAACTGAGTTGTCTAAGCAATTAACTAAATGGGGAACCAACTTAATGGGTGGTAGTCACCTTCATATTAGGTGTATGGCTCATATTGTAAATCTTATTGTTCAAGATGGTACAAAAGAAGCAAATGTGTTTATTGAACGAGTTAGGCAAGCAGTGAGATACATCAGACAATCTCCTGCTAGGTGGAAAAAGTTTCAAGAATGTTGTGAAGATGAAAATCTTGCTAAAAAATCTTTATGCTTGGATGTTCCTACAAGGTGGAAGATTTAGATTTTCTTGAGCAACTTGAAGAAGGTAAGAAAATAATCTCATTGATGTTAAATTGTGAATATGTTTATTTAATACTTTTATTTTTTAAGTCTTGAGCCTTGACTTGTTATCGTATTTCTCTTTAGATTTTGTTAAACTTGGAAAAGAACTTTGCATTGATGACATGTAAAATTGGAGGAAGGAAGGTATATACATGCGTTATCTTGTCTTTGTGTCTGATTTATGATTGATCTAATACTTTCTCTTTTTCTTTGTTAATCAGATTCCATCATGCCTCGACTTCATGGTTCTAATGCTCGATCACTTGTTTGGAATCACTATGAAAAACTTGAAGAAAATGAAGATGGATCGTGGATAGTAAAATGTAATTATTGTGGTTGTGCTTATTACCATTCACGCAATACTGGGACTGCCTCCTTAAGAAGGCATGTTAAGTGTTGTTTGGAAAATAGAAAACAGAATCATCAACTCTCGAGGATTGATGACTAGTTATTATGTTGTTTACTTGAACATGAACTATTAGAACTATGTTTAGACTCTGTGTAACTGTTGTCTGCTATTTTGAATTTGTGTGTCTGTGTGGGCTGTGGCAGGGTGGAATTGTGTTGAATTTTTTACTTCTGTAATGTTGCAACTTTCATGCTTATAGCTTCTACTGTTGGCTATTATTATGTTACAGTTTGTTGCTGCTTTATCATGTTATTTTATTATGAGATTTCAGATTTGTGTTGCAAAGTTTATAGGTCTTGTACAGGTGTTGTAGTGTTAACTGTTAAGTGATGAATGTTGATGTTGTGTTGAACAAGAAGGAGCAGGACTGCAGGAGAAAGACAAAGGTGAAACTTGAAAGGTATTTGTTGTATTAGTAATATGAAAGACAATTTGCAATTTTGCATTTCATTTTTGTTATTGTTGCTGCTTATACATAACTTTTCCTTTTGCTGCTTGTACAATTTGCAATTTTGCGTTTCATTTTCTGCCTGCAAATTGCAGTGCAAAGTGCAAATTGCAAATTGAAATTCTGTAGACTTAATTAGTTTAATTACATCATCTTTAAATTTTCATGTGATTTTTATTTAAAAAAATTGGATGAGATGTTAACGGTTAACCCGATAATCGAACCGATAAGAGTCGATAATTGATTAACCGATAACCGATAAACCGAAAACTTAATGGTTCTTTAATGGTTTAGCTAGTCTACAAATCGATAACCGATAAGTAAAATCGATAATGTTCAAAACCGAACCGAACCGACCGATATGCAGCCCTAGTGTCTAGCCTACTAGGATCAATAAAAATTCATTTCATATTTAATACAATATTTCGAGAAATTCACTTTTATCTTTATTTCATGTTTGTCATCATATTTAATACTTTTACTAATAAAGTCAAAAACCTTTTTAACTAATAATTTCTTAGGATCTCTTTATTTATAACCTATATTTATTTTTCATAAAATTGAAATAGTATATTATTTTTAAATATGTTATTTCTATCGTCTCAAGTTATCTGTCGTGATTTTTAAAAATAATTATCTCAAATTATTTTTTATTTTAGAAGTTCAAGATAAGTTCTTTTTTCATTTTATCCTTAATAGTAATTATTCTTGAAGATTATAAACACCCCAATTATTAAGTGACGAATAATATCAAATAGTCAAAATTCCTCCCAATAAATATTTTAAATTAGGAGAGAAACACTTAAATAAACCTTTAAAAAAATGATTGTGTTCATGGATTGGGATGTGCATCATATTTATTAACTTAGTGAAGGACATGGAATTTATAAATTTTAAACTATGGTGAAATTAGTATAATATTAGACTACAAAACAATAATATTATTAGACTACAAAACAACCAAAAAGGAAAAAAAAGAAGAAATAGAGGACATTTAACCTTTTGAATTTAAATAAAAGAGATAAGTCACATCAATTACTTCAAAAAACTATTTGATTTTTTAGAACTCAAAATCTTGCTATTTTTTCTCCTTATTTTGAGATGGATTTAGACTCATTCTTCATTGTGTCAAGTTTGGTAAGCTTTAGGTAATTAATGAAACTCACTCAAACCTTTTTTTTATTTTAAAAAAAAGGTTTGGTGAGTCATAAATATTATGTTGTGTCATTATATATATATATATATATATATAAGTATTTGATAGTCTTTAAAGGGGTCATTTTGGTTGGAGGGAGATACATATTTAATGTACATTTTTATAGTATTTAATTGAGTAAAAAATATTCTTATACATTTAAAAAATATAAAAAATTATTCTTCGTTATATTTTTCTTAAAAAATCTAATTGAGTCAATAAAAAATATTTATTTTTAATTTAGTCATATCTTAGTCACGATAAAAAGATTAAAGTTATCTAAAAAGAATATATAAAGAATTTATCATTTTCAAAATTTAAATTTTGTGTGTTGTTAGTTTATATATTTTTTTGCTATCATCAAGTAAATTAATTTGCAATTATACATAATTTTTGAAATACAGTAGGTTTTGATGTTTAGAAATATTATGTAATAAGTTTCATTTAAAAAATACGTCAATTATGTAGAGATTTTCTTTAATAAAATATTTAGTACATATGTACGTTATATACAATGCAATTCACATTTTATACAATATACGTAAATGCTAGAATTTTAATGAAATTATGTAAACATTTAGTTATGAAAATAAATAAAAAATAATTACTTTATTTGAGATTTTTAAAGTTGGATTTGTATTTGGCGATACTTTTTACAAAGAAGATTTAGATTATGGATATATTTAGTCTCCCTCAATTCCTAAAAATTTAAAGAAATTACCCAACTTGACTAACTTAATCATGCGTATGTATATTCATTCGACTTGACATATTTTTTTTTTGTTGATAGAGTGAGTTTCCTAAAATTAATAGATAAAAAAGATGAATTTTACAACTTTTTAAATAGTATAAAAGTATTGTTTTTTTCACTTATAAACACAAAACATACAAATACTTTACGTATAAGTCATATTTCAGAATCGATTTTTACGAACTTATCCAAAGACCCCTAAGAGCTATTTGGACATTAAAGGAACATTTCAAAATAATTTTTAGTCTTAGAATATATTATTTTAAAAAAAATAAATTTCAGGTTTGAAAATTTAATTTTACTTTTTTTTTTTATTAAAGTGAAAATGTTTTTCTACTTGAGATACTTTTAACTTGTTAACTTGTTATTCAAATAAACATTGTGAAATTATATTTGTACCTTGATGTGCACTCCATAACATGTCTTAAATGTGAAATGTTTTGTGTATCGAACTATCTAATAAATTTCAGGTATGATGATTTCTTGTTAGGCGGGTGGGTGGGGTGGAACCCGACTTCCCAATGTTGTTAAAGCAATCAGGAAAAATGGTTGCCCGTAAGGTGTTTGTTTAAATGTCTGAATGAATTCTTTACCGTATTCAAAATGGTTGCCTGTAAGGTGTTTGTTTAAGTGTCTAAATGAATTCTTTAGCTTTCTGTAGGATATTTCACTGTCATGTTGATTCAAGATGTATGGCATTGCACTTTCTAATTGAAAATTTCTATCATTGAGATGTTTCTGGTTAACTAAAACTTCAAGTGGTAATGATCACCCCGGGGTGACATGAACTGTCATCGTCCGAAATCTGAAATGGAACCTTGATCTATGGCTAAACCTCAACATGATCACCACGCGGAACATAAACATAATAGATTCTTGATCATCTCACACACTCTCTCTATGTTTAAGGGTCGGGTAGTACATATGTTTAATACACTGTTTTGGAGTTGGTAGGAGGGCTTATCATGTCGCGCAATATCATACATGATTAACTCAATAAAGAAAGTATTTTTCTGAATTTATAACATTTTGTAGTGAATCAGAAATCGATTACAACCTTAACCTGCATATTAATATGGAGCTTCCTCAATATTATCATTAAGTAGTAGTTTCATAAATTGATTGCACATGTTAATAGATGGTATGGCGGTATCAACAATATCCTGTAATATCTATAGGTTTTGCTGTTCTGCTGATTTATGTGATGATAAATCTTATTCATTTCATTGATAAATAGCCTGTCATTTGTCGATTCAGGGGACTACTTAATAATTTGTATCTTTAAACGAGTTCTACTTTTGTAGGTTTAATGCATCAGATTTTTCGAAGAGATTGAAAGGAAAGAGGCTGATGCTGGTTGGAGGCTCAGTGAACCGAAACCAGTTTGAATCTCTCCTGTTACATCGTATAACCCAAACCACCCTTGGGGAGAAAAATTAGAACAGTCGTATATCTGAACCTGGATTCCCATTTAACAACACTTTTCCAGAGTTTCAAATGAGATGACAAATATTTGGACAACTTCTTTGAGTTCCACAAGAGATTTATAGCTATCTGATAAGAAGATGCAACAAGGTACAACTTTTGTAATGAATGAGAGGCAAAGGTTGGCTGAACTACTGAGAAATTGTTCTAAGATTTTGTCTTTAGATGTGGGAAAGCAAGTTCATGGAGCTGTATTAAGGCTGGGTTATGTATTTGATTTGATGATAAGCAATGATCTCATTGATATGTACGGGAAGTGCAGTAGAGTGGAACTGGCTCGCTCAGTGTTTAAAAAAATGCCTGAAAGAAATGTGGTTTCTTGGACGGCTTTAATGTGTGGATATTTGCAACACGCTAATGCCCAAGAATCCTTGTTGCTTCTCTCTCGGATGCTCTTCTCAAATGTAAGACCCAATGAATACACTTTTTCTACTAACTTAAAGGCATGTGGTATTCTTGGTGTTCTGGAAAATGGACAACAGATTCATGGGTTGTGTGCTAAAAGTGGGTTTGAAAAGCATCCAGTTGCGGGCAATTCAATTATTGATATGTACTCGAGATGTGGGAAACTTGGTGAGGCTGAAAAGAAGTTCCATGAAATGCCAGAAAAGAGTCTCATAACTTGGAATGTAATGATAGCAGGGTATGCAATGGGAGGATTTGGTGATAAATCTTTGTGTCTGTTCAAACAAATGCAACAAGAAGGAGAAACGCCAGATGAGTTTACGTTTGCAAGCACATTGAAGGCTTGCAGTGGTTTTAAGGCGGTGCGTGAAGGAAGCCAAATTCATGGTTTTCTTATTACCAGGGGATTCCTTATTTCCAGCCAGAAAGTTATTGCAGGCGCCCTAATTGATTTGTATGTCAAGTCAGGAAACTTGTTTGAAGCTCATAAGGTGTTTAGTCAAGTTGAACAGAAAAGTGTGATATCATGGACGACACTGACCGTAGGGTATGCTCAAGAAGGCAAATTAACAGAGGCAATGAACTTGTTCAAGCAGCTCTGGGAAAGTAGCATCACATTGGATGGATTTGTGCTGTCAAGCATGATGGGTATCTTTGCTGATTTTGCTCTAATTGAGCTTGGGAGACAATTGCATTGTTGTGCAGTAAAAATACCTTCTGGGTTAGACATATCTGTATTGAATTCAATCATGGATATGTATCTAAAATGTGGGTTAATAGAGGAAGCGGAAACACTTTTTGATGTTATGCCAGAAAAAAATGTGATTTCATGGACAGTTATGATCACCGGGTATGGGAAGTATGGTCTCGGTGAAGAAGCAGTTGAACTATTCAAGAAAATGCATATGGATAGGATCGAGCCTGATGAGGTTTCCTACTTAGCTCTGCTCACAGCTTGTAGTCATTCGGGGTTAGTTCAAGAAAGTGAAGAATACTTTTCAAAACTATGCAATTCAAATTGTTTAAAACCCTCAGTAGAGCATTATGCTTGCATGGTTGATATCCTAGGTCGAGCTGGACGCCTAAGAGAAGCTAAGGTTGTGATAGAGAACATGCCGGTAAAACCAAATGTTGGTATTTGGCAGACACTGCTTGGTGCATGTAGAGTACACAAGAATGTAGAAATAGGAAGAGAAGTTGGGGAGATTCTCTTAAAATTAGATGGCAATAATCCGGTGAATTATGTTATGATGTCAAACATTTTCGCTGATGCGCGCCTATGGGAAGAATGTGAGGGATTAAGAGGACTGGTGAAAACGAAAGGTTTAAGAAAAGAAGCAGGACAAAGTTGGGTGGAGATCGACAAGAAGATGCACTTTTTCTACAACAGAGATGAGAAACACCCACTTACTAAAGCTATCCATGAATTTTTATATAAGATGGAGAAGAAAATGAAATATGAACTCGGTTACACACGGGAAGTAAGCTTTTCGTTACATGATGTTGAAGATGAAACAAGGGATGAGAGCCTGAGATTTCACAGCGAGAAATTGGCAATTGGTTTGGCACTTCTTTCTGGTGGTGATGAAATTGAGGGGAAGCCAATTCGTGTTTTCAAGAATTTGAGAGTTTGCGGAGATTGTCACGAGTACATCAAGGGTTTGTCAAAGATTTTGAAGAAAATATTTCTTGTTAGAGATGCCAATAGGTTCCATAAGTTTGAGAACGGGACATGTTCGTGCAGAGACTATTGGTGATGGCATGTTTTGAGTGACACAACTAAGGAGAGAAAGAATTTGTGAAGGGCTTTCCGAAGACTATCTTAGCAGGAAATGCTGCCAGAGCTCGAAGAGGTAATCTCCGACTTATATATGAAAATACTAACATGAGAGTTCTTATCTTATGAAAGTGTATGTTGTATCATTGAAGGAAACGAGCAACATTGCTCATTCAGCCTTCTGCACATTCCATATTCATTCTAATAAGGAAAAATGGTATTCTACAAATCTGTCAAACGAGGTTTAAGTTTACTTGTATTTACACAGAGGCAGAGATTGGGATTCAGGTGGAAGTTGTAGTAAAGAGAGTAAACCTGTTTTGAGAGGAGCTATCCTTTGAAAATGAAGATTGTGGAGGAGGTGTTACAGAAAGGTAGCTGCGAGTAGTCCTTTTAAATGTAACACAGTCAATAAATTTCCGAAAGAATGACCACCCATCAGTGTACGAGAAGATCGGTAGAAGGGCAAAGCAAGATTGTGGCCATTGGTGTCTACCCGGAGTCCCCGATGAATGGAATGAGCTAATCTGTGCCACCTTTTGTTTGTTTGTTTTAACTTCTCCCTAGGAGCTTCCATCTGTTTTTCTTCTGGTGACTCGAACTCACAACCTTATGATTTGAAGTGAGCTGTGACACAAAACTCAGTGTTCAATACAACTACATCAAATCCCAAGCTAGTTGGGAAACAATGTTCAATATGTGCATCAAATGTAACAGTGTCCATTTCAGTTTCTGCACCAAAAATAGGCAGTAATTTTCCAAGATTCATTGATTACATGATGTAATTGTTCATACTCCATATTGACTCAATTTGGACACCATATAGTTTGGAAAATCAATATATTTTTATCTTTTTGAACTAGGAATAAACTGCATCCATTCATGGCCAATAAAATTAAGAACAAACATTTATGATCAAACATCTCTATAACAATTTCATTTGTTTGGAGAAAGAGAAAATGCATCATTTTCAATTATGGGATGTTACCGAAGAGAATAACCATAAAAATGATGCATCATTTTGATAATGGTTCTTCCTCATTAGTTGAGACCGATCAATCAGATGGATGATAGAAAAAATAATTAGCCCAGATATTCAAAACTCTAGAGAAGAGTAATCTATCAAAACGATACCCTTACCGATATCTTAACAACACGTAGATCTACCTTAGGAAAAATTAGTACAAAGTGTCCTGGATATACTTCTTGATAATGATACCCGGGGACAACCAATGAGAGATGGTCATAATAAAGATTACAAGTCATTTTCTGATGTAATTGAAATGCTTAACTTATGAAATACATAAGCTCTAATTTCAGTAAGATATTTGACATTGATATGTTCTTATAGTTCATTGTTCTACACAAGTTTTGAGAGGTATCGGTGTAATAAAATATTGATTCATACAATATAAATGATTATCTATGTTGCCTAAGCAACCTCACATCCTCAATAGCATTTGCAATCCCACTAATTAGATTGACGTATTTGGCAAGTTCGAGCTTGATTAATTTATTATAATTAATTAATTTCATTTATTATAAGTTATGTACAATTACATGTAGTTACATTTTAAGTGACTTGCCTGCCTTCTAGATGCACCAAATATAGTACAAGCATCAATAATTAAATTATTTAATACACTAAAACCTATTGAAGTTATTCAGTTGATTCACACACTTTACTTAACCAGAAATGAAAATTTTTAATCAAAATAATTCATATTTAAATTAATTCATCAAAATAATATCGATGATGAGTTACAACCATATTGCAAGCATTAAAAATACGATGAGAGTAAGTGTGCTTGTTACTAGGAAACTTAAAATTTCGTAACAAAGCTAAACAACAAGATGGTGTACAATCGATAATGAATAAGAAGTTGAATATTTTCATAATATTAATGGACTAATAAGTTTTTGGATGATGAATATGAAGAAGATGTGAAACAAGCAAAAGAGATGAAAGTCACGTTGGATGTGAATTTTGAAAAAGTAGTAGATGATGCTTGGATTTAATAAAATTCATGGAGTTTAGCAAAGTTAAAGATAAAATGATGATAAGGATTGGTCCGTGGAAACACACAAGAAAGACGTGGACACGGTAGTTGACACTATGGTTTATGCTAATAAGATGAACGCTATCATGAAGCAAGGTGTTCGATCATATTCTAGAGAGAATAATATCTGTTCTAACTCTTTTGATTCCCTTTTGGTTAGAGAGTAACGTCAACCTAGTTTGAACGGTTATAAGTTTTAAGTTGCACATCTGGAATTGATAAACATGCATGTGGAACAACATGTTGCTTGTTTTGTTTGTCTTATCTCAATTGTGAAACCCTTAATAGATACTTTGAACACTTCGACGTATGAGGTGTCAACACAAGCTATATGGATTTCTTCTATTAGAGATAAGATGGTGTTGATTAATGCTTCAAAATAGTCCATTTGGTTTCTAATTTTTAGCTAGTAAAAAAAGTATCGTTGTTTAGCTATTTAAAATTAAATTAATTGTTGTTTTTTCGTTGATATGTTCGTCCACTCTCTTTTTAGTTGCTTATTTTTTGGTAATGTTAGTTAGTAGTAGGCCAATTTAAAAGGTCATTGTTGTACTTCTTCTGTTGCAATTAAAAAAGTCAGAGAATCTCTCTCAATTATAGTGTCACGATGGATGATTTTTTTCTTTATCACTTGTTCTTCCTCATGAGTTGAAATCGTTCATCAGATGGATGGAGGATAAAATAATGAGCTCAGATATTGATGAACTCTATACAGGAGTTCTCTATCACAACAATACCCTTATAGATCTATTAACAACAAGTAGATTTATGTCAGGTTCAATGAGTTAGTTTCAGTACAAATTGGATTAATAATAAAGTGTTGGTGAGTTATTTTTTTATTGGCCAATTTTTTTGTGGACATCTAACAAGAGGCCATGTGGCAAAATTGTTTTTACAAAATCACTATAAAAAATAATGATATAAATGAACATGTTTTATAAAAATGATGACCTAAATGTGTTATACTCTAGACGGATGGCATAAGTGAGTCATTTCCAATAGTCTGATGGCATATTTAAATTATTTACCGAATATTAATAAACGGTACACTAAGAGAATTACCAATTTGTATGTCATACATTTCAAATATAATTAATAATTAGTGTAATTTGATTTATTATATATAAATTTTTATTATTTAATTAAAAATCATTTAAAAAATTACTTGTAATAATGTTAAAATAACTTACTTGTATACAAGATCCGTCAAAGCAAGTTCTAGAAGGAAAGTGACTAGAAAAAATTAATGTATGAGTAATCACAGTAATCTAATCTTAAATATATGAAACCAATCTTTTTTAGAAAAATAATTATAGTGTGATTTACCATCCAAATTTAATGCCAAAAAATTTCTTTAAATTCCTACCTTTTTTCATTTAACATTGTAAATTTTCATCCAACACATTTCTCTATAATTACTATTATGAATACGACCACCCACTCTGCCCCTGTTCAAGGTCCCCGAAAGATTAGGAAGACTATCACCCAATTTGAGCAGCTAACACAGTTGTTAGTGCTTCCATTTGCATTCGCTCTTGCACATGTTTTTCCACATTGGATGGAGGAAATGGTCCAACTTGTAGACCAAGGGAACACACATCGTTTTGAATTATTGGATGTAACTGAAAAGAACAATCCTATTAATGATGCAGGGGCTTATGTGGTGAAGATGAAGCCATGTAAGGACTATGCAATAGTTTGCGAGGATTTGTTTGAAAACCGTGGATTGATCTACGGTGATAAGATAGAACTCTATTGGGATACCAATTCCCACAATTTTAATTTTAAGCTAATTAATTAGGATCTTATTTCTTTAAATCTTATGATGTTTTGAGAGGGGATCCAATGAATTTTAGTTATATTCGAAATAAAATAAGAATATTTAAATTCTATGATTTTTATTTTCCTAGTTCTTTGAATGTTATGTTACTCTATAATTTATTTTATGTGTTATAATTTTACAAGATATAAATTTTAAAAAAGTAATGAAAACTTTTTAATAGTGTACTCAACTGCGTTTAATATATCAAAATATCACAGCGAAAAATCATATCTTATGAAAGTGTATGTTGTATCATCGAATTAGGAAACAAGCAACATTGACCTTCCCCAAATTCTAATAAGGAAAAATGGTATTCTACAAATCTGTCAAACATGGTTTAAGTTTAGTTGTATTTAGTTGTAGTAGAGAGAGTAAACTTGTTTTTAGAGGAGCCATCCTTGAAAATGAAGAGAACAATCATAAAAATGCATCCATTCATGGCCAATAAATTAAGGACAAACATTTATGATCAAACATCTCTATAACAATTTCATTTGTTTGGAGAAAGAGTTTTGCATCATTTTCAATTATGGGATGTTACCGAAGAGAACAACCATAAAAATGATGCAAGGGTTTATGTTGTGAAGATGAAGCCAAGTAAGGACTATGCAATTGTTTGGGCCAATTTGTTCAAGAATCGTAGATTGAGCTGTGGGGATGAGATTGCACTCTATTGGGATACTATTTCGAATAGTTTTAAATTCAAGTTAATTAAAAGGGGTCTTGTTTTTTGAAATTTCATGATGATTTTCATGAGGAGATTGAATGATTTTTGAAAGTAATAATATATAAATTTAATTGTTTTCCTTTTCAGATATCTTAGAATGTCATGCTATTTTGTCGCTTTATTTTATGTGTTTAAATTTAACAAGACATGAAGTTTAAGAAAGTAATGAAAACTTTTGAATCATGTAGTAAGATGCGAATAATATATCCAAATATCATTAAAAAATTCAAAATCAACAAAATGTTTTATCCAACTATTCCTTTATGCTCTCTTTTATAAATGTAATTGAACAATACTAAAATATCCTAACATAGCTCCTGTTATATAAACTACACATCAATTCTTAATAAAAATGCTCCTTTCAAGTCAATGTATTCACAATTTCTTCAGTTGTTCTAACACCTGGGAATGGAAATTTGTTGGTAGAATCGGAATAATTGGAGAAGGGCACATAGAAAATGAATGAGAGTATCAAAAAGTTGGATTAAGAAATGAATTATTGGTTAGATTTGTGAAATTGGATAAAAATTTAATTTGAAAAAGCATAGAGCAAGAATTGATGATTTTGTGTTTATTAATGGTTCTTCCTCATTAGTTGAGACCGATCAATAAGATGGATGATAGAAAAATTAATTAGTCCAGATATTAATGAACTCTATAGAAGAGTTATCTATCAAAACGATACCCTTACCGATCTCTTAACAACACGTTGATCTACCTTAGGAAAAATTAGTACAAAAGTCGTGGATTTACTTCTTGATAATGATACCCGGGGACAACCAATGAGAGATGGTCATACTAAAGATTACAAGTCATTTTCTGATGTAATTGAAATGCTTAACTTAATGAAATACATAAGCTCTAATTTCAACAAGATATTTGATATTGATATGGTCTTATAGTCCATTGTTCTACACAAGCTTTGGGAGGTATCAGTTTAATAAAATATTAATTCATAAGAAGAAATGATTATCTATATTGCCTAAGCAACCTCACATCCTCAATAGCATTTGCAATCCCACTAATTAGATTGACGTATTTGGTAAGTTCGAGCTTGATTTAATTTATTATAACCGATTAATTTCATTTATTATAAGTTATGTACAATTACATGTAATTACAATTTAAGTGACTTGTATGCCTTCTAGATACACCAAATATAGTACAAGCATCAATAATTAAATTATTTAATACACCAAACCTAAAACCAATTGAAGTTATTCAATTGATTCACACACTTTACTTTACCATAAATGAGAATTTTTAATCGAAATAATTCATTATTTAAATTAATTTATCAAAATAGTATCGATGATGAGTTACAATAATATTTCAACCATTGCAAGCATTAAAAATACGATGAGAGTAAGTGTGTTTGTTACTAGGAAACTCAAAATTTCGTAACAAAGCTAGACAACAAGATGGTGTACAATCGATAATGAATAAGAAGTTGAATATTTTCATAATATTAATGGACTAATAAGTTTTTGGATGATGAATATGAAGAAGATGTGAAACAAGCAAAAGAGATGAAAGTTACGTTGGATGTGAATTTTGAAAAAGTAGTAGATGATGCTTGGATTTAATAAAATTCATGGAGTTTAGCAAAGTTAAAGATAAAATTGATGATAAGGATTGGTCCGTGGAAACACACAAGAAAGACGTGGACACGGTAGTTGACACTATGGTTTATGCTAATAAGATGAACGCTATCATGAAGCAAGGTATTCGATCATATTCTAGAGAGAATAATATCTGTTCTAACTCTTTTGATTCCCTTTTGGTTAGAGAGTAACGTCAACCTAGTTTGGACGGTTATAAGTTTTAAGTTGTACATCTGGAATTGACAAACATGCATGTGGAACAACATGTTGCTTGTTTTGTTTGTCTTATCTCAATTGTGAAACCCTTAATAGATACTTTGAACACTTCGACGTATGAGGTGTCAACACAAGCTATATGGATTTCTTCTATTAGAAATAAGATGGTGTTGATGAATGCTTCAAAATAGTCCATTTGGTTTCTAGTTTTTAGCTAGTAAAAAAAGTATCGTTGTTTAGCTATTTAGAATTAAATTAATTGTTGTTTTTTAGTTGATATGTTCGTCCACTCTCTTTTTAGTTGCTTATTTTTTGGTAATGTTAGTTAGTTGTAAGCCAATTTAAAAGGTTATTGTTGTACTTCTTCTGGTGCAATTAAAAAAGACTTCAGAAAATCTCTCTCAATTATAGTGTCACGATGGATGATTCTTTCTTTATCACTTGTTCTTCCTCATGAGTTGAAATCGTTCATCAGATGGATGGAGGATAAAATAATGAGCTCAGATATTGATGAACTCTATACAGGAGTTCTCTATCACAACAATACCCTTATAGATCTATTAACAACAAGTAGATTTATGTCAGGTTCAATGAGTTAGTTTCAGTACAAATTGGATTAATAATAGAGTGTTGGTGAGTTATTCTTTTATTGGCCAATTTTTTTGTGGACATCTAACAAGAGGCCATGTGGCAAAATTGTTTTTACAAAATCACTATAAAAAATAATGATTAAATGAACATGTTTTATAAAAATGATAACCTAAATGTGTTATACTCTAGACGGATGGCATAAGTGAGTCATTTCCAATAGTCTGATGGCATATTTAAATTATTTACCGAATATTAATAAAAGGTACACTAAGAGAATTACCAATTTGTATGTCATACATTTCAAATATAATTAATAATTAGTGTAATTTGATTTATTATATATAAATTTTTATTATTTAATTAAAAATTATTTAAAAAATTACTTGTAATGTTGTTAAAATAACTTACTTGTATACAAGATCCGTCAAAGCAAGTTCTAGAAGGAAAGTGACTAGAAAAAAATTAATGTATGAGTAATCACAGTAATCTAATCTTAAATATATGAAACCAATCTTTATTAGAAAAATAATTATAGTGTGATTTACCATCCAAATTTAATGCCAAAAATTCCTTTAAATTCCTACCTTTTTTCATTTAACATTGTAAATTTTCATCAAACACATTTCTCTATAATTACTATTATGAATACGACCACCCACTCTGCCCCTGTTCAAGGTCCCCGAAAGATTAGGAAGACTATCACCCAGTTTGAGCATCTAACACGGTTGTTAGTGCTTCCATTTGCATTCGCTCTTGCACATGTTTTTCCACATTGGATGGAGGAAATGGTCCAACTTGTAGACCAAGGGAACACACATCGTTTTGAATTATTGGATATAACTGAAGAGAACAATCCTGCTAATGATGCAGGAGCTTATGTGGTGAAGATGAAGCCATGTAAGGACTACGCAATAGTTTGTGAGTATTTATTCAAAAACCATGGATTGATCTACGGTGATAAGGTTGAACTCTACTGGAATAGTAATTCCCACAACTTTAAATTTAAGCAAATTAATTAGGATCTTATTTCTTTAAATCTTATGAGGTTTTGAGAGGATCCAATGAATTTTATAGTTATATTCGAAATAAAATTAGATTATTTATAAAAGCTACACATCAATTCTGTTAGGTTGTGGAGCCTGATTAATATTTGATGTACTGTCATATATTAATGTTTATTCTCCATTTATTCTCCATTTATTCTCTGTAACTAAAAACACTTTGATTTATTAATATATATATACCCCACCGCCGTGGAAGTTTACTTACGGGGTGTTACCACGAAATATTGTTTTCTCTCTTTCTCTCTTTCTCTCGAAAGTTCTTGTGTTCTTTATTCATCAAGTGTGTGTGTGTGGATTCGATCCCAACAACTGGTATCAGAGCCCGGGTGATTCAACACGATCACTGAAGATGGATAGTTCGAAGCTTGGAATCGAGAAGTTTGATGGATCCGATTTCAGTTTCTGGAAGATGCAGATCGAAGATTATTTGTACCAGAAAAATCTTCACGAACCGTTGACCGGGGTGAGGCCGAAATCCATGACGGAGGAGAAGTGGAATCTCAAGGATCGCCAGGCTCTAGGGTTGATCCGGTTGACTTTGTCAAGAAGCGTGGCGTTCAACACCGTGAAGGAGAAGACTACGTCCGGTCTGTTGAAGGCACTGTCAAACATGTATGAAAAACCATCGGCGATGAACAAGGTATATTTGATGCGTAGATTGTTTAATTTACAGATGTCTGAGAATGGATCTGTTTCTGATCATATAAATGAGTTCAATATGATTGTGAGTCAACTCAATTCTGTGGATATTAATTTCGAAGATGAAATTAAGGCGTTGATTTTGATGTCATCTCTGCCCGAGTCTTGGGATACTGTTGTTGCTACGATTAGCAGTTCCCGTGGATCTGAGAAACTGAAGTTTGATGAAATCCGTGATGTTGCTCTTAGCGAAAGTATTCGCAAACGAGAAGTGAGAGATTCATCCGGCAGTGCTCTCAGCGTTGACCGAAGGGGGAGAAGTAAGACGAAAGGCCAAAATCAACATGGTCGATCAAAATCAAAGAATCGAGAAAAATCCCCGAACAGATCAAACGTGACTTGTTGGAACTGTGGAGAAAAAGGGCACTTTCGGACGAGCTGTACAAAGCCAAAGAAGAAACAGAATCAGAAAATTGGAGATGACAATGATTCTGTAAATTCAGCAGAGGACATTGGGGATGCTCTAATCCTTAGTGTGAACAACCCGGTTGAATCGTGGATTTTGGATTCTGGTGCATCTTTCCATTCGTCTCCAAGCAAGGAGTTGTTCCAAAATTTCAAATCTGGAAATTTTGGAAAGGTATATCTTGCTGACAATAAAGCCTTAGAGATTGAAGGAAAAGGGGATATTTGCATAAAGACCACCTCGGGAAACCAGTGGACATTGGAGGATGTCAGATATATTCCTGGGCTCAAGAAAAATCTGATCTCTGTTGGTTAGTTGTATAGCACGGGATATGCAGCAGAGTTTGGGAAAGGTTCATGGAAGATTGTGAAAGGTGCTATGGTAGTAGCTCGTGGCACCAAATCTGGAACCTTGTACACCACTGCAGGGTGTATTAACATGGCCGCTGTTGCTGAAGGTGCTTCCGTTCATGTCTGTGGCACAACAGACTTGGACACATAAGTGCTAAAGGAATGAAGATGCTGGTTGCAAAAGGAGCATTAGAGGGCCTAAAGTCTGTTGATATGGGTCTTTGCGAGAGTTGTGTTATGGGCAAACAGAAAAGAGTAAGCTTCACAAAGACTCCTAGAGAGCCAAAGAAAGTGTGGTTGAAAATGGTCCATACAGATGTTTGGGGACCATCTCCAGTATCATCACTTGGAGGATCCAGATTCTATGTTACCTTCATTGATGATTCTAGCAGGAAGGTATGGGTTTACTTCTTGAAGCATAAGTCAGATGTGTTTGCAACCTTCAAGAAGTGGAAAGCTGAAGTTGAGAATCAGACCGGTTTGAAAATCAAATGCCTAAGGTCTGATAATGGAGGAGAGTATGACAAATCAGAGTTCAAGGCATTCTGTGCAGCTGAGGGAATCAGATTGATGAGAACAGTTCCTGGTAAGTCAAGACAGAATAGAATTGCTGAGAGGATGAACAGAACATTGAATGAGCGTGCGAGGAGTATGAGAATACACTGTGGGCTGCCCAAAACATTTTGGGCGGATGCTGTGAGCACAGCTGCATACTTGATCAACAGGGGACCATCAGTTCCTTTAGGGTTCAAGATTCCAGAGGAGGTGTGGACAGGAAAAGAACTCAAGTACTCACACTTGAGGACTTTTGGTTGCACTGCTTATGTTCATGTTGATCCAGAAAAGAGAGACAAGCTTGATGCCAAGGCTGTGAAGTGTTACTTCATAGGCTATGGTTCTGATTTGTTTGGTTACAGGTTTTGGGATGACAAGAACTGAAAGATCCTGAGACATTGTGACGTGACATTTGATGAGTCCGTCCTGTACAAGGACAGAGAGCAGAAGGTTTTAGAGATTACAAAGCAAGTGGGAGTTGAGGTTGAATTGGAGAAGAGTAACCCCAGAGATGTCGAAGCAGATACTCAACCAACTCCTACTGAAGAATCTGAAGTGGAGCATGTTACACCTGAGCAGGTGTTAAGGAGATCATCCAGAACCATCAGGGCACCAGATAGGTATTCACCTTCATTACACTATCTATTGCTGACTGATGAGGGGGAACCAGAGTCTTTTGATGAGGCCCTACAGGTGGAGGATTCGATCAAGTGGGAGCAAGCCATGGATGATGAGATGAGATCACTTGAGAAGAACGACACATGGGTGTTGACTGAGTTACCTGCAGGGAAGAGAGCTTTGCTGAACAAGTGGGTGTTCAGAATCAAGACTGAACCAGATGGCAAAAGAAGGTTCAAGGCTCGTTTAGTGGTTAAAGGATATTCACAAAGGAAAGGTATTGATTATGCTGAAATATTCTCTCCTGTTGTGAAGTTAACCTCTATTCGAATTCTGTTGAGTATTGTTGCATCGGAGAATTTGCATCTAGAGCAAATGGATGTAAAAACAGCGTTTTTACATGGAGATCTGGACAAAGAGATCTATATGCAGCAACCGGAAGGATTTGTAGTTCCAGGCAAGGAACACATGGTGTGCAAGCTCACCAGGAGCTTGTATGGACTAAAGCAAGCACCAAGGCAGTGGTACAAGAAGTTTGACTTCTTCATGACCAAGAGTGGATTCTGCAAAGCTGAAAAGGACCCGTGTTGTTACTTCAAGAAATACACTGATTCATATGTCTTTCTACTCTTGTATGTGGATGATATGTTGATTGCAGGATCTAGTATGAGGGAGATTAACAATCTGAAGACAAGGTTGTCTCCAGCATTCGAGATGAAAGATTTGGGTCCAGCGAAGCAGATTTTGGGGATGAGGATTTCTCGGGATAGACCTGCTTGCACTTTAAATCTATCTCAGGAGTTGTACATTGAGAAGGTGTTGAGCAGATTCAGGGTTAATGATGCTAAACCCAGGACTACTCCATTGGCAAATCACTTTAAATTATCAAAGGAGCAGTCACCCAAGACAGCCGAGGAGCGTGAGCATATGGCACTTGTTCCATATGCTTCAGCAGTTGGGAGTTTGATGTATGCTATGGTCTGCACTAGACCTGATATAGCACATGCAGTGGGAGTTGTTAGCAGGTACATGGCAAACCCGGGGAAAGAGCATTGGGAAGCTGTGAAGTGGCTTCTGAGATATATGAGAGGTACATCCAGTACTTCACTCTGTTTTGGCAAAGGCAAGGTGACTCTACAGGGTTTTGTGGATGCTGATCTTGGTGGGGATGTTGACTCGAGCAAGAGTACATCCGGGTACATTTACACCATAGGTGGAACAGCAGTGAGCTAGATGTCCAGGCTTCAAAAATGTGTTTCTCTTTCATCTACTGAAGCTGAGTTTGTGGCAATAGCTGAAGCTGGGAAAGAGATGATATGGCTGGCAGATTATCTGGAGGAATTGGGCAAGAAGCAGAGCGAGAAGATTCTTTACTCAAATAGCCAGAGTGCCATACAGTTGGTGAAAAATCCGGTCTATCATTCGAAGACAAAACACATCAGAAGGCGGTACCATTTCACTCGCAGGGCAGTAGAGGATGGTGATATGTGTTTGGAGAAGATAGAGGGTGCAAAGAACCCGGCAGACATGTTGACGAAATGTGTTGATGTTGGGAAACTGAGGTTATGCAAAACCTCGGTTGGTCTTCTGTAGTTGTTTCTACAGATGTTGCGGTGCGGTAAAGATGTTGATGATGAAGAAATTTTTTTTTCTTTTTGAGAATGTATTTTTTGGATGACTAAATCAGTCTCCAAGTGGGAGAATTGTTAGGTTGTGGAGCTTGATTAATATTTGATGTACTGTCATATATTAATGTTTATTCTCCATTTATTCTCTGTAACTAAAAACACTCTGATTTATTAATATATATATACCCCACCGCCGTGGAAGTTTACTTACGGGGTGTTACCACGAAATATTATTTTCTATCTTTCTCTCTTTCTCTCGAAAGTTCTTGTGTTCTTTATTCATCAAGTGTGTGTGTGTGGATTCGATCCCAACAAATTCTCCATAAAATGCTCGTTTCAAGTCAATATATTCACAATTTTTTCGATTGTTCTAATACATGTATTTGACAATTTGTTGGTAGAATCAAAATAATTGGGGAAGGGCACGTAGAAAATGAATGGGAATATAAAAAAGTTGGAATAAGAAATGAGTTTTTGGTTAGATGTGTGAAATTGAATAAAAATTTAATTTGAAAAAGCATAGAGCAAGAATTGATGATTTTGTGTTTATTAATGGTTCTTCCTCATTAGTTGAGACCGATCGATAAGATGGATGATAGAAAAATTAATTAGTCCAGATATTAATGAACTCTACTGAAGAGTTATCTATCAAAATGATACCCTTACCGATCTTTTAACAACACGTTGATCTACCTTAGGAAAAATTAGTACAAAATGTCCTGGATATACTTCTTGATAATGATACCCGGAACAACCAATGAGAGATGATCATAATAAAGATTACAAGTCATTTTCTGATGTAATTGAAAAGCTTAACTTTATGAAATACATAAGCTCTAATTTCAACAAGATATTTGACATTGATATGGTCTTATAGTTCATTATTTTTACACAAGTTTTGAGAGGTATCAGTGTAATAAAATATTGATTCATACAAAATAAATGATTATCTGTGTTGCCTAAGCTACCTCACATCCTCAATAGCATTTGCAATCCCACTAATTAGAATGACGTATTTGGCAAATTCGAGCTTGGTTTAATTTATTATAACCGATTAATTTCATTTATTATAAGTTATGTAGAATTACATGTAATTACATTTTAAGTGACTTGCATGCCTTCTAGATACACCAAATATAGTACAAGCATCAATAATTAAATTATTTAATACACCAAACCTAAAGCCTATTGAAATTATTCAATTGATTCACATACTTTACTCTACAAGAAATGATTTTTTTTTAATCAAAATAAGTCATTATTGAAATTAATTCATCAAAATAATATCGATGATGATTTACAACCATATTGAAAGCATTAAAAATACGATAAGAGTAAGTGTGCTTGTTACTAGGAAACTCAAAAGTTCGTGACAAAGCGAGACAACAGGATGGTGTACAATCGAATAATGAATGAACATGATTTTGTCTTTATCACTCGATCTTCCTCATGAGTTGAAATCGATCATTTAGATATATGGAGGATAAAATAATGAGCTCAGATATTGATGAACTCTATACAAGAGTTCTCTATCACAAAAATACCCTTATAGATCCATTAACAACAAGTAGATCTATGTCAGGTTCAATGATTCAGTTTCAGTCCAAATTGAATAAATAATAGAGTGTCAGTGAGTTATTTTTTTATTGGCCAATTTTTTTGTGGACCTCTAACAAGAGGCCATGTGAAAAAATTGTTTTTACAAAATCACTAAAAAAATAATGATATAAATGAACATGTTTTATGAAAACGATGACCTAACTGTGTCATACTCTAGACGGATGACATAGGTAAGTCATTTCCAATAGTCTGATGGCATATTTAAATTATTTCCCGATTATTAATAAAAGGTACACTAAGAGAATTACCAATTTGTATATGTCATACATTTCAAATATAATTAATAATTAGTGTAATTTGATTAATTATATATGTCGCGCCCCATTTTCTCTCGAAAACGGGTTTTATCGCGACCTAACAACTCTTTTGGGATTTTGAGCTTTTGGAGTCGCCACCTAACGAATTAAGGCGCGTTAGGGCACCTATCTAACCTAACTAAGTCTAGCTAAGGTCAACGAGCCAGAGATCAGGGTAAGGGTTCAAATTACCTCGAGGGGAAGGTGTTAGGCATCCCTCAAGGTCCACAAATGTGGGTCCCGACCGTATCTCATGCAATTTATGTGGGGGTTACAAGTAGCAATTAAGGTCACTTCATTTATTAGTTAATATTTAATATGCTAGCTAGGTGATGGCATAACATTAAACAAAAGACATTTTATTATTTTAATTAACTTAAACATGCAAGGCTATGTGATAGCAATAGATAAACAATTAAGCTCATTTTTTATTTAATTTAGCATACGAGACTATGCGATATAACAAGTCGAACAAATAACTCATATTATTTTGATTAATATTTAAACATGCGAGTCTAAGTGATAACAATAAATAAAATATATATACTAAGCAATTAAATAAGAGATAAGCAAGAAGATAGAAAAGGGACAAATAAATAAGCAAATAATTTTATATTGTTTTTGTTTTAAACTACCCCAAATAAACATAATTTAAACAAACAAATAATGGGATAAAGGGAAGGGAGACTCTAGGAGACTTTTGGATCAGCACTCGACTTTTCTTTTATTTTTTCGATAGGCTGCCGTATAGGGACAGACAAAATCAATGTTTGTCTTTCAAGCCTGAGTCGATGTCATCATCTCCATAGGGCCAACTACCCCTACCCAACCACCACATGCATTTCGTACCTAAAAGGTGCCTAGTCGTCCCAATTTAATGTCCAAGAGGCATTGAACTCTTAAAGGGTGGGTTTAGACAAAATAAAATATAAGGCCCTCCTAGACACCAAGTCAAACAAACAAGGCAAACAAGACGGTCATTTTAGCAATACAAGTTCAATTTGGCCTCTAAAAATCAATTAGACATGCTTGCATACAACACATAATTGTGAAAGGTTTCATGCTAAGTGTGTGAACATTATAACAAAACAATTTAATTATGAGAGGGCAAATATGATAACATGGATGCAAATTTTAATATTGAACTAATTTTAGGGTGAGCAAAAATTAGTGACACGATAGACTTATTTTGTTTTCAAGTAGCAAAGGATATGACCCACATGCATATGTATTTCAAAATAACATAAAAATTAACTATTAATGCGAAAATATAATTTGGGACAGAGAATTTTATTTATTTAGGCAGAAAATTTATATTAAGAACAACAATAGATTTTATTAATGCAGAAAATTTATTCTAAGTAAGTGATTAACTTGTTTAATGCAGAAAATTGTTTTTAGAACATTGACAGATTTACAGATTGATTATTAATGTTTAAAAAAAAATATTTTTTAAGCAGAAAATAATTACTATGCAGAAATCAGAAAGCAGTATATTTAACACAGAAATGTTTCTTAGACCGTCAATTTATTAGATGCATAAAATAATCAACTTTAGATTTAAAAAAAGGGTGATTATGATGCAGAAAAATTAGTTATTTGCAAATTTTAAGATAAACACATGCAGAAAATAAAGGCGGAAACTTATTATTATTTACAATGGGCAAAAAAAATTCATAAATATTCACATTTTAAACATGCAAGAATTATTAAGATACCCCTAAGAGCAGGATTTCTAGATGTTAAAAATTATTTACACAGATTCTATAGGCATAAATATTTATTCAATTGAATAATTTTGTACAAAATGCACACAAATTATTTAATAGCCAAGCGAATTAGAGAGAGAACTAATCATAACAAAATCATAGATATGCAAATTAACTTTAAGTCATTAGTTAGACAAGCTCAACCAAGTAATTAGACAAAGGTGATTTATTTATTAACTCTTTTTAGTTAGATCTAAAGTCGTTTTTATCAAACATATTAAAATCCTATAGACATGCTTTCTAACACAACTAAGTTTGCAAATTAGCATATAATTCCCCTCCCCTTAGGCGATCCCCCGAATTGTTTCAAATATAAGAGTTGCTTTAGAGTTATTCACATATTGTAATAAAAATAACGGATGAAAATATACACAACATTAAAATAAATGAAGCTTTGTCCGAAATTTCTTCTAGGCCACTCTTCATCATCTTGAACTTTGAGTTCAAAACCTGCTAGAATAAGTAAAGTACCACATATACAACCGGGAAATAATTGTAATATAAAGTGATCATTGTAACAAATTACTATCACGTATACATATGTAAACAACACACATAAGAAATAAGAAGGGACAAAACATATGCATACACATATTAATGCACATATAGAGAAAGGATAAGGAATGCTTCCTTTGTTCTCAACACATAACAATAATGATAATGAATGTGAAACAAAATTTAAAAATAATAAAGGGCTGACCATAGTAAAATGCTAATTAAGAATACTAACCGATTAAGCAGAAAAGAGATGATAGCAATGAGAACGAATTGATCCAACTTCTATTCTAATAAAGCAAAGTAGCAAAGTAGCAAAGAAGAGCACCGAAATTTTATTTTGTTTTAGAGTAGCAAGAGAGCAATGAGAGAGTTAAGAATTGATGAGAGAACTTGTTTTAAAAAAAATATGAATTATAATGAAAGGAGGGGTCCTATTTATATAGCAAAGAAGGGGAACACATAAGGAAAATAAATATTTTAAGGGATCAATTAATCACAATTTCCTTATGAAAAAGGAGAGCCAAAATTAGAAATATTTTAGGAATATTTCATTACCAAAAATAAACTAGTAAGAATAAAATTAGGAAAAATAAATATATTTTCCCTTAAATAAAGAAGAGCCAAAATCAGACCAAATATAAGCAAATAAGAATGAATTAGGAAGAGTAATAATCTTTTACCTTAAATAAATAAGAATCAATATAGAGTTACTTAAAATATTTTTTCTACCAAAAATCAAGTAAGAAATCTGTTAATTTTTAAATAAGGAAGAAGAGATCAATTAATATTATTTTCTTAAACAAGAGAGCATGAAATCAGTAAGCAAATATTTCTCAAATGAATAAATAATTTTTTCCAAAAGTAAACAAATAAGCAATCTGTTAATTTTACCAAAATGAGCAAAGCCTTAACATATAACTTTAGCAAATCAATTCAAGCATATTCTATCATGTAAGAGAAATTAAACAAGGATAACAATATACTAGCAATTATTTAAAAAAAAAAAAATCATAGGATCAATTATATTGAATCATACCAAACTAGATTTCAACATCAAATTGAGCAATTGAGGACGTAAATATCCTAATCACATTATCCCTAATCTAAAACAAATGATACGGTGCATGATCAATTAAGGAGTAAAAGTATACAGGGAGGAGGAAACACACAATCAAGCAATAGGCAGAAGCAAAACATGAGCCTCTTTTAGAAAAGCTTGGCATGCAAATTAAAATAATCAGCATTCATATTATCATTCCTTTAAAAGTTAACACCATAACATACTTCAAGGATATAAGTAACATATTTAGGAATCAACAACCTAAGGATTCTAAAGTGCGAGATCATACTAATATAGCACATAATAGCATGTAATACACTAAGAAAAGATATTTAGATGCCAAAACTAAGATACCTAATTTCCAGAAAACCAGAAAAAATTACAAGAAACTGAGTCACGAAACCATACAAAATGAAATGATTCTTACATAGAACACAAGCATGCAAATGATTTATTAGAAGGAGGTTTCAATCAAAAGAAAAACGGACCTGGACGGATCTGAACTTATCCGTCTTTAACAAACTTTTAACTTCACCGGAGCTCTTGCTATTCTCGTTTGCTTGGTTGTTGCTACTGCTTTG
The DNA here is from genome assembly GCA_016801875.1 of Solanum sitiens. Taxonomy (NCBI): domain Eukaryota; kingdom Viridiplantae; phylum Streptophyta; class Magnoliopsida; order Solanales; family Solanaceae; genus Solanum; species Solanum sitiens. The sequence continues at coordinate 1,100,406 of JABWTJ010000150.1, forward strand.
CCAAAATTTGCAGTTGGATGTCGCTTGGGTGGCTGCTGGTTCCTTGCCTGGACCGCTGCTTTATCTGCAAAAAGAAGAAGAATAGAAAAGGAGAAGAGGAAGGGGAAAACAGAGGGGGGAAAGGGGACAACGGGAGAGGTGAGGCCGCGCCGGCGGCTGGCTGGCTGATCGTCGTTGGTTGCTGTCCAGCTGCTGGTTGTTGTTGCTGCTCATCTGGTTGCTGCGTCTCTTGCCGGTTGCCTGGCAGCTCGCACTGCTGCTGGTTGTTGATGCTCTCCATCGCTGGAGAGAAGAGAGGGAGGCAGCAAAGAGAGGAGAGGGAGGAAGAGGATGAAGGAGGCGGCTGGTTTAAGGGAGAAAGGGAGGAAGAGTGACGGGAGAGGGAGAAGAGAGAAAGAGGGAGGCGAGGGGAGTCGCCGGTGGCTGCTCTCGCCGGAGCGAATGGAGAGGAGAGAGAGGATGGCGGCTGATCTGTTAGAGAGGAGAGAAGAGGAAGATGAAAATTTTAGGTTTTAGTCTTTCTAGGTTAAAGAAGAATAATGTAAAGATTTGATCTCAACCGCTGGATTAGATAGAGATGGAGGGTTAGGATTCGATCTAGAATTTAATTAATGAAATGGATGGATGAGATTAAAAGATGGAGTCTTAAAATCAAATGGAAAGGATAAAATTGAAATAAATATTGGCTAGAATTGAAATGAAAATGTGGTTATGATTGAAATAAAATTTGAATTGGAAGGGCTAGAATTAAAAGAAATTAAAATAAAATAGGCTAGGATTTAAATAATTTTGAGGAAAATTTAGGAATTACTATTTAATTAAAATACTACATATATTAAAATATTTTTTATATAATTGAAAATCACTTAAAATATTTTAATAAGTTTACAATAATTTTATTAAGTAAACATACTAGAATATATAATTTTCAAGCAAAATCGACTAAAATTCTAAACTTTAAATATTTTTTTAAAATATGTATTTAATCGAATAGTATTCCTAAAAAAGATTAAAGGTCGGTCAAAATTGGGTGTCAACAATATATATATATTTTATTATTTAATAAAAAATTATAAAATAAAATTACTTGTAATTCTATTAAAATAACTTGCTTGTATACAAGATCCGTCAAAGCAAAGTTCTAGAAGGAAAGTGACTAGAAAAAAATTAATGTATAAGTAATCACAGTAATCTAATCTTAAATATATGAAACCAATATTTATTAGAAAAATAATTATAGTCTGATTTACCTTTTTTTATTTAATGTGAAAAAATTCCTATAAGTTCCTACCTTTTTTCCCCTCAACATTGTAAATTTTCATCAAACACATTTCTCTATAATTACTGTTATGAATACGATAACCCACTCTGCCCCTGTTCAAGGTCCCCGAAAGATTAGATAGATTATCACCCAGTTCGAGCAGCTAACAAGGTTGTTAGTGCTTTCATTTGTATTCGCTCTTGCACATGTTTTTCCACATTGGATGGAGGAAATGGTCCAACTTGTAAACCAAGGGAACACACATCGTTTTGAATTATTGGATGTAACTGAAGAGAAAAATACAACTAATGATGCAGGAGCTTATGTTGTGAAGATGAAGCCATGTAAGGACTATGCAATAGTTTGTGACAATTTGTTCGAAAACCGTGGATTAATCTACGGTGATAAGATTGAACTCTATTGGGTTACCAATTCCCACAATTTTAAATTTAAGCTAATTAATTAGGATCTTATTTCTTTAAATCTTATGATGTTTTGAGAGGCGATCCAATGAATTTTATAGCTATATTCTAAATAAAATAAGAATATTTAAATTCTATTGTTTTTATTTTTCCTAATTTTTTGAATGTTATGTTACTCGATCATTTATTTTTGTGTTATAATTTAACAAGATATAAATTTTAAAAAAGTAATGAAAACTTTTGATGATTTAATTTGAAAAAGTATAGAGCAAGAATTGATGATTTTGTGTTTAATAATGGTTCTTCCTCATTAGTTGAGACCGGTCAATCAAATGGATAATAGAAAAACTAATTAGCCCAGATATTCAGAACTCTATAGCAGAGTAATGTATCAAAACGATACTCTTATTGATCTCTTAATAACACGTAGATATACCTTAGGAAAAACTAGTACAAAATGTCCTGGTTATACTTCTTGATAATGATACCCGAGGACAACCAATGAGAGATGGTCATAATAAAGATTACAAGTCATTTTCTGATGTAATTGAAATCTTAACTTTGTGAAATACATAAGCTCTAATTTCAACAAGATATTTGACATTGATATGGTCTTATAGTTCATTATTCTACACAAGCTTTGAGAGGTATGGGTGTAGTAAAATATTGATTCATACAGAAGAAATGATTATCTAAGCTGCCTAAGCATCCTCACATCCTTAATAGCATTTGCAATCCCACTAATTAGATTGACGTATTTGGCAAGTTCGAGCTTGATTAATTTATTATAATTAATTAATTTCATTTATTATAAGTTATGTACAATTACATGTAGTTACATTTTAAGTGACTTGCCTGCCTTCTAGATGCACCAAATATAGTACAAGCATCAATAATTAAATTATTTAATACACCAGACCTAAAACCTATTGAAGTTATTTAGTTGATTCACACACTTTACTTAACCAGAAATGAAAATTTTTAATCAAAATAATTCATATTTAAATTAATTCATCAAAATAATATCGATGATGAGTTACAACCATATTGCAAGCATTAAAAATACGATGAGAGTAAGTGTGCTTGTTACTAGAAAACTCAAAATTTCGTAACAAAGCTAGACAACAAGATGGTGTACAATCGATAATGAATAAGAAGTTGAATATTTTCATAATATTAATGGACTAATAAGTTTTTGGATGATGAATATGAAGAAGATGTGAAACAAGCAAAAGAGATGAAAGTCACGTTGGATGTGAATTTTGAAAAAGTAGTAGATGATGCTTGGATTTAATAAAATTCATGGAGTTTAGCAAAGTTAAAGATAAAATTGATGATAAGGATTGGTCCGCGGAAACACACAAGAAAGACGTGGACACGGTAGTTGACACTATGGTTTATGCTAATAAGATGAACGCTATCATGAAGCAAGGTGTTCGATCATATTCTAGAAAGAATAATATCTGTTCTAACTCTTTTGATTCCCTTTTGGTTAGAGAGTAACGTCAACCTAGTTTGGACGGTTATAAGTTTTAAGTTGCACATCTGGATTGACAAACATGCATGTGGAACAACATGTTGCTTGTTTTGTTTGTCTTATCTCAATTGTGAAACCCTTAATAGATACTTTGAACACTTCGATGTATGAGGTGTCAACACAAGCTATATGGACTTCTTCTATTAGAAATAAGATGGTGTTGATGAATGCTTCAAAATAGTCCATTTGGTTTCTAGTTTTTAGCTAGTAAAAAAATTAACGTTGTTTAGTTATGTAACATTAAATTATTTGTTGTTTTTTAGTTCATAGGGTAGAGTTAGTAGACATGTTTATCCACTCTCTTTTTAGTTGCTTATTTTTAGTAATGTTAGTTAGTTGTAGGCCTATTTAAAAGGTCATTGTTGTACCTCTTCTGCTACAATTAAAAAGACTTCAGAAAATCTCTCTCAAATATAGAGCCATCATGGATGATTTTGTCGTTATCACTCGTTCTTCCTCATGAGTTGAAATCGATCATTTAGATGGATGGAGGATAAAATAATGAGCTCAGATATTGATGAACTCTATACAAGAGTTCTCTATCACAAAAATACCCTTATAGATCCATTAACAACAAGTAGATTTATGCCAGGTTCAATGAGTTAGTTTCAGTCAAAATTGGATAAATAATAGAGTGTCGGTGAGTTATTTTTTTACTGGCCAATTTTTTTGTGGACCTCTAACAAGAGGCCATGTGGTAAAATTATTTTTACAAAATCACTATTAAAAATAATGATATAAATGAACATGATTTATAAAAATGATGACCTAAATGTGCCATACTCTAGACGGATGACATAGGTGAGTCGTTTCCAATAGTCTGATGACATATTTAAATTATTTCCCGGTTATTAATGAAAGGTACACTAAGAGAATTATCAATTTGTATACGTCATACACTTCAAATATAATTAATAATTAGTGTAATTTGATTTATTATATATAATTTTTTATTATTTAATACTCCCTCCGTTTAAAAAAGAATGTCCCTATTTCTTTTTTAGTTTGTTTAAAAAAGAATGACCCCTTTCCTTTTTTGGCAACACTCCAACTTTAACTTTCCACGTGGCATGTTTAAAACCACAAGATTAAAGGGCATTTGGTATATTTGACATAACTTTAATTTAGAACCACAAGATTAAAAAGTCTTCTTTCTTTTCTTAAACTCCGTTCCAAGTCAAACTAGGCCAATCTTTTTGAAACGGAGGGAGTAATAAATATTAAATAAAATTACTTGTAATTATATTAATATAACTTACTTGTATACAAGATCCGTCAAAGAAAGTTCTAGAAGGAAAGTGTCTAGAAAAAAATTAATGTATGAGTAATCATAGTAATCTAATCTTAAATATATGGAACCAATCTTTAATAGAAAAATAATTATAGTGTGATTTACCTTCCAAATTTTATACCACAAAATTCCTATAAATTCCTACTTTTCCCCCCTCAACATTGTAAATTTTCATCAAACACATTTCTCTATAATTATTATTATGAATACGACCAACCACTCTGCCCCTGGTCAAGGTCCCCGAAAGATTAGGAAGACTATCACCCAGTTTGAACAACTCAAAAGGTTGTTAGTGCTTCCCTTTGCATTCGCTCTTGCACATGTTTTTCCACATTGGATGGAGGAAATGGTCCAACTTGTAGACCAAGGGAAAACACATCGTTTTGAATTATTGGATGTAACCGATGAGAACAACCCCAATAATGATGCAGGAGCTTATGTGGTGAAGATGAAGCCATGTAAGGACTATGCAATAGTTTGTGCGAATTTATTCGAAATCCGTGGATTGAGCTATGGTGATAAGGTTGAACTCTATTGGGATACTAATTCCCATAATTTTAAATTTAAGTTAGTTAATTAGGATCTTATTTCTTTAAATCTTATGATGTTTTTAGATGAGATCCAATGAATTTTTATAGTTATATTCGAAATAAAATAAGAATATTTAAATTCTATTGTTTTTCTTTTCCTAATTCCTTGAATGTCATGTTATATATCATTTATTTTATATGTTATAATTGAACAAGATATAAATTTTATGAAAGTAATGAATACTTTTGAATAGTGTACTCAGATGCGTATAATATATAAAAAATATTACAACGAGAAATTCTTATCTTATGAAAGTGTATGTTGTATCATTGAATTAGAAACGAACAACATTGGCCTTCCCCACATTTTAATAAGGAAAAATGGTATTCTACAAATCTGTCAGACGTGGTTTATGCTTAGTTGCACCATTTTCAATTATGGGATGTTACTGAAGATAACAACCATAAAAATGATGGAAGGGTTTATGTTGTGACTTGTGAAGATGAAGCCATGTAAGGACTACTTCAAGAATCGTGGATTGAGCTGTGGGGATGAGATTGAACTCTATTGGGATACTATTTCGAACAGCATTAAATTCAAGTTAATTAAAAAGGGTCTTGTTTTGTGAACTTTTATGATGATTATTGTGAGAGACTGAATAATTTTTTAAAGTAATAATATATAAATTTAATTGTTTTCCTTTTCAATTTCCAAGAATGTCATGTTATTTTGTTGCTTTATTTTATGTTTTTAAATTTAACAAGATGTGAAGTTTAAGAAAGTAATGAAAACTTTTGAATCGTATAGCAAGATGCGTATTGTCACGATCCAGACTATCGTGATTGACACCCACAGTAACTCTTCGGTAGGAGAATCATTACTACAATCCAAACTCAACAACTAATCTAAAATACTAAAGCATTTAAGTTACAGAGACAAGTTAAATACTAAGGAAAGAAATAGAGTTCCCATAAACTCCAACAAAAGTCTAACAACAAACTAGCATTGCGGAAATAATAACTTAGAACCTGAAAATCAATCTACCAAAACATCTAACAATGAACCATAAGTCTAAACAAGAATGGTCACAACCCCAAACTAATGAACTAACAACTAACTAGCAACGTCTAAGTCCGAATTGTGGACATAGACGAAAAGAGAACACATGACTTTCCGGAAGAATTGACTCACCCTTAAATTCGATCGTTGATCACTCATCTTCTAAGCGAGGCTTGTCAATAGCTGCCTAAAGATGCCCCGTACTAAAAAACACCCAGCAAGTATAGTATCAATACACAACCGCAATGTACTGGTATAAGCTTACGCGACTATCCCACTAAGTGCAGAATACAACATGTTTTTCCATATTGGTTGAAGAAAATGGTCTTACTTATATAGAAAGGGAATAAGCATTGTTTTCAATTATGGGATGTTACTGAAGAGAACAACCCTAAAAATGACGAAGGCGCTTATGTTGTGAAGATGAAGCCATGTAAGGACTATATATGCAGTAGTTTGTGTTGATGAGATTGAACTCTATTGGGATACTAATTAAAAAAACTCTAAATTCAAGTTAATTAATTAGGGTCTTATTTTGTGAAATCTTATGATGATTTTGTTAGAGGAGATCAAATGTTTGTTATAATTATATCCGAAAGAAAGTAATAATATTTAAATTTTGTTGTTTTTATTTTCCTATTTCTTTGAATGTCATGTTACTATGTCATTTTATTTATGTGATTTAATTTAGCAAGATATGAAGCTTACGAATGTAATGAAATTTTTTTAAGCGTGTACAGTCAGATGCGTATAATATATTAAAATATCATTAATTTGTTTTCAAGATCAACAAAATTTTTTGCCCAACAGTTTTTTATGCCCTTTTTTTTATAAATGCAATTAAGTATTACTAAAATATCATAACATTGCTCTTGTCATATAAACTACACATCAATTCTCCATAACAATGCTTTTGTTAAGTCAATGTATTCACGATTTCTTCAATTGTTACTTGTGAATGGAAATTTGTTGATAGAATGAAAATAATTGGGGGAAGAAGGTTACACAGAAAATGAATGGGAATATCGAAACGTCTGAATAAGAATTGACTTTTTGATTAGATACATAAAATTAAGTAAGCATTTTATTCGAACAAATATAGAGCCAGAATGAATGATTTTTTATTTATTATCGATTTTTTCTCATTAGTTGAGACCAATCATTCATATAGATGGGGGATAAATTAATGAGCTCAGATATTGATGAACTCTATACAAGAGTTATCTATCAAAACAATGCAATTATTGATCTATTAACAACAAGTAGATCTATGTCAGGTTCAATGAGTTAGTTTCAGTCCTAGTTGAGAAATAATAAAAAAAATATTATGGTGTCATATTACCTTCCAAATTTAATATCAAAATATTTGTCTATCTTCTATATATATATCTCTATATATATCTACTCTAACTTGAATATTATATAACTATAATACCCTCAAATTAAAACACCTAATTTAATATATTTTATACTATTAAATTATGTATTTATTCTTATAATATTATATCACAAGCAAACACCTTTTCACATTGAATGGTTATACTTTTTTGAATAGTTGTTTGATAGTTTAAAAATATGAGGAAACTCCTCTATTTATAACCAACAAAGGATAGTAAAAATATGTGTTTATTGTGTCTTACCAGAAAGTCACAACCCTACAGAGAAGTCACAATCATTCGGAGAGGTCTTAACTTATTGGAAAAGTCACAACTCTACATATATGTCACAACCCTTCTATACAAAAAGCTATCTATTTTTAATATAATATAAATAAAAAATAAATGAATAAATATAGAAAAAAGAAGAAGAAATTTGTAGTTTCAAAATATGAGGAACCACAAAATTACTACATAGGACGTATGTGTTTACTTAATCAACTCTATACAAGTTTAAATATTTACTTGTTTGTGCAGTAGTTGTACTCATCCAAAGTTGGTGGACATAGATGCAAAACGAGACCAAGTTAAACAACACGCTTATACATTGTGGGACCTTTTATACAATTGGATCTTAACATTGCTCATGTCAAATCAATGTAGTCACAAATTCTTCAATAAAATACCTTTGAATAGGAATTAAAATTCTTAACTCTATGAAATATACATAAACTCTAATATCTACAAGATATATATATTTGATGTTGCTTGTCTAGTAGTCCATTATATTGTTCAAAACTCTGGTATTGATAGTGACATAACAATACCAAGAAACAACAAGGTTGAATATTTTGATGTTGTTGTAGTAGTATGAAGTTGTATGTCAATCAAACTAATGTTTGTTGAATATTAATATCATGGAATTTACCGATTCTAAGTTGTTTGATCTACAATATATCTATACCATGGTTTAATTAATTTCCATCTTTATAGCCCCAAACATTGTGGCAATCATACACAGAGCAAACTGTCTTGAAAATTAGCAGTAAGACAAAGAATATTGACAAAGCAACAGGCAACAACTTCAAAGAAACATAGATGCTTTTCTTAAATCCTCTACGAGCCCTAACGATTAGCCTTTGGTCGTAGTACTCGTTGACTTTCTTCATGACGATCTCCACATTAGAAATTTCACTAGATCTCATAAATGAGCTTTGCATGGTACTGAACAAAGTCGCGATTTCCTTATCAGTCAAATCCCCTTTGATAACACCAGCTTGCCTAAGAACCCTCACATCCTCAGTAGTATTTGCAATCCCACTCATTAGATTTATGTATCTGGCAAATTCGAGCTTGGACTTCGACATGGCAGCTTCATAGATCATCAAGTTTCTAAGTATAACTTCTGATCCAGCATTCATTGTGATCACAGGAAGGTATAAAGTTGAAGAAGCTTGTTCAAATTTAATCTTACAGATACCCTCGCGAATGGGGATGCATTTGACACTGGCATAACACCATAATTGGGATGCTGAAGGGATAGTAATGATATTCGTACTTTCTTCGTCTCCATTTCTTTCCATACCTTCCCTAAATAGCCCGGAAATCTTTGACCATGGCACGTTTGATAAAATCTGGTTAATGGGCTTTACAACTTTTTGCACTTTTCTTGGACCTATAGGCTCTAGCACCTTCAACATTGTTTCGAATTTGTGAATGATGTCTCCATGTGTATCTTGGTCATGTGCTTCATCTTTATCGTCATGTTTGATATTAATGATGTGTGATGTTTGAATAGGAACCGAAGCAAAATCTACATGATCATCGAGGATTAAACGATACATAAGATCTAGCAAATGAAGAGGCTGAGTTTCTTTGATGTTATTTCCATGATACTCGTTGTTTGCAGGCAAAGGAAGTGGGGAATGCATTTCACAAAAGCGCCTAAACATGGAAACTAACTCTGCATCTTCTCTGTCTTCAGGGGAAGAGAGATGGAGAAACTTTCTAATTTGCCTCAAAACCACAAAGGGGATTTGGTTCTCAAGCATCATAAAGTCTCGGGTGAAAATGGAGTCATCGATATTATTTTCATGATCATTATGCAGGTTATTGCTATACGTTGAACGGAAGATGTTAATCAAGAACAGACCATCTATGGCTACTATCCAAGCTAAAGTCTCCTCATCTATGTCCATGAAGCGGTTATAACAGACGCGGACAACAAGGTCGTTCTCTCTGAGTTTGTCAATCAAGAGGTGCTCGAAATTAATGATTTGAGCAGGCTCAAGAATGTCCTTGATGGCAGCAAGTTTGTACCTTTCCATTTGATATAGGTCTGGCCTTAAATGGTGATAGGGTCCCATTCCAATGAGCTGAGGAGTATACGCTTCTGGTTTCTCATGAGTTAGTGTTTTCGGAACCTGAAGGACACAGACAGGAGGGAGAAGATTCAAGTCAATGTCAACTTCTTTTTGAAGGGCATTACTTATGCGGTCTGTCCATCTCCTAGAGCTTGAATTTGAGGTAATAATCTGATCCAATGTCATGTTTCTTTAATTTGTTTGCAGTTAAATATATTATTCGTGCATGCATCTACGTATTTATAGATGAATTCTATCACATTTTGCTTATGAGTTTTGAATAGTACAATACACGATTAGGTTGCTGCTAAGAAAGTAGTGGAGGCACAGGGAGTTTATTGCTTCCTTCCTTCTTTAGATAGTTTCATATTCAACGAACAAACTTCATATCCCAACCAGCCAAAATCAACCATTCAATTAGGCTAGAAACAGTGATGAACGCGTCAAGTTTAGGTTATGTTTGGCAACATAAATAGTACTAGTTAATCACGACAAGCTAAGTTATCCCGTATGCTTTCACATGTGAGATTAAAATCAACCATTTAATAAGGCTAGGCTAGAAATAATACACATTCTTATTTTAGAGAGGTGATGACATTTGAAGAATATGTATCGATAAGTCATATATCTTTTGTTGGGCTGTCAACTTCTATGACTTCATGAATAAGACACTCAAACAACAATCAATATATCTCCTTTACTTTGCTCAACTACTCATCTTACTTCTCCTTGAAACATGGAAATGGAACCAAAAACGAAAGAGGAAAATTTCAGTAAACACGCTATTATGGGGTTCAATTACGTAAAGGATCGACAGTTTGGCACAAGGAAAAAGCTGGCATCCATAAAAAAAAACAAATACTACTCTTTTTCCTTCCCTCTCCCCCTCAGGACGGGGTTCTGTTTTGCGGAAAAAGGCCCAAATGAAAACTCTCTTGAGGCAGAGGTGTTGTTTTTGTTAGGACAAGTCTACTCAAGCTATGTAGAGTTGAGGTTGAGACCTATAAAAATGTCCTAATGTGTAGAGAAAGATATTTTATATGAAAGCAAGAGATCAGTTGAGTGACTTTTCTGTCTAATGTATATTTCTTTGACTTAAAATGTTGCAAAAGCTTTTTACTGAGGCATTCTATTCCGATCAATCTCTTGTTATTGCTATCTCGTAGCGATCTAAAAAAGGCAAATTATGGCATACTCATACAGTCTAATATCAAGTAAAAAGTCTTTTTTTTCACTCGCGAGACTTTGGAATTATACTGTATTGTGTTGATGAATAGACAATATCTACAAGAAAAGTATGATACAAAATGAGACTTTTAGTCATTATGAATTTAAAATAAATATCATACAATATAAGTTAAGTTAGAATCAAAACAAATAGTACTATTGTATTCAAACTAGTAAGTAGTTGGAATAGGTAACAACTATTCAAACAAAGCTGTTAACTTTTTATTCAAATAAAATGCAATGCCCAAAAGCAATTTCTACTGCCAAATTGAGATTTAGGACCTTGGTATGCAGCCATTCCCAAGAACCTGGATAAATGCGAGGATGTTTTGTGCATCAGACTGGCTCAGGTATGAAATTTCTTCAGGCTTTTATTTGTAATTTCATTCCAAGTCTAAATTTGTGGGTTGACTTTGTGTGATTTGTTGTTGTCGGGTGATGGTGGTAATGGGGTGGGGTGGAATTTGACTTCCTGAGGTTATTATGGAAATCAGGGAAAATGGTTGCCTGTAAGGTGTTTGTTTAAGTGTCTGAATGAATATTTTTAGCTTTGTGAAGGATATTTCACTGCCATGTTGATTCAAAATGGTTGTCTGTAAGGTGTTTGTTAAAGTGTCTGAATGAATTCTTTAGCTTTATGAAGGATATTTTACTGTCATGTTGATTCAAGATGGTTAGATAGTTCACTCTGACTATGGCATTGCACTCAAAGGCTGATGTTTTTGCTATAGCAAGCGCTAAATTTGTCTCCTACCGAACCATCTTATACTTCTTCCTATTCGTCCACTTCTCCTTCTCGTCTTACTCTCCACCAACTTCGCATAAGCCACCTTCTTTGCGTCTACTTCCCCTTATAATTCTCCATTCCACCACCAGTCTACTCAATGCCCACCAGAACGGCCTCTCGCGACACCCAACACCTCTCTAGCCGTCGCCCTAATAATAGTTACATAAATTGATTGCACATGTTATGTTAATCGATTCAACTTAAAAAATGTGTGGTCTACACTTTAGTGAAACTCAATATAATCCTTGAGACTAACTTGATACCTTGATAAAGTATCACCTCATCGAATTACTTTAATAAAAAACAGCATGAACTTCGTTTGAATCATAAATTAATTTTCTGCACAATTTGTCCATTGCTAGTTCAGGAGACCTTTTCATGGTACTTTGTGTTGACTAACTCTTAACTCATATTCTAATTTCCAAAAGTTACATTGGAAGGTTTAAATAATTTCTCTGCGATCTTTTTTATCTTAAAGCAAGCACCAACAATATAACAAAGTAACTAAGGCTGTTCAAGAAAAACTGAAAAGCCGGGCAAAATTGAACTGAAAAATGAATCAAACTGACTAAAAAGAGACATGTATTTGGTTTGGTATTAAACTGGACAAAGATGAACCAAAACGACATTTATTTTTTGTAGAAGACTATAACAAAACCAAATGTCGTTTTGGAAGTGATTATAATAAAGGATTCATTATTGTTTAATTAAATGTGTGGCTATAACGTGTATGATCACTTTCTTAGCAAGTATTGCTTAAGTACTTCAAATCTTTGTCTTTCATTTTCACAAGCCAAGATTTATTTAACTAATTGTTATTTGATATTGTTTTATCAATAGTTCTTAAAAAAGGCTTAATGGTTCAGGACCACCCTTACATTATCTTTATCAACAACAACAACAACAAAATTTGGGACCACCCTGAACTTGACACCGTTTGTTCGGTGTACACCCAGACTACTGTTGGTCCTACTTATCCCCCCCTAAACTTGGTATTTTTGATAGGCTCCACTTGTTAAACACTGTCATGGCAAAGATCATGGATACACTTTCTTTTAGGCACGAGAGAGTGAAGAAAAAGTTGAAAATCACTTCAAAGTGGGGTATTTGCAATAGTTAATTGCCATAGTCATATCATATACAATAGTTTATTTGTTCAAAATTGTATATTTCTTCTTACATCTTCTTAATAAACCACACATATCTTACCATATATTTATGTTTTTCAATTCAAATCTATAAAACAGTCTAGACTGAAGTTCTATTGTTTTAGCCACTTACAAGGTTTTAGTCAAAATATTGAAGTTCCAAGTGTTAACTTTCTTTATACTTACAAAAAAATGTGTGAATTTTCTTTCTATTTCTTATTAATAGACCAACAACTATTTATTTCATCTGTGTACTTTTACTTTTTTCGGGCAAAATCTATAAAACGGAATTGCTTCAGCTCCATTATTTTTTAACCAAAGAAAAATAGTTAGCCAAAATAATGCACTTTTCAACTATGTATTTCTTTTTAGATGCAATGATAATTTGTTTCAGCTGTGTATTTCTTCTTTTTCTGTCTACAAGTGTGAACAAAAAAAAAACTCTACCAAAAAACAGTTCAGCTGTAGGTATCAAATTCAGGGGGATCTTAAACTATTAAGCCTTAATAGAAGTAGAGAAACATATTATTGTTAAGGTTTCATTTTAGGTTTTACAATTTATATAGGGAAAAAAATGGGATTCATTTGTTTATTTAGTTTAATTTAAGAAAAAGTTGGCAAGCTTAAAAGTATATATAGATGTAACTTAGCTTAATGAAAGGGAATAATTATCATCTACTATGGAGAAAATTTCTCACATAAGAATATTTCAATATTATAAATTCTTTCATATTAGTGCAAATCTTGCTAAAAATTATAAGTAACATACATTATCATATGGAAAAGTTTGTCCATAACTTTGATAGATTGAACGAACTGGATTTATATTTTATTTTCCAAGAAAAAGCCAAACCAAAAAGCACCCAAGGGTGTGGCCTAGTGGTAAATAAAGAGATGAGAACCATGAGGTCTGAGGTCAAAACTCTGTGTTTCTTCTCAACTGTCCTAACCTTGGTGGACAGAGCTACCTAATCCCTATTTGCTTAGTCGAGGTGCGTGAGAGCTAGCCTGGACACCCCGATCATCAAATAAAAAAAAGCAAACCAAAAAATCTATATAGTTGGTCTAGTTTTGCTTTTGATGAAAACCGAATCAAACACCACGAACAATCCTATTATAAAGGATAATAAAATAAAATCATAACAAAAATTTCATCATATATACGACTTAAATATTAATGCAAATCATGCTAATCTTCATTTGATTATGTGTCCATACATGCAATTACTTCGACATTACAATTACAAAAGATAAAAGTTGAAGTTACAAAAGTTACAAACTTCCCTTTCTGTCATAATGCATTTCATTGTGAGACACTGAGTTCTGATGATCTTCTTCTGTACAATCAGAAGTATGACTACATGAACTTTCACTTTTTGGTGAAATGTGATCTTGAAAACTCTCAGTATGAGGCATATCTTGCCTCATTTTTACTTGTTGTTCAAGTTCAGCTGCCACCTCCTTCATGGATGGCCTTCTCCTTGCATTAATATTTAAGCATCTCTTGGCAAGTTTGGCCACAGCAAGAATCACATGTTCATCCTCAACTTCTTTTACAATTTCAGGGTCTACAATCTCAATTATACGATTTTCTTTCAATGCTAATGTGAAACGGATAACCAAACCTGGATCTTCTGGTTGGTTTGAAGTGACAACTCTTTGACTTGTTAGCAGCTCTGCAAGAACTACACCAAAGGCATAGACATCACATTTGTCTGTAAGTTGACCTGAGCGGAAGTATTCTGGATCTATGTAACCAAATGTGCCCCCTACCATTGTTGTTAAATGAGTCTTGTCAACAGACAACAATCTCGATAGTCCAAAATCAGAAACCACTGCTCTAAAATTATCGTCTAGTAATATGTTGCTTGATTTTATGTCTCTGTGAAGAATGGGAGTAGAAGCACATGAGTGCATGTAAGATAGTGCCCCTGCTATTTCTGCAGCAATTCGCACCCGATGATCCCACGATAATATTATTGCTGGGTGCGGAAGAATCTGATCATCCAACTCAGACTTTGAGACAGTAGGGTTAGAACTGTGAATGTGGTTTCCATGAATATGGGATGACAAGGTTCCATTTGAGATGTACTCATAAACTAATAATGGGACTTGAGTTTCTAGGCAACAACCAAGTACCTGTTGTAAACAGTAAACTTAAATGTTAAAAGTGTGATAAAGTGCTAGGTTTCAATTGTATTTTGAGTTATCTTTGGTTCATGAGTGAGTAATGAGTTATCCTAAACTGTTCGTTAATTATGGTTGAAGTAAATAGGAGCTCAAGTTGATGAAGTAGCTCTGTGTGTGCGACTGCGCGTGTGTGTAAGTCTAGTGTGCTTTTTTGTAGAGTATATAGGAGTCTTGATAATATTTTTAGTTCGTTCTTCCATCTTCCTTAGGCATTAAAAAATTCTCTATCGTTGAATTGTGCTGCTCTCTTCTTCCATTCATGATAAAATGGTAGCAAGAGCCTAATACAAAAATCAACAGTACCTTGACAATGTGTCTATGATTTATTTGGGAGAGTATGAGTATCTCATTTATAAACTGTTCAATTTGATCTTTATCCACTGCATTGGACTTCTTCACCGCTACAATGCTTCCATCTGATAACATTCCTTTGTAAACAGTCCCAGCCCCTCCTTTACCAAGAATTCGAATTTCATTGAAATTGTCTGTTGCTTTCTCCAACTCCTCCTTCAAAAAGAGCTTTGGCAAAGAGCCACCACTACTTTCTCCATTTAAGGAAATACGTTGTCGCAAAAGTAATCCACCATTCCTCTTGAAAAACTTTTGTTTAGCTTTGTTTTCTTCCCTCTTCCGGAGCCATTTGCTTAGCCAAAGACAAACTGCTACCAGGATTACAAAAGCAATTGCTGCTCCAATACCTGCTTGTGAGCAAACCAATTTCATCTAAAACAAACATAAATTCATTTTGAGAATCTAAGAGAAAGAGCTTTAAATGCTTATCCAGGCCCCTTTGTAATTTTGAAGCATATATTAAGTTGAGCTTCTAATTTTCAAAAATGCAGTTAGCTAGAATAGGATCATGAATCATTTGTTTGAACAGTTCAAAGGAGTAATTTGTCTCAAATAAAAATCTACAGAAAACTTAAGTTAATATAACAAAGAAACTAGAGGGGAAAAAAAGAAGACAAAGAAGAGGGTTATACAATACCAATGGAGAGTTGTTTAGCTAGCAAATGTCTCACATTATTTGAGTCACAATGGTAACTGCCAAGAGTATTAACACAGCAAGTATTGCTGGGACAACGATTCCTTTTTGGACTTGCACACTCATCAATGTCTGTGGAAATTAACAAGAAATCATCATAAACACTGATATTCGTAACTTAGAAATAAGACATGTTACATGCTAAAAACAAGTTAAAATAAAGGGGTACAGTGGGATATTGTTATATTGTTACTCTCTTTGTTTCATTTATATGTCTTAGTTTGATTTTGCACGAAATTTAAGAACATAAAGAATACATTTGGATCTTGTGATATTAAACAAAAGATGCCTATAACACACTAAGGGGTCATTGGTAGATTGTATTAGGAAAAACAGTTCATGTATTATGTATAGTATTATATAGTACTATGTTTGATGGGAACTTTGGACCTATAATTAATGCGTGTATTAGTTATACATGATATAAGGTATTATAGGGTGTATAACTAATATCTTTCATTTGGTGGTATTAATAATACATAGGATTTAATACCATGGATCGATATATGTAAAGACAAAATACCCGTCAAATCCTTTTAATCATTTTTGTTTACTTTCTTGATTTTAGGTTTCATATTTGTACTAGTATATTTATTTAAATAAATTAGCTTATGAATTTTATTATTTAGAGAGAGTTGTTTCTAAATAAATCTAATACAAATCATTAAATCAATATAATATTTGAAATGTGAGTTGTTCAACATTTATTAATTGAAAAGGCAAATATATGGTCACATGACATTTGTGATCTTAATTGACTGTATTATTTATTGATATATATGTGGTTTTATGATTATTTGTATTTTTGAATAATTTATAAAATTGCATACATATTAAAACTATAACATGCCTTTTTATGTGTAAAATAGATGGTTTATTCCGTCATTTCGATTTTGAAAGTAGATGGTCTATCTTTTTAAATTAAACATTGAGGATTTGTGAGTGATCAATTTATAAGGATGACAATTATGTACCCTCAAATAATTCAAGTGAGAAAATAGCAAACATGGCGACAAAAAAATGTCTTTTTCCTAGCTAGTTAGAAGGCCCTTCACCCAATTACATAAAAAAGAAAATTCTATAATAATTCAAGGGTACAATTGGAAAGAAGCTCTTTGTAGAGGTTTACACAAAAGTAGATGGGAAGCAATGAACCAAACACTTGATAAAAAAAATAATCCTGCATTATTAATCTCTAGATTACTAATCTCTGCGTTATTAATCTTTGTACTAAACGACCCCTAAAAGTACTTAAAATTCTGTGATCTTGGAGATTCCATGTCATTCCTATAAGGGAGTTTTATTAAGCATAACATATGAGAATATAGGAATTAAAAACTTACTAAATATAGAAAAACATGAAGTTCCTCGTTGAAACAAACTAAAAACGAAAATAAGATGTGTATGCTAAACGGAGGTAGTAATATACACAAGTTAAATCGCAAAAACAAAAAAGAGAAATGAACAGGGGAATTAGTACCTTGGCATCCATGAAGGAGGTAAGGGTTGCCTTGATAACCAGAAGAGCAATCGCATCGGTATCCCCCAGCAGGTCTAGTAGTATCATCGATGCACCTACTATTCTTTGTACATGCATATTTTGGCCTTCTCGTGGCTTTGTCGCAACTAAGATTGCCAATTACCCAGTCCATCGTTGTCCTTCCTTCATAATAATCAGCTTCTTCGCACTTACCACGTAACTGAGTGAAGTCAGACTCAGAACTGCCCTTTTCTATAAGTAAGTAATAGGTGCAATTGCTAGATCTCCACGATGTGTTCTCCGTATTCATTGTTTGTGTGGACATGGTGAACTGTCTTGGTATTATTTTTGAAAATTCAGACTGACAACAACCGTTATTCCCAGTGCAATATGATGATGAAGCTGAAGAGGATGAAACATTATTAGTGGAGTTGTCACAGTAAGAAGCACATCCACTTACACTGTTACCAGTGTCTGAATCTTTGACATTAGCATAAATGTCACACCCAATGGCTACAAACTTGTTCTTGTTGGAAAAACTGAAATACTCATCACCAGTTCCTTGAAGAAAATCATTGTAAATGTTCTTTCCAGATGATTTGCTGTAGTGGGAAGGAAAAAAAGTAGTATAAAGAGTGATGGAGTCCATTGATATGTGTTGCACAGACCAATCATTTATAATAGCAGTGTTTTTATCGCAACTCACTTCAAATGCTTCATTGAAGTAACACTCTTTTCCTATTCCAAATGGAAAAGGAATGGTTACGTTGCCACATCTTTCTGGGCATCCAGGCCTTTGGGAAGATAATTTTGCTGATGATGACCATATTCTTATAGCTGAAACTTGTGTTGTTTCTTTAGAAAGCAGACCCGTTAGAAGAATGAAAAATGACCACATGGTTATCTGCATCTTCATGTATACTGGTATGTGTGTCTGCCTCATTCTCTGGTTGAATCATATCTTATGATGACACAAACATCATTATACTTTTGAAATAGGACCTGTTAAGGCTTCCCCACTTCTCGACAAACGAAAATAGTCGTACCTTTACAAGTGGGATCCATATTATGATTTTGAAATGTTTTGGTCCAGCACCTTTTTGAGTGATTTGGTACATACATTCACTATCTAGTGGATGTGTGTGGATGGTTTCTCTTCACTTTTCTTTTTTTCTTTTTTTTGTTTGGTTTTTCATCCTATGTGAATGAGAAAAGTTATTTGGATCAAAGCTATCTTTTTATGGCTCATTACTCATGTCTTAAATCATTTTGAAGATCTCATTTTAGGTTTGTTTGTTTGATGCATAAGTGTTCATTTCTTTACAGTTTGCTAATTTGTGATTATGATATATAGTACATTGATGCAGAAGTCTTCTTTACTTTATAGTTAGTTAATACGCGATTATATATATAGTGATTGACACAAAAGTCTTCTTTATTTTACGTCGAGCTAATATATGATTATGATATATAGTATTGATGCATAGGTCTTCTTAATTTTATGTCGAGCTAATATGTGATTATGATATATAGTGAGTCGTTTTTACTTTATGTTAAGTTAATATGTGATTATGACATATAGTGAGTCTTCTTAAAGCTAATATGTGATAATGATGTATAGTAACATTGATGTATAAATTTTCCTTTATTTTACAGCTTTTTGATTATTTTGTGTGGTGGTAACACTAGTCCTACAAGTCTTACTATAATCCATTCTATGTAATGGTCGATTGCCCCTCCATTATTGGTTCAATTCCCGGGCGAATCTAGAATATATTCTATATATTAGTCGATTGCGCCCCTTCATTATTGGCTCAATTCACAGACGAATCTAGAATATAACATACGCATTAACAAGAATTCCATTATTTAAGTCAATAGTTCTTCTAAATGTCTACAAAAATTTAACCATGAACTTAATTTTTATTATATTAGAAGTTGTATTTAACTATGAACTCAAATTTTATTATTATATTACTTGAAGTTGTTGTAGAAACTAATAAATTTTAAACTTTGGATTTGGCACTCCATAAAATGTTAAAAGTTAATAACGACCAGTTTTAATTGTTGGTATTAAAGGGTTTTAACATAAAGTAGTATTATTGTACTCAATAGCCTATTGGGTCCCTATTTTTTTGTGCTTACAGACTTCTAGTGAGCACATTTTGTGGTTCTAACGAGATTTTGGCACAAGGAAAAAGCTGGCATCCATAAAGAAAACCAAACACTACTTTTTTTCCTTCCCTCTCCGGGAGCCACCTTGGTACAACGGGTTCATCCGAACTCCCTTCGACGGAAAATTATATTATTTATACATGGTTAAAATAATTCTGACGGAATTCTGTTTTACTGAAAAAGGCCCAAATGAGAACTCTCTTGAGGCAGAGGTGGTGTTTTTGTTACCATGTAATTAATGTCATTCTAGTTTGGACAAAGTCTAGTTTCTTCAATAGGCCTACTTAAGCTACGTAGAGTTTAGGTTGTGACCTATAAAAATGTCCTAATGTGTAGAGAAAGCAAGAGATCAGTTGAGTGACCTTTCTGTCTAATATATATTTCTTTGACTTAAAATGTGGCAAAAGCTTCTTACTGAGGCATTCGATTCCGATCAATCTCTTGTTACTGCTATCTCGTAATTATGGCATACTCATAGAGTCTAATATCATATAAAAAGTCTTTTTTCCACTCGCGAGACTGTGTAATTATACTATATTGTGTTGATAAACACAACATATGAATAGACTGTATCTACAAGAAAAGTAGATACAATATGAGACTTTTCGTCATTATGAATTTAAAGATATCATACAATATAATTTAAGTGAAAATCAAAATATAGTACTATTGTATTCAAACTAATAAGTAGTTGGAATAGGTAACAACTATCCAAACAAAGCTGTTAACCTTTTATTCTAATAAAATGCAAATTGAGATTTAGGACCTTGGTGTGCAGTCATTCATAAGAACCTGTATAAATGCGAGGATGTTTTGTGCATCGGACTGGCTCATTAAATTCCTAAGAACCTGGATAAATGCGAGCAATGTTTTGTGCATCCTGGCTCAGTAAATTCCAGGTATGAAATTTCTTCACACTTGTGTTTGTAATTTCATTCCAAGTCTGAATTTGTGGGTTGACTCTGTGTGATTTGTTGTTGAGGGGTGATGTTGGTAGTGGGGTGGGGGTGGAATTCGACTTCTTGAGGTTATTATGGCAATCAGGGAAAACGGTTGCCTGTAAGGTGTTTGTTTAAGTGTCTGAATGAATTTTTTAGCTTTGTGAAGGATATTTTCACTGCCATGTTGATTCAAAATGGTTGTCCGTAAGGTGTTTGCTTAAGTGTCTGAATGAATTATTTAGCTTTGGGAAGGATATTTCACGATCATGTTGATTCAAGATGGTTATGGCATTGGACTTTCTGATTGAGAATGTCTATCATTGAGATGTTTCTGGTTAACTGAAACTTCATGTATACACGTGGTAATGATCATCTGGGTACATGTGCTAGCGCCCTTGACGGGACTATCATTATATATATATAATACAATCCTTTGAAGTTGGTTTTAGGGCTTATTAGATCGCACAATATCATGCATAATTAACACAAGAAAGTCCTCTTCGGGGCTTAAGCACACTTATTTGGTCCCAAGACACTTGAAACTACCCCTCATTTTTTATGACCTGTGTATCAGAGCCTCCACGTCAGCCTCATGCATCATATTATTGAATTTGCATTCTATGTATTTAGTCTTGGTTTTGCTCAACCTAAACCCTATAGACTCTACGGTCTGTCTCCAAACCTCCAACTTACTCCCTCACGAGTCTCATCAATCAAAACTATGTCATCCGCAAATAACATACACAATGACACATCACCTTGAATATGTCGCGTAAATACATCCATCTTCAAGGAAAATAGAGATGGGCAAAAAGTTGATCCTTGGTGCGACCTATTAACACGGGAAAGTGTTCTGAGTCTCCTCCCACATGTCCTTAATCGACCTATTAACATTATAAGTAACATACATTATCATATAGAAAAGTTTGTCCATAGCGCTGATAGATTGAATGAACAGGTTTTTTAATTTTATTTGAAAGCACCCAAGGGTGTGGCCTAGTGGTCAATAAAGTGGTTTAGAACCATGAGGTCTCAGGTTCAAAACTCAGTTGGTGATTCTTCCCATCAGTCCTAGCCTTGGAGTTACCTAATCCCTATTGCTGGTGGACACCACGATCATCAAATAAATAAAAAAAGGCAAACCAAAAAAGCTATATAGTTGGTCTAGTTTTGCTTTTGATGAAAACCGAATCAAACCCCATGAACAATCCTATTATGAAGGATAATAAATAAAATCATAACAAAAAATTTCATCATATATACGACTTAAATATTAATGCAAATCATGCTAATCTTCATTTGATTATGTGTCCATACATGCGATTACTTCGACATCACAATTACAAAAGATGAAAGTTGAAGTTATAAAGTTACAAACTTTCCTTTCTGTCATACTGCATTTCATTGTGAGACACTGAGTTCTGATGATCTTCTTCTGTACAATCAGAAGTATGACTACATGAACTTTCACTTTTTGGTGAAATGTTATCTTGAATACTCTCAGTATGAGGCATATCTTGCCTCATTTTCACTTGTTGTTCAAGTTCAGCTGCCACCTCCTTCATGGATGGCCTTCTCCTTGCATTAAAATTTAAGCATCTCTTGGCAAGTTTGGTCACAGCAAGAATCACATATTCATCCTCAACTTCTTTTACAATTTCAGGGTCTACAATCTCAATTATACGATTTTCTTTCAATGCTAATGTGAAACGGATAACCAAACCTGGATCTTCTGGTTGGTTTGAAGTGACAACTCTTTGACTTGTTAGCAGCTCTGCAAGAACTACACCAAAGGCATAGACATCACATTTGTCTGTAAGTTGACCTGAGCGGAAGTATTCTGGATCTATGTAACCAAATGTGCCCCCTACCATTGTTGTTAAATGAGTCTTGTCAACAGACAACAATCTCGATAGTCCAAAATCAGAAACCACTGCTCTAAAATTATCGTCTAGTAATATGTTGCTTGATTTTATGTCTCTGTGAAGAATGGGAGTAGAAGCACATGAGTGCATGTAAGATAGTGCCCCTGCTATTTCTGCAGCAATTCGCACCCGATGATCCCACGATAATATTATTGCTGGGTGCGGAAGAATCTGATCATCCAACTCAGACTTTGAGACAGTAGGGTTAGAACTGTGAATGTGGTTTCCATGAATATGGGATGACAAGGTTCCATTTGAGATGTACTCATAAACTAATAATGGGACTTGAGTTTCTAGGCAACAACCAAGTACCTGTTGTAAACAGTAAACTTAAATGTTAAAAGTGTGATAAAGTGCTAGGTTTCAATTGTATTTTGAGTTATCTTTGGTTCATGAGTGACTAATGAGTTATCCTAAACGGTTCGTTAATTATGGTTGAAGTAAATAGGAGCTCAAGTTGATGAAGTAGCTCTGTGTGTGCGACTGCGCATGTGTGTAAGTCTAGTGTGCTTTTTTGTAGAGTATATAGGAGTCTTAATAATATTTTTAGTTCGTTCTTCCATCTTCCTTAGGCATTAAAAAATTCTCTATCGTTGAATTGTGCTGCTCTCTTCTTCCATTCATGATAAAATGGTAGCAAGAGCCTAATACAAAAATCAACAGTACCTTGACAATGTGTCTATGATTTATTTGGGAGAGTATGAGTATCTCATTTATAAACTGTTCAATTTGATCTTTATCCACTGCATTGGACTTCTTCACCGCTACAATGCTTCCATCTGATAACATTCCTTTGTAAACAGTCCCAGCCCCTCCTTTACCAAGAATTCGAATTTCATTGAAATTGTCTGTTGCTTTCTCCAACTCCTCCTTCAAAAAGAGCTTTGGCAAAGAGCCACCACTACTTTCTCCATTTAAGGAAATACGTTGTCGCAAAAGTAATCCGCCATTCCTCTTGAAAAACTTTTGTTTAGCTTTGTGTTCTTCCCTCTTCCGGAGCCATTTGCTTAGCCAAAGACAAACTGCTACCAGGATTACAAAAGCAATTGCTGCTCCAATACCTGCTTGTGAGCAAACCAATTTCATCTAAAACAAAAATTCATTTTGAGAATCTAAGAGAAAGAGCTTTAAATGCTTATCCAGGCCCCTTTGTAATTTTAAAGCATATATTAAGTTGAGCTTCTAATTTTCTAAAGAGCAGTTAGCTAGAATAAACATGAATAGGATCATGAATCATTTGTTTGGACAGTTCAAAGGAGTAATTTGTCTCATATAAAAATCCATAGAAAGCTTAAGTTAATCTAACAAAGAAACAAGAGGGGAAAAAAGAAGACAAAGAAGAGAGTTATACAATACCGATGGAGAGTTGTTTAGCTGGCATATGTCTCACATTATCTGAGTCACAACGGTAACTGCCAAGAGTATTAACACAGCGAGTATTGTTGGGACAAAGATTCCTTTTTGGACTTGCACACTCATCAATGTCTGTGGAAATCAACAACAAATCATCATAAAAACTGAGATTAGTAACTTAGAAAATAAGACATGTTACATGCTAAAACAAGTTAAAATAAAGGGGTACAGTGGGATATTGTTATATTGTTACTCTCTTTGTTTCATCTATATGTCTTAGTTTGATTTTGCACGAAATTTAAGAACATAAAGAATACATTTGGATCTTGTGATATTAAACAAAAGGTGCCTATAACACACTAAGAGGTCGTTTGGTAGATTGTATTAGGAAAAATAGTTCATGTATTATGTATAGTATTATATAGTACTCCCTCCGTTTCAAAAAGGATAGCTTAGTTTGACTTGGAACGGAGTTTAAGAAAAGAAAGAAAACTTTTTAATCTTGTGGTTCTAAATTAAAGTTGTCAAATGTACCAAAATGCCCTTTAATCTTGTGGTCTTAAACATGCTACATGGAAAGTTAAAGTTAAAGTGTTGCCAAAAAAGGAAAGGGGTCATTCTTTTTTAGACAAACTAAAAAAGAAATAGAGACATTCTTTCTGAAACGGAGGGAGTACTATGTTTGATGGGAACTTTGGACCTATAATTAATGCATGTATTAGTTATACATGATATATGGTATTATAGGGTGTATAACTAATATCTTCCATTTGGTGGTATTAATGATACTTTGAATTTAATACCATGGATCAATATATGTAAAGACAAAATACCCGTCAAATCCTTTTAATCATTTTTGTTTACTTTCTTGAGTTTATGTTCATATTTGTACTAGTAGATTTATTTAAATAAATTAGCTTACGAATTTTATTATTTGGAGAGAGTTGTTTGTTGCTAAATAAATCTAATACAAATCATTAAATCAATACAATATTTGAAATGTGAGTTGTTCAACATTTACTAATTGAAAAGGAAAATATATGGCCACATGGCATTTGTGATCTTAATTGGATGTATTATTTATTGATATATATGTGGTTTTATGATTTTCTGTATTTTGAACAATTTTTAAAATTGCATACATATTAAAACTATAACTTGTCATTTTATGTGTAAAAATAGATGGTTTATTCGATATTTTAGTATTGTTTACCGTCTTTTTGATTTTGACAGTAGACGGTCTATCTTTTTTAAATTAAAAATTAACAATTTGTGGGTGATCAATTTATTAGAATGACAATTATTTACCCTCAGATCATTCAAGTGAGAAAATAGCAAACATGGCGACAAAAAATTGTTCTTTTCCTAGCTAGTTAGAAGGCCCTTGACCCAATTACATGAAATTAAAAATTCTATAATAATTCAAGGGTACAATTGGAAAGAAACTTTTTGTAGAGGTTTACACAAAAGTAGGTGGGAAGCAATGAACCTGCATTGCATTATTGTACTTTAAATCTAGTGATCTCAGAGATTCCATGGCATCCTATGAGGGAGTCTTATTAAGCCAAACATATGAGATTATAGGAATTATAAACTTACTAAATATAGAAAAACATGAAGTTCCTTGTTGAAACATACTAAAAACGAAAATAAGATGTGTGTGCTAATATACACAAGTCAAATCGCAAACACAAAAAAGAGAAATGAACAGGGGAATTAGTACCTTGGCATCCATGTAGGAGGTAAGGGTTGCCTTGATAACCAGAAGAGCAATCGCATCGGTATCCCCCAGCAGCTCTAGAAGTATCATCGATGCACCTACTATTCTTTGTACATGCATATTTTGGCCTTCTCGTGGCTTTGTTGCAACTAATATTGCCCAGTCCAGCGCTATCCTTCCTTCATAATAATCATCTTCTTTGCACTTACCACGTAACTGAGTGAAGTCAAACTCAGAACTACCCTTTTCCACAACTAAGTAATAGGTGCAATTGCTAGATGTCCAAGATGTTTCTGCCGTGTTAATTGTTTGTATGTACATATAGAAGTCTCTTGGTACTATTTTTGATAATTCGGACTGACAACAACCGTTATTCCCAGTGCAATAAGATGATGAAGCTGAAGAGGATGAAACATTATAAGTGTAGTTGCCACAGAAAGAAGCACATTGACTTACGATGCTGTCTCCACTACCGGTGTCTAAATCTTTGGCATAAGCATAAATGTCACAGCCAATGGCTACTAAGTTGTTCTTGTTGGAAATACTGAAATAATCGTCGCTGGTAGCTTGAAGAGAATCATTGTAAATGTTCTTTCCAGATGATTTGTTGTAGCGGAAAGGAGTATAAGTAATATAAAGAGTGATGGAGTCCATTGATATGTGTTGCACAGATAAACCGTTACCATGACTAAAAGCAGTATTGTTATCACAGCTCACTTCAAATGCTTCATTGAAGTAACACTCTTTTCCTATTCCAAATGGAAAAGGAATGGTTACGTTGCCACATCTTTCTGGGCATCCAGGCCTTTGTGAAGATAATTTTGCTGATGATGACCATATTCTTATAGCTGAAACTTGTGCTGTTTCTTTAGAAAGCAGACCCGTTAGAAGAATGAAAAATGACCACATGGTTATCTGCATCTTCATGTATACTGGTATGTGTGTCTGCCTCATTCTCTGGTTGAATCATATCTTATGATGACACAAACATCATTATACTTTTGAAATAGGACCTGTTAAGGCTTCCCCACTTCTCGACAAACGAAAATAGTCGTACCTTTACAAGTGGGATCCATATTGTGATTTTTAAATGTTTTGGTCCAGCATCATTTTGAGTGATATGGTACATACATTCACTATCTAGTGGATGGTTTCTCTTCACTTTTCTTTTTTGTTTTTTTGTTTGGTTTTTCATCCTATGTGAATGAGAAAAGTTATTTGGATCAAAGCTATCTTTTTTATGGCTCATTACTCAGTCTTAAATCATTTTAAAGATCTAACTTCAGGTTTGTGTCTGTTTGTGATACTAGAAGAGAGACTAGAAGGAGATCATATGACAAAATTTCCTTTTTTTCTGCAGATTTTTTGTACTGTCAGTTAAATTTTGATTTGCATTTTCGATTCATCATTGTTGGATCGAGTTGGTCTTTTTACGTTGAGTTTCTAACATCCTATTCTTAATTTGAATAGTGGAAATCGTGATTGTATCTACTGTATTCCCTTTCCATGTCTCATTTGATATGTTTTACTTGAGCCGAGGTATCTATTTGAAACAATCTCTTTACTTTCACAAGGTACGGGTGAGGTTGTGTACACTCCATCCTCCCCAAACTCCACTTGTGAGATTATATACTTATGTTGTTGTTGTTGAGATCGTGATTGTAGCTACGAAATTTTGTTTAAGAAATAGACGGCTTTGTCTTCAAGCCGTCAATAAAATTGAGCTATAATATGTGATTATGATTGTACACTGATGCTTTAGTCCTCTTTACTTATCGGCAAGCTAATACACTATTGTGATAGTTAGTGCATTGATGCATTACTCTTCATTTCTTTATAGTTTGCTAATATGTTATTATGATATATATATATATATGATTATATATATAGTGCTTGATACAGAAGTGTTTTTTATTTTAGGCATAATACATATATTAGACCCTAAACTTGGCTTCAAATTTTAACTTTGACCTCAAATTTTCATAATGCACAAATAAGCACTTTAACTATCCTATCTTTCAATAAATAAACACGCGAATATTTCAATCAAAACCGTGTTACACACATGCTCTGACGTGGAAAAGTAAACCACTCAGTGGCTGCCAACTAATTAAAAAATTTACACGTATTTTTTTAAGCATAATACATAAATTGGACCCTTAACTTGGCTTCAAATTATAACTTTGACCTTTAACTTTGATAGTGCACAAAGAGACACTTTAACTATCCGAAATTTAAACAAAAAAACACGCGAATATTTCAATCAAAACGCGTGTTACACACATGCTCTGACGTGAAAAAGTAAACCACTCAGTTGCTGCCAACTAACTAAAATAAATACACCTAGATTTTAAAAATTATAAAAATAAATTATAATATAGAATAAGGTGGAAGTGAAAACAAATTCAATTTTTTAGGTAAAAAAAAATTAGTACCTCTTTTCTTCTCTCTCTTAAAAATTCCTAATCTGAAATTCATGTTCCTTATATTCAAATCAAAGAAAAAATTGTTCAAGATATTTGCGGTAATTTAATTTTCGAGTTATCTATTTTTCTTCCTCAATTTAGTCAAGGTAACAAGATTCAACATTTTACAAACAAGAATTTGCATATTGTTGGTCAAATGTTCAAACTAATATGAGAATCTCTAGAAGAAACTAATGTTTTTATTGCAAAATTATTTCAGAGCAACCCATAAATATGGAAAGACATGAGATTCAATGAACTTCTCCTTCTTTTCTTTAGTTTGAAGTATATTTGTGCTTTATGTTGTCAAATATTTGACTGAAAAAACAGGGTGCTTTGTGTATTGTGATTGTCATAGTGAAGAGAATTGCAATTATGAATTTTGGAGGCCAACAAATGAACTTACAGTACTAAAAATTATTAAGTGAAATGGTGCACTTAAAGTATTTGATAAATTGTCTGATAGAACTTTTCACATATTTTTGTCAAGTTTGAGTAGCAGTCTGATATCTAATCAAAATGCCTTAAAAAATTGCATTCAATTTGTATAATTGTATACTCACCCCATCTTGTCAAAAAAGACTTCATTATAATTTTTTTCATAATAACAAAAAAGTAATTAAATGTCACTTGCATTTTGCAATGAACAACAAATAATGCAAAAAAGAGGGGAAAATTGTTGAAAAATTAGAAAGAGAGTTTAATTGTCATTTCAGTGTTTTTTTTACTGTTGGGCACTCCATTTTTACATCTGACGCGCCTAATTTGAGTGAATTTTACGTATTTTGCCATGTAGGATCCGAGTATTTTTTTGTTTAAGTTTTGGATAGTTAAAGTGTCTATTTGTGCACAAATAAAGTTAAAGGTCAAAGTTATAATATGAAGCCAAGTTAAGGGTCCAATTTATGTACTAATTAAGGGTAGAATTGTCATTTTAGCAATTTTTTATCGTTTTGGGCCTCAAAAATTACCTCTCACTCGCGCAGAATGCATGTATTTCACGCATTTTGCCAGGTAGGAATCGCGTGTTTATTTGTTGAAAGATAGTATAGTTAAAGTTGTGCACTATGAAAGTTTGAGGTCAAAGTTAAAATTTAAAGTCAAGTTTAGGGTCGAATATATGTATTAAGCCTTTATTTTACGTCGAACTAATATATGATTATCATATATTGATGCATAAGTATTCTTTAATTTATGATGAGCTAATATGTGATTATGATATATAGTGAGTATTTTTTTTACTTTATGTAAAGCTAATATGTGATTATGATATATAGTGAGTCTTCTTTGCTTTATGTAAAGCTAATATGTGATTATGATGTATAAATTTTATTTTATTTTACAGCTTTTTGATTATTTTGTGTGGTGGGAACACTAGTCCTACAAGTCTTACTGTAGTCCATTCTATATTAATTTATAATGTTTGATTTGGCACTCCATAAAATGTTAAAAGTTAATAACGACCAGTTTTAATTGTTGGTATTAAAGGGTTTTAACATAAAGTAGTATTATTGTACTCAATAGCCTATTGGGTCCCTATTTTTTGGTGCTTACAGACTTTTAGTGAGCACATTTTGTGGTTCTACAGAGATTTTAAAGGACAAAAATCTGGTAGTTAAAAATCTTTAGAAACAAGAGCATACAGAGTTTAAAATCTGTTTGTTTATCCGAAGTAATTTTCGAAAAAATATTTTTAGAGAGTAACCGTTTGTATTTCACTAATCAATTAGAACACATAATTAAGCCGAAAGGAATTCAAAATCTGTTATATATAGATATAAAAAAAAATAGAACCCCTTGCCCTATTTGGCTCCGCCCCGTCCACAAAGAAACATGATACTTATATTAAGACACCCTTTTCTCTTTTGAACTATAGGGTAGTAAGTAATTTAAACTCAACTAGGATTTTGCTAATTCAGTTTTTATCGTTTTAGATATCTACCATCTTTATGCTAGGAATCAAATATTCTAAATAGTAATCATATATTATCCTTAAAAATTTCAAGAAGATAAATAGTGTAACTATTTCCAACAATATGTGACTCGTAACATAAATTATTTCCATCATAAACCATAGAATTTAAGTGTTCCCTCTCCATTTCAATTTGGTTGGTTGGTTTTAACGGTCATACGAAATTTATAAAGTAAAAAAGTTTCTTTAATCATGTGGCCTTCAATAAAAGATACGTTAGAATGTATCATTGGCATGAGCAATGGAACTATTAGACGAAGTAACGGATGGATATAAGAACTAGAAAATAATCTCATATAATCCGATTATGTGATTCGTGGCACCTGAATCAAGAATTCAATCACTCAATGTGGACGATTGCTAGCTAACTAGAAAGCCATACTCTAAAGGGGCACTCTTGACTTTGTTCTACGACTTCTAAATTATTCAGAATCATGATAACAACAACATATCCAAGGTAATGTACGCAAACCTTATTCCTACACTGGGAGGTAGATGAATTGTTTCCCATAGACCCTCGGCTCAAGAAAAAACATATCCAAGCAGATCGAAAAAGAAAATAATCGAAAAAGTGATTCAAGAATCATGATGAGTTGAGTTAATGCAATGTACAAACCAGATTTACCAACTGAATCCATCACTATAAGCATATCCAAATATGATTATCCCAACCAATGAAGCTATAGTCAAATATATCTTGCAACACTTGACTATTAAAGAATTTAACAAAACTTGAGGAGTTTATTGGCTTTCTCTTCCAAATACCCTACAAAATGATAGTAATATGACAATAAAAAGTAAACAAGAATGACTTAAAGACACATCTGCAGCTGTTTCTTCAATGGTTCTTTTGTTTCTTTTTACCATAAGAGACTTCTTTAATCCAGCTTCACTGAAGAGAACAAGTAATGTACAAACCAGAAGGAGGAAAGAAACCCGACTGTGCCTGTCGCGAGCATGATGGCAAGTACCATGAAGAGGGAATATCCAAGGTAAAGGGTAGCAGAAACAGGACCGCTCAAGCTCTT
The DNA here is from genome assembly GCA_016801875.1 of Solanum sitiens. NCBI lineage: Eukaryota > Viridiplantae > Streptophyta > Magnoliopsida > Solanales > Solanaceae > Solanum > Solanum sitiens. The sequence continues at coordinate 1,131,702 of JABWTJ010000150.1, forward strand.
CAGATCGAAGATTAGATAGTTAACGGAATAGAGGAAAATGTATATAGCAACTGATCCGGAGGCAAAGAAGGATTTCCACCACCATTTCCAGTCCTCCACACAAAGATGCATGTAAGTCAGAACAAGAGACACCTCAGCACAGACGACGACGAGAAGGATCATGACAATGAGGAGGAAGCCGAAGACATAGTAGACACGACCCATCCAGAGACTTGACATGATGAAGAAGAGCTCAATGAACAGAGTACCAAAAGGAAGGGTGCCTGCACCTAAAACTAAAAGCCAAGATGGATATTTTTGTGGTGGGATTTCACGGGGGATCTGGTTGGTTCGGACTGGGTATTCAATGTGAGGAGCCTTTGCCCCGAAATAACCACCGACTAGGGTTAGAGGAACGGAAATGCAGAACCAAAGTAAAATGAGGACGACAAACAGAGAAAATGGTATGGCCCCTGTGCTGTGACTACCCCATAGCAGGAAGTTCAATGTGGTTAGAATGAGAAAAGCAATTCCAGGGAAGAAACAAGCAGCTTTCCATGAGACTGAAATCCAACCCTTGTGATCGCCACAGAAGATTGTCCTCCAGAGACGAACAGCAACATAACCAGCTGCAATACCAAGAATCATATAGAAGAATAGCATACCGGTAATCAATGTTCCACGAGAAGCTGGGGACATAAATCCGAGGGCAGCAAACATGATAGTCACAACACCCATCCCTAGAATTTGAACCCCATCTCCAATCATCGCACACAAAAGTGCTGGATTACTTGGAGCCCTGAAAACATCACTCACCACAAGTTTCCACCCGGATAACTCCTCATTCATCTGAGCTTGAGCCTCTTTGTCAAGTTCCTCATACCTTGTCAGATCCCGCCTGACAGTCCTCAAGAAGATTACAAGCACAATTCCAGCCAAGAAAGTGATCACCATAAGGGAGTTAAGGATAGAGAACCAGTGCACCTTTGCACCTTCCATCTTCAAATAAGCATCCCATCTTGATGGCCACTTAATGTCACTTTCCACAAAGTTCACCTCATAAGTAAACGAAACAGGCTCGTTTTCTTTAATAGCCATGGCAACAGTTGTAGGGTCGCACTTAATTGGATTTGGGTACTTATTGTACATTTTCAAGTTCTTTGCTGAATCAGGGGTATGTTGAACACTACAAGGAATAACCTCAAACCCAACAACCATGTAACCAGGTTCCTCAGATCCATCCTTTCCAACGGTTGAGATCACCTCAGCTCCATCCCCAGTACCCATAACACGAGCCACATTGGTCTCTTCATACTTATGAACAAGAACCGTAAACTTCAAGTGATTAAACACGTAGTACGCATCTTGAACCTTGATCCCAACTGGATAACCAGTCCACCGCAAGAAATAACCTTCTTTCCTCGTATACCGAATAGCAGGCAAATTATCAAGAATCAAATTCACTTGATACATCTCATCAATCCTCTTCGTCAAAAGCTTAAACTCCTCACCAGACAAAGGTTTAGTTTGACACATGAAAATCTCAGTCTCATTAGTATACATCTTAAACCTATAAGGAGAATTCTCAATCCTATCACCCATAAGAAGCTCACCAAGATTCTCAGCACTATCCTTCACACCCTCTTGTGGTCGGCAAAAAGGTAAACTATAATAACTATAAGGCAACTCAGTGTCAATTGAAGTCAATGAATTCACCTTAACATTCAACAAATCACCAACCCCATATTTATGAGGGTAACTTCCAGGCAGATAAAACCCATAACCCAATTCAAACACCAAGCAGATTAACAAAACCCAAATCTTGAATTTCTCAAAAGATCTCATTTTTAGTGGTTTCTTGATCAGATCTGGATGACCCAGATCAGGAACTGTAAGTAAAATGTCAAAATCAGTGGAATTTATCAACAGGGTTTAACACAACAATGAAAAAATCAATGGTTTTGGGATCAGATAATACAGTTTTGACTACTAATAAACAAGTAAGAATTGCTAAACAAGATATGCAAAGATATAACTTACCTCCAAAAGGGTATTTCTAAGGTCTGCTGCAGATTGTTGAGTGACAGAGGAAGATCTGGACGCAAAGAATTTATATGTATTCCTATTTTTCCTCGTCGGTGGGAGATTTTAGCCAGACTTTTGGGACCCCTCTTGAAGAAATATGACTTGTGTCCTAAGAGTGTGGGGTGGTGGGGTGGGGTTGGGGGTTGGACTTCATAATACTTCCCTTTTTATAATTTTCAATGTTTTACACGCGACTCGATTAATTTATATTTTCAAGTTCTTATGTGTGTTTCGTCTTGACTAATTTAATGAAATAAAACATTATACTATAATAGTTTGATATCTTTGACTTCAGGAGATTTTGTTCGACGTAAAAATCTCAAAATCAGAATTAATAGAATTAATTCTCGTATTAATAAAATAAATTTAGATTGTAAGGCATTTTCACTACCATAAGAAAAAACAAGAATTAGGTTTTGAAAATAGTTAACTTTATACAAAAATAATGCAATATATTATGATTAATGTCTTTTATAAAATGGGGAAACAAAATACAACTATGGTCTCATATGGGGAGGGGAAGGGGGAGATGATATTTTTTTTGTGATTGTGGTATGAGAATCAATTTATATTTGGTGATAAGTTTGAAGTAATTATGCAAATAACTTTTAAGCAATTTTGGGATTATTAGCAAATCTAATTGTTTGATCATTAAGGTATAGTGAGATAGTTATTGATACTCAAAAGGGAATAACACAAACATTATGATGACTTAATTATTTAATCGTTGCGTCTTGCATTTTATACGTACATAAAGAAAATAAGAATATATGCAAATATCTTAACATTGACTAGGAAATATACTAATGTTTCAAATTCTATAGAATTGTGCAATAGTAAAGAGAAGGCATTGGTAGATTCAATGATGATCATTTGAATAATTTTCGCCGAAAAATTATTAAATATTTTTTTTGTATATATGTGTACATATATCTTGAATATTTTGACAATTGTTTTTATATCTCTGTTGGTATAATGAATTTTCTTTTCTAGAATTGTAATTTTATCTTATTTTTAATGTATAATATAATGTAAGTGATTTATTTTCAGATTCAAGCCATGTAATTTTAGTAATATTATACATTGAATGTATATTCCTGATTTTATGATACATTGAATGTCTATTCCTTTATATTCTTGTGCTTTGAACCTTTTAATTCTCACAAGTATTTATTAAATGGAAAAAAAAAATTGATCAAAAAATTTGACTAGAATTTGGTCAGATTTTTTTAATGTTATTTTACCTTTGAAATTAATATCTTTTAACTAAAAAAAAGATCAATTTATTTTAAAATAAAAAAAATATTATAACATTTTAATTTTCTGGTCAAATTATGGCTAAATTTTCTGGGTGTTTAGCACTTTCCTTAAACGATGTTGCGTAACAACACCTCATACACCTCTTTTATATAGTTTACATATTATATTTGACTTTAGGATAAAAATTTTGGGGAGGCTTAAACAGGAAATAAAGGAACAAACACTTTTCTACTTAATAACTTAATTGCACAAGGAGAGGGATAGGGTTCACAATAAAGATATTCAGAATAAGGTAAGAGTGATCTTTGTAGTAACTAAGATGAAAGAAGCGATGTTGAGATAATTCGAACACGTGATGAAGAAATTGATATTTGTATACGGCAGTGAGTTGTAAGAGGTTGATCATGATGGATATAGAAGAGGGCCTATTAAGAGGGGGTGTGCGGGCACCCGTTATCCTTGAAAAAACGCTCATATATAAATATAAAATATACATATCTTGAGTGCACAATCCAAGTTCGGGTGTACCCTGTCGTGCTCGAATCTTGGGTTAGCCTCTGAATGAGAGGAATAGACCAAAGAAGTACTGAAGAGGGTGATAAGACGAGACATAATAATACATGAAGCTAAACGAGGATATGAAGATCAAAAATTAAAGTAGAAGGTTAGTGAATAACCCCAGAAAGAACTTCTGGAAAAAGAGTATTATAACTAGAACACTTACAAATAAACCATAAAAAAGATATCCACACTTCAATGTAATATGTTTTATAATCTTAGATAATTAGTCAGTCAATGCCTTCAAGAAAGCAGGGATAAGGTTGCGTACACACCACCCGAAGGGAGGGGTTGTGAGGTTGCATACCATACACGCGACCCTCCAAAAGGTAGGGATAAGACTGCATACAAGCCATCCTCTCTAGAAGATAGCCTACAGAAGGTAGAGGTAATGTTGCATACACGTCACCCTCTTCGGACCCTAGTTACACAAGGTAATGTGTTGTAGTCTGCTACTTAAATAGGCTTCAGGGCAAATTACAAAGTTCAACTAAGATGGGAAATATGAACATTTCTTTCCACAGTTGAAAGATATTATTAATGTGATTGTTTTTCTAACTTTTGGCACCTAATCCTTGAGATTTAGGACGTCTAACAGCAACTAAAGGATTGGTTATGCCTTGTGAACTTCTTCCAAGTCCCATACCTTCAACAAAACCCATCTTTGCCATAATCTTTGATCCAAACCCCTTTGTGTGTCTCTCAAATCCTGCAAATCCAACAGATGACTCCTTCCTGATGGATTTCCCGCTTCCACCGACAACTTCAGCACCACGAACAGATGATTTGGGTAGAGAATCCTTCTTTCCTGATGATCTACTACTTGTTTCTGGGATTTCAGCTCCCAATCCAAGAGCTTTTGGTCGTTGACGAGCTTCGATGGGCTCGGAAATACCCTGTCCATCTTTCCCTAAACCTCTACCTTCTTGATAACCCATTTTTGCCATGAGTTTTGAGCCAATACCTGTGGTGTGCATCTCGAATGCACCGTATTCGACTGAGTTGGTCACAACCTTTGTTTCATGGACAATGGTGGTTTTCTGGGTTGTTTCGATTGATTTCTCCTCAACTTCTGTCTCGGAACGCATGATACCACTTGAAACAAAGGAGACAGGAAGAGTGTAGGAGACTGTTTTCTGATCCCTTCTTTTCTTGCTGCTGTCTTTTTGCCCACGTGGATTTATCGGGGTTTTAAACAAATTGCTTGGGCCAGATTGTCCACCACTACCCTTTGAAGAGTTTTTGGCTGCATTTACGTCCTTTCTATGATTTTGTATACCGGTGACTGTGAAATCAGAATCCTCGTCACCAGCTCCTATCAACTGAATGGTCAAAAAATGGAAATGGAAATGTCAAGACAGAAATATGTATCTTTACAGAATGTTTATTTAATATAATTATGTAAACCAAAAATGTGAACTCTTCGACAGGCGGAAGGTTTTAAGTAACATAACCTTCTCCATACGAATTTTATCACTGGCGGATGGCATAGCCGTATGCTGTGTCTTGGTAACTGTCACAAACCTGGAAAAAGGAACACGGATGACTTCAACGAGTAAAGTTTTCTTCCCATAGCAGTATTACATCTAATATACATGTCCAAAGCAGTCCAAAGCAAATGGAGGTGCACAAGCCACATATAGCAGATGCAAAAGTCAGTTTACGATACAAATCTTCTCTAAAAAGCTTTTCCATTACTAATATTAACATCTTGAGGTAAAATGCCTTCTACCCGTAGAATAAGCTATCAAAATAACCATACTTTTCACGACTAACTAAAGGCCAACAAAACACCCTCTTGATTATCTCTGAAATTCACATCTGAAAGCCTAAAAGGAAAAAGTGCCTACCTCTTCTTGCCAGAACCTTGACAACCGCTTCGCAGGCGGTATATTGCAGCTAATCTCTGAACCTGTGCATGTTCAGCACTGAATGTCAAAACAAGTGATTTATAGTCGTCGTACTCATAGAAGACACTCGACTGAATGACAAATAATTCCTTCCTATTGCAAGCTAGTCATAAAGTCAGTTATCATGACTACAAATGGTGAACTTGAGCCTTAATTATTAAAACAATGTTCCCTTTTTTTCATAAGAAAGGGCAAAATAAGGTCAAATGAGTAAAAGAACACTGTAGCAATTTTTTTTACAGCTTTCAAAACAAAGAAGCAGCACCAGAAGAATCCAGGTTATCATATTAAGAAGTTATTCTTTGTAAATACGCCTTTTTTCTTAATTATTTTCCACTATACATGAGATAATACCTACTTGGGTAAAACAGCAGTAGTATCACATCGGCACTTAATGGAAGTAGTTTTCAAGGTATGTTAAAAATAAAGATGAGAAGTTACTGGATTGCACGTAGATAAGTAAAAGGACTTTATTTCCTGAACATAGTTATGACAAAACACAATACCTGAGAACAATCACGTGAATGCATAGGCTGGAAAGATAACATATCAGCTCCATCCAAAACCATCTGGTGCAGTTTCTACATTTTAAGAGTGAAAGGAAATTTCAGTAAAAAGGAAAAAAAATAATTTATAGCTTTTGAATAGATCTACACAACATCAGTTTGGTTTCTTTGATTTTGATGCACTTTGATAAAGTATGCACTGTATTTTTAGTAAGGACTATGGTACTCGGAAGATGATGATTCAATAACAAGGCAACAAAGGGGTTTCCCACCCTGTACACACTGTCAAGATATACAGAGGTCTCCCATTGTAGGGAAAAAATCAGTTTCTAGGAGCTAAAGAGAGCAGCTATAAAAAATCACCTACAAAACTAGCCAACTTAAAGGCAGCAACTGTGGCTTGTCTTTGTTCCAGAAAAACTAGCACAGTGACTTGGCTACAAAAGGAAATAATATGAAAAGGGATATAAAGTAACTCAATGAACATCCAATTGCAACTTCACTTTACACCATTATGATCTGCTCGCCGAACTATTTAACCAGCTGAGATGAACAAAACCATAAATACAAAGATGGAAAAAGAAAAGACAACATCAATCAAAAGAAGTTATGTTTCATGTCAGTAGATAGGTGATGTTTAAAAACCAAGAACTTCACATTACTGATACTTCATTGTTTAGGCAGGAGAACCCTGTTTTCTATTTCATATCAAAAAAAAAATCTGATCCTGAATCTAACAAGGGGAACTGTCTAAATTCGATTAGGAACCTCCTAGAAATCTACAACCCTTACCAACAAGTATTTGCAGTAAAATTTGGTTATACAACTATCTGCAGTACATCCGGATTCCCTTATGACCTGGCTCCAACTTACAGATTAACTTTACAAACAAAATCAACATACAGACGGGACAAATATACGACTTCAGGACAAATATGTCAGCCTAAACATACAAGCAAAGCTCACAACCTTATTTTCACAAAAAGGACATAGTTGAGATAATTTTTCATACTACTATGTTTCTCACTGACAAAGTTATTAAATAAATTTAGTGGAACAGAAAAAATATCAAACAAGGAAAAGTTAGCATCTGATGTCAAAAAGACGAATCTACACAGGAGCATAGGCAAGTTCAAACGATCAAGCTGGTGGGAAAGACAAAAGCAACAAAAGACTCGACACTCCGAACAAGGGAAACAATTTCAAGCTCTTACTAAATTTATCTTCTGAAGATCAACACCTCGGTGTAGCATTCTCTCTCGACGCTTCACAGCAATCATCTCCTTGCGATGTTTCTTCTTAGCACCTGAAAACATAAGCTAGGAGTATATACAGTGGAGTTGAAGGCACATCGCAATACACAAACAAAAAGAAAAGGTCAGCAGAGAAAACAATGAAAGCAAAAGTACAGAGAGAAAAATCCAAGGGAACTTCATCCTCTTTCAATCCAAGAGAGTAATAAGTTATATATACTTGAAATTTAATGGCTAAGCATAAGCAAATTTAAATAAAGACAGAGCATATTATCGCAGCTCACTATAGGGCAGATATCTTTACCTGGAAACCTCCCGAAATTTTCACTCTTTTGAGACTCAAACGGCCATGACTGAGGAAATTTAGCAGCATGTTTCTTTTTCCCTGAAACTGTTCTTGGGTCCTTTACAAACATAAGGCCATCCAAATCAGATCCCTGGGCTTGCGTGGCAGGAGTAGATTTCTGACCTCCTCGGAACTTTCTCTCTTTTTTAGGCTTCTTCATTCCATACACCCTAGAGGCTTCCTGAAGATGAATCCCACCCAACTTCTCTACGGTTTCGTCTAAGCTATCATCAGAGCAGCTACTAGGAACTTGTCCAACCAACTGTCTAACATCAATTACTTTGCACAGTCCACCAGTTCCTTCATAATAATCTGCAGCAACCTCTTCATCAACATCTGAATCACTATCAGATGAGCCATCACTTTCAGATGATCCATCAGATTCTTCTGATTCTGACGAACAAGAACTTCCATCATCAGATGAAATGTCTTCATCATCACCATCATCAGATAAAATGTCTTCATCATCACCATCACTTTCCTCGTCTGATAAGTCTCGAGTATGTAGTCTAAACCCCCCAATAGACAAAAATCCCTCATTTTCCAAAGAAGATGACATCTCAGCTGGCAGATGATTGTCCATCTCGATGCTGGCACCACCAAGGAAGCCACCATCAGCATCCATATCCTCATCAGAGAATGAATGCTCAAAAGAAGGATTTTCCTTCTCATCCTTGGGTGACAATCCAACTCCACCATGTGTTATTTCTGCTTCTTCATAGAATCCCAATCCTCTGTGTGAACTCTCATCCAGTGAGAAACCAGCACTATAGTCACCAGCATAGTCAACTTCATGAGAATCTTTATTTTGTCCAACATCTAGAGATAAAGGGGTTGGGCAATCATAAATACATCCCTGATTTTGAGGTTCCTTATTTGGGCCTTCATCTACGAAAGCAACAATTTGAGTTTCCTTTGTATCAACCAAAAGAATAGGATGTTCCCAATCCAACTTGTCATCTTTTACTCCTCCACTACATACTGCATCTGAACGTATCTGGAAATGACAGAAAATTTCATCAGCAATGCATATTACTGCATTCTTTTGAAGAAGGTAACAGATTTTTTAAGTAGCCCTTAGCATGGAGATTGTAGTGCAAGTTTTTTGTTTTATAGTCAGGCTATTAAACTCATCCACGCTTTGACCGAACCTCATTAGATTTACGAAATAAGCTTTTCATTAACATCTTGATAGGCAAACCTTTTAGAAAATAATCTCAGCATCAAACCAAATAGATTATATTTCATCTTATAATCCACTACCTGCATTTTTTGTATTTTAAATATAGTTGATTTTGTAGTCTATTTAGTACATATTTCTTTAAACGTGTAAAGAAAAAAAAAAATTTCAAGAAAATTTGTTCTCTATTTGTGCATGTGTAATAAATTATAAACTATATTCTTAGGATGAAACTAAATTTTACAGCATTCATAATTTTTTCTTGATGGAGTTCTCATTCCTTGCTTGATTTCGAGATTTTTCTTTCTTATTGTTGTTTCTCTTTCAAGTTGAAAGAGAAACAACAAAAAGAGCAAAATGAAGAGGAGGAAGGGGGAAGACCAAAATCACTGGCTCCAAATTCACGTATCAAAATGTTATGATTATTCTATCTAATTGTCGTCTTTTCCTTCTTCCTTTTCTTGTTTAACCTTTTTCTCTCTTTAGTTCATCATTTTTCTTCTTGGGCTGATTTTTAAGAGAACATGAACTAAAAAAGACGTAAATGAATAAACAAATACGCAATAATTAAATAAAATCAGAATCCACTCTCTAACTTTTATAACACGTCATATACGACGGAAATCCCTAGAGTGAAATACATATAACTGATTTCCAGTCAACAACAACATACCAAGTGAAATCCCACAAGTGGGGCTTGGGTAGAGAAGAATGTACGCAAACCTTACCACTACCTCGTGGAGGTAGAGAGGCTGTTTCCGAAGACGCTAAACTTAACACAAGACTAATTCTTAATCTATCATGAATCTAGTATGGAAATTCCAAACATTAAAGTTAAAGGATAGTAATGCAATAATTTCTATTACAGAACGGAAAAAAAAGCAGCAGCAAATTGCAATATACTAAAACTATTATTACTCTCTTACAAATATTTTAAAAAATACAAATAATGCTAATAAAACAACAAAATCTATAGGAAATCTCTCGAGTCCGAAATTGCTGCTTGTAGCAACTAAGCAAGATGAGAAGAATCACCAATAATAATTAATAAGCATAGGAAAGAATTTCAATCAGTTTACGAAAGATCGTATTCATCAAAATGACTTAGCCTCTGAAATCCTTAAATGTACTCACCAAAATTGCTGTTGCATTAATTTTCATCATTGATTACCTGAACAGATTCCTTATTAAAGCAAAATATAACAGGAAGTATGGAAAGTAATTTGTGAATGAAGCGCGCAAGTAGCAACCTGTTTACTTTGAACACCATAGAGCTTCTTGACCATGGTATTGGTTACTGTTGAGTTACTTGGGATCTACTACATTTTTATTGAAGTGAAAGGCGAATCTAGCAAATCACATAAATATCTTGGCTTGGGGCTTATCCAAAGCTTCCCTCGTTCTAGTTTGGAGCCTATGAAAATTTATAGGATAGGGGAGTTGAATTGTTTTGAAATTCATTTGAAGAATACCGATCCCAAAAATTCAATTTGTGACTGATACAAAAACCAAATGACACTTCTTTAAGTTTCTTAGAATAAGCAAATGGACATGAGATTAGTAGATAGTTTGTGTTTAGTTTCTTTTTATAAGTTGGTGTTAGTTTTGTTATGCACGTGAAAGGTTTGGGAGTCATGGATATTATTAAGGTTATCAATTAGTAACTAAAAATAGAAGCTATGGAGATCAAGAAATGTGAGTTATGGAGTACAATTTTTTAGTGATAATTATTACTATTGAGTTATTATTTTAAGAGGTTACTTTTGAATTATTTTTTTAAAATAGCACATTGATGAAGAAAAATAAAGAAGTCAAAAAATTGAGAAAAAAAGATAAATCCAATTGGAGGCTAGAAAGGTGTCACATCACCGTATCTACTATGTGTAGCTTTATATTATACATAGCTTTGTCGCGGGCATAGTTTACTGGGGTGAAACTGTGATTTGTTCTATCAACCCTTTAATAGTTGAAGGGTCTTTAAACCTAATAGCGGATGCACGTGCAGTAGCACCAATTATAAGAAATCCACCAATTTACATGTACAATGATAGTGGTGTACCATAGTCACAAGCTAGAAACGGATAAAGGGGGCATGAAAGTGGAGAACTATAACAATGGTTAAGGAGACTAACATTGCTAAGTTAAGAGATGACTGAGCATACCATGATGTTGTTAGGATCACATATATGGCCCTTGATAAGAAAATTGAAAAACAATAAACGAATGTGAAGAGTAGAAATGCAGTCTACAAAATGTGGCAATCATGTCAGAAACTTTCCAAAACTAAACTCCCTACTTGATCAATTTTAAGGAATACTAATCGTTACACATACTGGGCAGATAATATGTAAAATCCCAAAAGAAATACACTCATAGGATCCAAACCCATCAGAGGAAATACACGGGAAATCCAAATGTCTAGTCCTTTTTTCTTTTCACCGCTGAATTTCCAGTCTTTAGCCAATATCAAAAGAGATCAACCAGATATTTGATTAAGATCCAAATTATTAAGCTAGAATTCGTGTACAAACCTAATTTCATTTATTATCCCATTTCTTAAAAAAGCTTTCTTCCTCCCATTTCTTCAAAAAGCTTTCTTCTCCAATAAATGTTAAAAGCAAATGTCAGAATGCTCCGATCCTGGTAAGGATTCATCATTATGATATTCGAAGACGGGTAAAAAATCTAGCCCAAGCTTCCAAATCTGTATGGATGAAAAGGGGAACAGAATAAAGAAAACAACAGCACTGGGATTGATTTTTCTTAGATAAACTGACCATAATAGACTATAGCAGACAAGTAATCACTGGAGCTATTTGACGGACTAGATAAGGAGTACACACTTCTGTCCCAAATTAATTGGTGTTGACAGACCACATGTTGTTTTTATCTATTGTATTTAACAAGCAACTGTAATGGTTTCCTGATACTATAACTCGATCATGATTGAAGGCACAGAGAACAGTACCTTACTGAGAAACATCGATTAGTCGACTTACATATCCTCAGAAGTAGCAATATATATCCTTTGGGGTGGCCCACTGGTTTGGGCTCGGGACCTCCATGTCGGAGGTCTCAAGTTCGAAACACTTTGCCAACAAAAGCAAAGGATTTGCCTTCTGGGTCGAGCTCGTCGCATAAGAGCGGGGTTTTACTCTGTGCGCACCCAAAGGGCAACGGCTGCGGGTTTCTCTTGACATCAAAAAAGAAAGTAGCAATATCAAGTCACTCTCAGTGTGGTGGGATTAGCAAAAACAATTATGAATTGATAAGATATTCTGACATCGCTTCAAATTTAGTGGAGAACAAATCTTTTTGAAGAAATGGGGGAAGAATGTTTATTTAAGAAATGGAGTAAGAAATGAAATTAGGGTTCTAAATGGTAGAGGAAGTGGTGGCATTTACTGGGTGCGTGGCAAATCCACATTTGTGTGCTTAGATAGACAGTCATGTGGCACATCTTTTACATGTCAGACACTATATAGTGAGTAATGGCAGTCCGTTAGAAGGAAGGGTATATGTGATCCAATAGTTAGACAGGACGGGACGGGACTGGTAGTTCTGAGATCATAAACAAACCAAGGGTATATGTGCTCTATTTCGAATTATTCGGGAGGTAGTTTTCACCCTTTCCCGTTAACTAAATAATCTTTTGAAATACAGCACTTCACCTCCAAAAACTATACCTTATTAGATGTGTATAGTTGTTTCTGCCTTTTGAACGAATCTAGAACCTCAATTAGCTTTACAAACAAAACACAACATATATCTTCCCTAAAGATTCGCCCTTTATACCTCTTAACAATAATATGATGCACAGATATGAAAGCACTCCTACTCAATATTTCAACAACAACATTAACTCAGTGTAATCCCACATCTCACAAGAGGTTAGAATGTTGATCATCATAACCCCATGACCTTAAATTATACATTCTTCAATAAAAATTCGATCTATCACAATAAAATAAACTAAAAATGTCTCTTATATACTCTTCATCTACTCATTAAGAAAATGCTGATCCTTGAAAAAAAATTCAATCTTTTACATAAACATACCACTGAATCTGCAGAAGGGTATACATAACGGATCTCACTTCCTCTACTTTTCTTCAATTCACTTTTCGAACTCGAAGCATTCTTCGAGCTGCTAACAGCTGCATTACGATTCCTTGAATTACCATTTCCATTTCCATATTCACCCTTCAAATTTCTCCCTAAATTCCCAAAATCAAATAAATTAACAAATAAACAAACAATCTCACTATAAATACACACAACATATACATATATATGATTCAGAGAAAACCTCTTGAAGGAGGAGAATTGAAATCGCCCCAATCAGATAAGACTCCGCCTTCAACAAACAAGCCCCGACCCGAATAAGACGGGTTCCTAGGCTTCCGGGTTTTAGGTTTATTAGATCGTTTTCTGTTATTTCCTCCCATTTTATTCAGCTTCTCGTACGTCGGCGGTGTACGGTGGCGAAACGCCGTGAACGGCGGAGACAGATGGCGGAGTTCGGTGGTGAGTTTTCGATTGTTTATTGTAAAGTTAGGGGAAAATGGTAAGGCGGTGAAGAGGTTAAATTCAGTGTGTTGAGGTGTATGCCCTCTTATGATGAGGTTTAGCTTAAAATGTTGTACATTTCGAGGTACAAGTGGTATATTGCGTGGGGTAAAAGTTGTGTAAACGTTAGTTATGGGTGTAATGTGTAAATATAGAAAGAATATACTACGAGATATGCTAAAATGTATATAATAACAAATATTTAAAAAGACAAATTTTATATATAGCAAAGAAAAAATTGATAATTTTATGCTATAGCAAACTATTTAAAATTGCGTTCCATAGCAAATTAAAAGTTTGCTACGGGTCTTTTTTTGTGTATAACAGATAAGCAGATTTCTTCAGTTTTAGTTTCATTCTGTCTTCTTCTCCTTCGCTCGAAATAGCTCCATTGTAGACAATTCAAAAAATTGATCAAGCTATTGAAGGTATTAATCAAGCAAGCAAGATAAATTTGTTTTCAGAGATAGAAATAAGAGGTAATTCTGATTTTGATTTCGATTTTGTCGATAATGGTGTTTAAATTCAGATTTCGTTTTTCACTTTCATCAAATCAGTTGAATGTATATTGTGATGTGAATATTTGTCCCTAATTGATTTGATTAGTTAATGTGAAATTCAGATTTGACTAGAAAACTTTGTGATAATTTGTTGTTAATTTTGAATTATTGATTTGAGATTCGCTGCAATCATAGTATTGTTTGTATTTGAAACTGTATATGAGATCTGATTTGAGTTATGAAACTATTATGTTTTTGTATTATACAGTACATCTTCATTTTATTTTTTGAATTTTCATAATATGTATAAGTGTATAAGTGCATTAGACTGTTGTTTGTATGTTCGAATCTATCATATATAGTGTTATTTGGTAAATTGTATAATTGGATGGAACTGTTGTCTGTTACATACGAATTTGTCCATTATATTCATATAGTTTTTTATTGTTTCTGTTGAATTGTATACTTCTACAAAGCTATAATTTTATGTATACAGAGAATTTTTGTATAATTTGAAAATGTGTATAAGTTAAAAATTGAAGTTGCTATAATATGTATAAGTACATGTTTTGTTTGTTGCTACATTTCTTTAGCTTACAAATGTATTTGTATATAACTTAATTTTTTATACAGAAATTTTGAAAATGGCTTCACTGGCTATTTTCGTTATGCATTCTGGTAGATGGGACAATGACAATTGTTACGTTGATTATACAATTGAGGGGGTGATTTTTAAAGAAAGTTCATCGTATAATGAGTTGTATAATGTCATTGCAATGCAACTAGGGATTGATACGAATGTGAATAAATTCAAAATTAAGTATAAGATTGAAGAAAGCAAGACACACATGTTGATTCACAACGACATGCTTAAAAAGGCTGGAAATGAGTTTAACAAGTATTCACTGTGTATAAGCAAAATGCCTAGTATAATTAGTACCAATGAACTGTGTGGAAGTTCAAATCAGGAGAGTGATACGGTTACATCTATTAGCAACAATGAAAATGATGAATTTGATAATAGGCAGCTGACTATTGGTGAGTTGGTAGAGCCGCTTTGTATTTTGGGGTCAGGGAGCTGTGATGGAGTTATTTCAGATCCTTGTAATAAGTACGCGGAGGTAGACCAAGTGTATAAGACCAAAGACACATTGAAATCTGTGATGGAAAAATATGCAATTGAAAAAAGATTTCAATATAGAACAGTGATATACTGAAATCGTGTGACTTGCTGGTGGATGAAATTTCAGAAGCAACACTTTCTTTAAGCTCGACATTTTTCTTAATGCCTGTACTTGCTGGAACCTTAGCAGATTTTTTGGTCTGCTTCTTCGGATGTGGTACCTTAGGTATTTTTGCAACATTGACACTTCGAGGAGACTTTCTTAAACAGCGCTGCTTAGAAATGACTCGGGGTAGTGACTTGTTCTGAATATGACTGATTGTCTGCCTTGATTTCTTCTTAGGAGGAGACGAACAAGTATCAACCTTTTTTTTCACGATTATTTATTGGACGTGGAGAATCCTGAAAATCATCATCAGAATCATTTGCAGCTGTTGTTTCTGTTGACGATTGATCTGTTTGAACATACTCAGGGGGTAATTCAAGAATCTTGAGTTCCATTTCAGTTGAAGTCAGATTCTGAAAAACAAGCTGCAAAATATAGACATGTTCATATATGTATAATTATACAGTTCATAAACTTATTTATACAATTAAGTCTATACATATACAATCCAAACAGTTAACTGTTTAATTATACAGTTTACAAGCTTATATATACATTAAGCCTATATTTATACAATTTCGGTAATTATATGTATATTTATACATTTTCAAACACTTATATAACTAATAATACAAGGAGCACATTTATACATATATTTTTAAATGGCATAAACTGATACATGTATTTATACAGGTACATATTTATACAGTTATATATACTACTATAATTATATGTAATTGTATAAATATGTAACTGTATAAACAGGTCATAAAATTATACATATATTTGTGCAGTGCGTACCGGATTGTTGTCGTCTCTGAATATGCCCTTAGCAAAATAGCTTAGACGAGGGAAATCTTTTTTCGTGTTCCAGTTGAGTATTCTAGGGATGTGATCAGATACTTTAACAGCAATTTCATCATCAAACTTTGAACAACATTCATAAAACCTCACTTGCAAAGCAAGTGGGAAACCATACAACCTAAAATACTGCCCATCATGCAAATGCAGAATCATTATGTCAAAAGCCTTTTTACCCCAAGGGTAGTCAATGTATCTACCTGATTCAACTAAATCAAAATATTTTCTATCAATTACAGTACCAGTTGGTTCTTCAGGAAAGATGAATGAATGAATGTAGAACAATATTGCAAACTTACCATCATCATCATCATTATCAACCCAAACTTTTTTATCAAACTTGTCAATCAATTGACTCTTGGTGATGGGTTTTCCAACTTCAAAATACTGATGAATAATCCTATTTGGTTCTTCAGTATTAAAGGCAAAATCCTTCTCATTATCTGAACAGTTTAACCCAGTTATTAAAGCAAAGTCGCGAATAGTGAAACGCAGAGTAGTGCCATTGACATGTATCAGGATTGCATCTTTTGAGCTACCTTCAATTTCTCTCAAAAACATGCACCTAATAAGTTGTGCCTGAACGTGACACCTACGAATGCTAGATAGTTGAGCAAAACATGTATTTCCACAGAATTGTCTGTACTGTGAATCAATAAGCTTTGAAGCTAAAACATTCAGCACGTCAATATTTGTGTAACACTGCATGTGCGGAATTCGTGTTGGTTCTCTTTGGCCTAAAAACTTAACAGCCTGAAAAAAAGCATATACATTTTACTAAAAAAGAAATTAAAATTAAAACACAAATATAGATAAATTATACACTTATACACACAATTATATAATGAGGCAGTAAATTATGCAGTATAAGACATGAATATAAAGCAGATATTAAGATATTATACATTTATACAAATAGAATTGTATA
The DNA here is from genome assembly GCA_016801875.1 of Solanum sitiens. Classification (NCBI taxonomy): domain Eukaryota; kingdom Viridiplantae; phylum Streptophyta; class Magnoliopsida; order Solanales; family Solanaceae; genus Solanum; species Solanum sitiens. Next base: position 1,148,866 of record JABWTJ010000150.1, read on the forward strand.
AGGCATGAATCAACACAAACACAAAAAGATGTACAAATATATATTATACATTTATACAATTATAATTGTATAAGACATGAATCAACATAAAAACAAAACATATAATATAAAATCTAAAACATATACATGAACAATGATTATACAGATACCTTATGCTCGATTGATGCAGAACCAACGGCTTCATTTTTATCATTATGAACGGTATAAACATCAGCTTTATGTTTTCTTTTCTTATTTGACCCAGTAACAACATCGACAGTATTCTTCACACCTCCATCAACAAATCTACTTGGGTCATTATTGAATTTGGATCTAATCTCTTGCATGTTAGTAGATTTAGACAATGAACCTGAAATCTTCCCAAATTCCTGAGTTAGACCCAATGAAAACGATGGGTGTTCAACATCAATTTCAACATGCAATGGTATACCTCTTGTGAATCTTTTCGATGGAGATTGGGCATCCATTGATTGAACCAAAATTCTGAAGGGATTAACAAGTGAAGTGAAAAATTAGTTTTAAGAAATTAAAAAAAATGAACAAAAATTGATAATGTAAGATGAGTTTTAGGCGGTACCTTGAAATTTTTGAAATAATTTGAAAAACCGCTATGACGTGCGTGCTAGAACAAGTTGGTAGTTTGAAATTGCAATTGTGGAGAAATTGAAGGAAGAAGAAGAAATTGTATAAAAGCGCAAAAAGAGAAAAACAGAGAATTTTGTTTTGGAATTTTTTTTTATACAAAACGTGGACCTGGTATAGCAAACTTACGAAAAATTTGCCCTTTAAAGGAAATAACTGAAAGGGGGTTTATTTAATTTAATACCTTCCTTAGTTTGCCATTCTCCAAAATTTTTCCTATTTAAAACCATAGAAAAATATTTGTAGCTAAAATAATTTTATTTTAAAAAATCATAAGAATTTTATCGTATAAATAATGTTCAGCATCTGCATTCGAATTCGTATCAACTTTATATTATTTTAAGGTCAATTTAAGAACAGAATATTCGCTTAACAAAATATTCTTCGTATATAAATGTCAAATACGAGACCTTTAACTAAAAATAAAAAATATTATTCATTTCATCTTAACAAGTGAAATTTGTTCTAATGGTTGAACTCATATCAATAAATAATTTGATTTGTTCATGAAATAAAAATCAATATATATTATTAAGTTCTCGTGAAGATTTTACTAAATTCTGTTACTTTTATAATAAAAAATTTAGAAAATGTTCAATTACTATATTCATGTTTAATGTCTGAGCTGAATTGTAAAGAAATAAATTTTGACTTGCAAAGAAATAAATTTTGACTTAAAACATGGTCCTTAGACTTACAATGAAAAAATGTTTTCTAATAAAATATATGGATATGATTAGGTTCTTAAACTTTGTGAAATCGAATTAAGGGTGAAAAAAGATTCAAAATTAAAAGACAAAGTAAGATAAGTCTTAATTATTGAATAGATTGGCAATTTTAAGATTAATATTATGACAATAATCTTAAAATTATTAAATTTTATATTAACGCAAAGACCTTATCTCTAATTTTATTCCTCTCAAGCTCAGTACCCCCTCTTCATGTCATCACCATCACCTCATTCTCTATTCATTTCAGTCCAACTCGTTTTAATCAATATAAATATAACTCACTCATACATTAACTTAATAATTTTAATTCCCTTTAATTTAACTCAATCCACACATTTGATAACCTCCGACGTCATAAACCAAATAGGCATGTCAAATTAGAGAAAATTGCCAAGGCAATTAGAGAAAATGCACCTTGATTTTTAAAAAAAATAATCAAGTTTTATCATCAAAACTTGAGATTTATTTTTACCATGATAAAAGTTACAAAAACTCAATAGATTTTTCTTGAATAAAGGCGAAATGCACAAGTACCCTCTAGATTATGACCAAATTTTCAGAGACACACATTAACTAAACTAAGGTCCTATTATCCCCCTGAACTTATTTTATTTGTAATTTGTGCACCTTTTGTCTTACATAGCCCACTCCGTAACTCCACGCAATTAAGGCGCGTGAGAGATATTTGGATGTCACGTAAGCCAAAAAGGTGCACAAAATTACAAAAAAATTAAGTTCTAGAGGGTAATAGGACCTTAGTTAAGTTAAGATGTGTCTCTGAAATTTCGGTCATAGTCTAGGGGGTACTTGTACATTTTCCCCTTGAATAAATAAACAAGTTGGCTCCTGAAAAATTGTAACTTGAAAATGCTATGAGTCGTGAACTTGAGAGATACGTCAAGTAAAATCTGAAACTTTCAAGAAACACAAAGAAAATGTTTTATAGTTGTTCTTTTTCCTCCCATTAATTAAAAATAAATAATCTTGGTTAGGTCTATTAGGTATAACGACACAAAAGGGAAATTTCCAAGATTTTTGGAATATTATTTGCTTGTATCTTTTCTCTTGATAGCAAGTTAAGTCCTATACGTTTTTTCTATTACAAAATCTTGAAAATTTAGGAGCTCACAATATATGCACCTTTGGTGTTCAAATGTAGGCACATCATCTTTTGTTAATTTTTGTTTTTATTATGTTATCGTATATTTAAAACGTAATAAATTTGAAGATGTTCGGTAATTTTTTACTTTATAAATATAAAGATTTATGTATTAAATATGTAATATAATTATATATTTAATTAAAACGTGATAGATTTGATTCTAATTATTAACGAATGACGAATTAAAACAAGTTTGCCTAATTTAAAACAAAATTGGATGTTTAGCCTAACTTTTTAATTAAGTGGTCTTTTAAGTATACAATACAACCTTTAATGCATACCCCAACTTTTAGTTTTTTTAAAAAAAAAATTCAACTATTAAAAAAATGTTTTGATTTTTTTTAACTATATAATAATACTATGGTTTATATTCTTTGCATACATTTTTTAAATATGTTTAAATTCCAACTCTTGTAAATAAATTCTACCAACCAAATGGGCACCAAAATTGATGAAACAAAAGAATATACTAACTTGGGAATTATTATTATTTTCTTTTTCTTAATTTTTCATTCGATGTCATATATATTGCAAGACTTATTTTTTAGAAAAGCGTGTCTAATAAGATTTTTTGATCAATATTATTTTATTTTTTATTTTAGATATTACTATCTCTCTCGCTAGAAATCATGTGCTAACGCCCCTTCTAAATAAGTGTCGCTTTTTGTCTTCTTTCGATAGTCAATCAGACTAATTGTTAAAGCTAAATTTAATTCGTTCAATTTAGTGTTTTAAAATCAAAATTTGAATATTAAAAAATATCATAAAGAAAAACAAAAAACAATAGATAACTCGGGACGGAACTAGGGACTAGCAAAGAAAGCGACTCTTTATATTAGTGAATTTTTACTTAAATTATTTGTTATTTATGAAAAATAAATTAATTTAAATTATTCAAATATATGATAATGTTAATTTCATCTCATGATATAAAATCACATGGGACGTCTCTTTAGTCCTTAGGTTTGCTAAAGCGGAGCAACATTTTGTTTTACTAATGATGAATACTAAAAACAAGACAAATATTATCTAAATATTAAAATGATTTACTGATAAAAAAAAAATGCTAATATAAGTAGGTAAATATTACAAAGATAATTGGATCAAAATGAGTAGCAAATATTTTTTTGAAAAATATTAATAGTATCACGTTATACTACACATGGTCTACAATAAATATCAATTCCAAATTGTGGTCCAATTTTGCACTTTTTGGGCAAATTATAATGAGATATCTAACAAAGAAGATGCTATTATTTTGTATGTATATATCTTTAAAATTTTGCATGTGACTTGTGATGTTTTATTTCTTGTTGTTTTTATTACTTTTTTCAATTGATTACTTTTATTAACTAATATAACTCATTTTTAGTTAACACGCATGATCAAAAAGATTTAAAATTTAACCAAAATCAAATGTAGCTTAAGCTGAAATTAGGGAATGTTGAATGGAAAGTACTAATTTTAATATCTAACTCCATTGTTCAATGTCTATTTTCTTTTGTTTAATATACACCTTGATGTTTGTGTAGTTGTGTGGGGATTCGATAATTCGTATTAATGTCTAATAAATGATGGTAGTGTGATGATTGTGAGGACGGTTGGTGACTTAGCGTGGTAATGACTAGTGCGATGATAGTGAAGTTGGTTAATGTGATAGTAAGCGGTGTTGATGATGGTGGTGAAATAATGATTGACGATGCATTGATGATAATTGACGGCGATACTAGTTGTGATGGTAGAAGTAGTTGATTGGTCGTTGCGGTGTTGGTGGAGGTGACATCACTAGTAATGTGAGGCCTACATAATTATAATTATGGAGGTGGTAAGTGTGGTAGCGACTAGCAATAGTGGTTGGAAACTGTGATGGTTGACAGTGATGATTGTGATGATAAAGGTGATTGGTGGTTGTTAACAATAATAGAAATTGACAACGACAATGATAATTATAATAAAAAGGGTGATTAGTGATAGTGAAGGATAATTGTGAATAGCGTAGTGATCATAGAAGTTACCCACACAAAAAGAACCTCTTATATATATAAAGACTTTGCTCGATCTAGATGAATAATTAAGATATGTTTAAACCAAGTAAGTACTTTAATTTTACTGTCAATTTAGTAATCACTTAATGACTTAGGAATCAAGAACGAAAACGAAACTTACTTCTTAATCAACTAATAATAGTAATAATAAACTAAAATCTTAACTGAAATTATTTAATTTTGGATGGTACATGACAAATTTGACCCTTTTTTAAAACTATATTGATTTACTCACCCCCAACCCCACCTCCAAAACAATGATGGTTGAATAATGTATATATGGTGGTTGACGATGTGTTGGTGATAGCTAGCGATAGTGTTAGTTATGATGCTGAAGGTGATTGCTAGAGTGAAAGTAGAGACTGATCGCACAATGTTGGCGGAGGTGATTTTATTGGTAATGTTAGTATATATAATTATAAATATCCAGGTGACAAGTATAATAGCGACTGACAATAGTGATTGACAACTGTGGTGATTGACAGTGATGACAAATTAAAGGTGGTTGGTGGTTGTCTACGGTAATGATGATGTACAATGACGATAATAGTTGTAATGACAAAGATGATTAATTAGTGATAAACTGATAGTAACTGACAATTGTAAATATAGAATAGTGATAAAAAATTATCCACACAAAAATATATCTTATTTATATTAAGACTTTGTTTAAAATATTAATGATCAAGACATGTATAACAAAAACAAGGCTTAAATTTTAATATAAACCAATTCACTTTATAATCTAAGATCTAAACCATTTAGATCCTTCAAAAATAAACATAGTTGCACATGGTAAGAATCGGATCAAAATGATCAATTATACACTGTCATAACTCTTACATCTATTGCAGCAAGAAGTAAGTTTCCATGGCTTGAACCTATAACCTTCTGAACATATGATAATAATTTTACAAGTTACGTTAAGATTATGTCCTTCAACCTAATATATATATAACTTGTGAAAATATTATGCATTATAATATACAAGATAAAGTAAAATTACTAATACATAAATATTAAACTGCAAAACTAATCTCTGTAGAAAATAATACATAATTTTTTTTATAACTAATCTAATTATTAATAGTTACTAGGTCTAAGAGTATTGAAATGACTCATACACTTAGCGTGAATTATTAGTTGCATCCTTAAACTATCACTGATCTTAATAATATTCTTATACTTGACTAAGTAATCTTAACTACACTCTCGAACAATCAAATTGCCACATGATATAACTAGTGATCTCAAACTCTTATAGAAGCATGTAACTTTTAATAAAAAAAGAAATGCTGAAAATACCTCTAAATTTGAGGAGAATTTAAAAGTGTATTTCATTCATACGGTAAAATCACTGGTGTATTTAAGTTCAATTAGTCAAATAGATAGATGCTTTTAAAACTGTCAATTGTTCGAAGACAGACAAAACTATAATTCATGCAAAATTTAAAAATATTTTTAATACTTCTCTTAAAAGAAAATGACCATATGATAAGAATCATTAATTTTCTTTAATATCAATTTCTTATTCATTTATTTTTATAAAAATTACTCTCATCTTGAAGGTTCATTAGGAATCAAGGACAAAAACAAACTTATTTTCTTAAACAACAAATAATAAAAGTATATAGTAATAATAAACCAAAATTTAACTTCATAATAAATTTATTTAATTTTGGATATTACATGACAAATTTGACCATTTTTCTTTTTTAAAAAAACCAAAATAATTTACCCACCCACCCACCCACCCACCCCACCCCACCCATTTCCCCTATATCTTCCCTTCAACACTTCTTATACCTTTAGCCATTTTTCAATCTCTCTCTCTCTCTTCACGAGATTTATTTAATTGAAAAATGGCTACGGGAGCTGCCGGCGACGGACTATTCCGGGGAGTATTTGACGGATGTATTTCCGGTCACGATATGGGGATTCAACAGAGGCCGTACCACCGGAACTGCAGCTGTAAACTTCATAAATCTCGTGGAAATTGCTCTCATTCTTCTCGTTGTACCAACGTATCTTACCCAATTCGAAGATCCTGGAGCGAAAGCTGTTTATCGTTGGCCGCCGGAGCTTACGCCGGTGCCTCCGGTCATTCATCTACGTGCTCTTCTCCGGCTTCCGGCGTCGGCGGGTCGGATCTCACCGGAAAGAAGAATTTGGTTCGTTCTACTAGTGATGAATATGACGACGTCGTTTCGTTTAAGGTTTGATTGAAATTATTTGACATTTTAGTGATTAATTCATAAAGTACAAAATTATTGTAAACAACGATTCAAAAAAAATTGTTTATTTATTTATTTATTTAATTAATTTGGAGTTTTTGTGTTCATATATTAGAATTATGAGAAAAGAAAAAGATTTTGGACTAATTTTCTTTTCTTTTATGTTTTTTATTTTTCTTTCTCATGCAAAAATTTCAATTTTTAGTAGAGTATTATTTTCTATAATTCAAAATTCAAAATTCAAAATTAATGAGTTTACTATATATTAACAATTGGTATTAAATTCACTGTACCTTTAAAATTAAAGAATCCAAATAATATTTATCAAAATTATAATGAGGTTTCACCTGTATTTTTATTTAATATCGAAGATATTGAATTCAGATAAATGCATAATTAAAAAGGCTAACATCTACATACAAGAATATTAAATCACGTTTTAACTTATCATATTGTTAAATAATAATATTAGCACCTAATTGATTATTACCTTTGCCCTTTAACATTTAATACACATTATTGTCTTTGTTTTTTATTTATATGGTATATAATATAGTTCTTTCATGTTAATTACGGGCTTCTATTTTATGAGTATTATGTAAAGTTATATTAATATCTTGTTGAGCCAAATTGTTGGAAAAATTATATTTATTTAATGAGAATTTTCTTATTAGTTAGATCGAAAATCAAATCGTAAAGGATCAAAACTTGATTAAAAAAATATGTTATTGATTAGTTACATTATTATCATGTTGAGCTAAATTATTGTAAAAGCCATATATTTATTTATAAGCATTTTTTTATTGATTAAACTGAAAATCCATCTTTCCAAAAATTGATTTAAAAAATATATGTTATTAGTTTAGTTATTCATTTAGTATATTTAAAAACTAAAAATTGATAAACATAATCATTAATACATATAATTGAATCGATCGATGCACACCCTAGTAGTGTTATCTGTGCAAAATCTTAATATTTAATTGTGCTTATTTATTTTAAAGGCCTAACCCATCGGTGGCCCATTAAACTTGGCACGAACTTTCACTTGGGCACTTTAAGTGATTGATGTTCATTTTACACACCTCATGTGAGGTTTCGCTGTGTCATTTTGACACTTTTTGCTTACATGGCTTAGTGAGTGTAATACACTTACTCTGCGCGCGTGAAAAACGTGTTTAGTCGAATTTTTAGTTATTTTTTTCTTCTTCTTTCTCATTTTCAGCCACCATTTTTGCAAACTTAGATATCCAATATGGTGAATACAAATAGACACAATAAAATGATGAAAAATGATGAAAATTATTTTAGAAATTTAAGAATAGATCCATTTCAAAATTAAAAATTAAATTACTCATGATATTCTTTCTTGAAAGAATTTAAGATATAAAGAGGAGTAAGTTTAGTTTTAGGTGAATTATAAATTTGCTAATTAGAATAATTTTTTATTTTTTTTATGAAGAAGACACTAATAAAAAAAGAAGAGTATGCAACTTTACCCAAATATTTAGCAAAAAAGAGATGAAGGTATTTGGAGAAGACAATGGAGATGAGAAACAGGTATGTTCAGATTTTCTTCAAATGGGTAGGGGTATTTGGAGAGGAGGTGGGGGAAGGGGGCAGGTGTTTTTTTTTGCAAATGGGTATGGATTTTTGGAGAAGACAATTGGGGGTGGAGGGAGTTGTTCTGCAAATGGGAGAATTTTTGGAGAAGACAATGGGTGGGTGGGTGGGTCGGAAAGGGGGGAGGGCATGTGAAATTTTATTGATTTAATTTGTTTAAGAAAATTATTTGGACAAAAATCCACGTGTTATTGAATCATTCGTTGCTTTATATTTATACTCAAAATTCATTATCTATAAATTATTTTTGACAAATGTCGCCATTTAATTCGCCACTTTACACGTCATCCGCTAGTGTAACACACACCTTATATATTTTTGTTGATTGGCGAAAAAATGTCAAAATGACACAGCAAAACCTCAAATGAGGTGTCTAAAATGAACATCGCTCACTTAAAGTGTCCAAGTAAAAGTTCGTGCCAAGTTTAAGGAGTCACCGATAGGTTATGCCTATTTTAAATATTGTTGTTTAGAGATAATTTTAATTAATTTCACCTAATTTTTAAATCAAGATCTAATCTAATACAACTTACAAGCTGTATTTTACAAAAAAAATTAAGTACACAGGTTGTATTGAAAGTAGCACAGCACATGTGAGCACTAACTTTTGAGTTGGTATTAAAAAAAATAGTCGGTCCCTAATATTAATTGTTTTGACTAATTCAATTTATTTCAAAATATTTTATGTTTTTCTTTTTGGGAAAAAAAAGAAACTTTTTTACTTTTTTAAATTGATTGTTTATAGGGCTGGAGCTACGTGGTTGTCAGGGTATTTAATTGGACATTTTCTGTTGGAGAAAAATATTGTATAGAGAAGTAAAATAATATATCGAATAATTCAATAACATATTTTGAATACGTTTAATATAACACATATACGAATTTCAGTATCAGCAAAAGGAACTCCCTTTTCGACATAAGCTTTTGAGATGAAATATTTAAATATTATTCGTAAAATTTTTGACTCTCCTATTAAAGTAAAATAATGATTAAGTGAAACAGTTAATGATGGTATTAAGGATAATTTAAATATCTTTCTTATGATGATTACAATAAAGGGAAAATTACATGGGATGACAAACATTCCTATGTAATTATATAATAAGGGTATAGTTTAATTTATTTACTTTTTATAATTATAGTTTCTTTTTTTTTTTATAATTAATGGGGTTCACCATCTATTCCTAAACCAATCGTATAAAAACCTTTTTCTTTATTTTGTATATAATTTTATACAAATCAATATTATCTCTTCTATTCATATTCCACATTTTTCTCCTATAATCAATACTTCTATCCGATTTTGAATTTTAAATTGGCAAAAATTCAATTTCTCCCTCCCGAAATTGAATTCAACTTTCGTAGGTAATCCTAAAATTTGTCGTGTATAATTTTTTTTTCCTTATTCAACAATTGTATATGTATTGTGTTTCTTACTTTTTTTCATATTTTTTTGGTGAATAATCGATTGTTCTTATTAGATTACAAATTCTTCAAAATCAGAATGAATGAATCATCTTCATCTGTGAGGATTATCAGAGGTATTTCATTGCATGTCAATTTTGTTGACAATTTACCCTCGTTTTCAATGGGTTTAACTCAAAATTTTGGGGTTGATGTAGGGTCTATGGTAAAATCCAAACAAGTTCAACATGAACAAACAATGAAAGAATTGAGATCAAAGAAAAAATATGACCCTACGTCAGTTCAAAAAGTTCTTAACAATGCCAAAGCTAGAGGATTAAAATTGTACATGGAGGAAGAAAGAGGAAAGCAGTAAACAGTGATTCAGAGGAGAGTGCATCTGAAATTGACGGATTTGAAGAACATCACAATCATGAGGTAATGGCTTAAAACACAACTTTAGATACAATATTTTTGTTACTTAGGTGTCAATATACAAAAAATTGTTTGTTTAAGTAATTTTTGTATTCACGTAATTGTATATAGTATATTGCATGTTTAGTACACACATGTTTTAGTTATTTGTATATATCTTCCATTATTTATTTGTATATTCCTTTAGTTATTGTACGTGTCTGTAGATTTGATTAGTTTATACATATTTTAAGTTATGTATAATGAATAATATACTAAGTTTTAATAGGGGTAGTAGTGCATTGTATATTAAAGGCTTCATATTATTTTTGTTTTTGTATACATATACAAAAAGTAATTGTATTTAGTTATAGAGATGGGAAAATATCATATATGATTATAATTTGTATATTTTAGTAGTTATATACAAATTATTGAAGTTAAGTATATATTAAGTTTATATATTATTGTAGTATATACAAAGTCATTTAGATAGTTGTATATATTGACATGTTTAAGTACCATATTCATGTACACATACTAATATACAAAAAAAGTAAGTTTGTATATATATACAAAAGAAACGCAATTACAAATGTATATTTTATTTATACTTTTTTTTGTTATGTATACAAAAAATATTTTTATATGTAGCCCTTGATTGAAATAATGTAGCTTTTCTCTTTTTTTTTTAGGTAGTCAGATTTATTTGCAAGAACCGTGAAAAAAGAATAATTCACATGCAATGTTATACGCAAATCAATACATTGAATGAGCTTCAGAATATACTGCCTCCAAATCAATATAATCGTATATGTACATCATCGTGTTTTGCACAGTTGACAACAATGAGACGATGTCATGTGCAAGCACAATTGTTTAGATGCTTTATGTTGAGGGAGTTGGAAGGTAGTTCTGTCAATGCAATACTTTTTTATATAAATGGCACAACGCTTCGATTCACAATCAGGGAGTTTGCAATAATTTCTGGTTTGAATTGTTCTGATAATGTTGCTGACTTCTGTTTTGATACTGATCAACCCAATAGAATCATCGCTGAGTATTTTTCAGGAAATTCTCCTGTCACTAAAGGTCGATTGGTTGAAGCTTTTAAAGCAAAGGTATGGGGTGACAATCAGGAAGATGCATACAAGTTTGGGATTCTATATTATATACATGAATTTATCATGTCCACCGAACCTACTACAACAACAATAGATAGGTCGGACTTTGATTTGGTTGAAACAGGTAGATTTATGGATTATCCTTGGGATCGAAAGGCTTTTAATGAACTTGCCAAATCGATCAACAACAAGATAAAGCCAACTGGACAGTACTATAGGATTCAGTGCTTCCCCCTTCCAATGCAAGTTTGGTTTTATGAATGTTGCTCGTATGTTGATGACAAAATTGCTGTCAAGGTTTCTAGTCACATTCCTCGAATTATCAATTGGGTGACTAAGAACGACCATCCTCGTTTTGATTATTTCATGAAAAAAATCTTCAAAGATGCAGATAATCCGGTATGCATTTTTAAACTATAATTTGTATATCACATTTTGATTATATTGACTTACAATTTTTCATGATTATGCAAATCAAGTTCAGAAATATTAAACCAACAGCGATGAAAATTAAAATCCTCAGATTAATAAATAATGACAAACTTATGTTTACACTGATCTTCTTTCTAATATACAAATACTACATCAAAAAAGTATATAATTGTATCCTATGGGTTTTCATCTTAAAAAATTTATATATTTTTTCAACATATACATTACTTCAGTATTTGTATATGCAAAATTAGAAATCACAGAACGTATAATGCACTACTATATCACAGGTAATGCAAATAGATACAAAACTAAAATTTCATACTTATATACAATTAAATAACACGACCTTTGTATACAAAAAAACTTAATATACAACTGCAAATTGAAATTACTGCTACAACATACTGCCGTTTACGATAAACATTGAAAACAGTTTTCAAAAGAAAAACACTCCAAAAAAAAATTATATACACTTACGTTATGGACATATACAATTCTCAACACACTAAAGAACGCACATATATCCAAATTTGTAAATCCAATAGAACATTGTATAATTATTGCAATAATAAACATGAATTTTCATCCAATGAACCATTACCTGTATTCGAATATACAGAAAAACAAAAAAAATAGATGAACTGCTACTTCGTCAAAGCGTAGAAACAAGTTTATCTTGTCTTTCAATTGTTGTATACTTCTTATTTTTTGAAAAAAAAATATGAATTTGAACGTTTACCTTAAATTATGGCATTATCTAAATTTATTGTTAGGTTATTTAACGCTTCAGTTACAAACCACTTTTTCTAAAAGAAAATTGTATAAATAAAAAACAAAAGAAACGTTATATACAAAATTAAAGATACCTAAATAACTAAACTATACCCATAGAATGTAATTAGGTAAACTATATCCATAGAATGTTATTTAATCAATTAAGTTTGCCATATATGAATTTTCCCTACAATAAACCATGCTTTTGTCCCAAATACTTTAGTATAGGATATATGAATTTTCATTGTTTTATTTAATCTTTAACTTATGCTATTATTATTTCAAATAAAAATAAATTAAGTTAATGTATTAATACCTAAAAAGTAGATTTTGTTTTGATAAAGTAGTGTTTTGCAATGGCCCTAACTTTTTTTAATGACGATTTGATGTATCTATAAATTCACGTAAAATTAAATTATTTCAAGAATTCTTTTCTTTTTCATGCTTTTGGTGTTTTTATGTCGAATACAATCATTTTTAATTTTATCATAACATTTGCATCTCTATAATTTAAAAAAGAAAAATAATTTCATTGAGAAAACTATTCTTTTAGGCTTACTTGATGACTTAACGCCAATTCAAAGCGACTATTATTGAATTTCGAATTTTTAAAATAAGCTTTTATTATTATTTTTCTCTTTGTGAGACCACATAAATAAATTTAATTGTAAGTGTGGAAATAGTAAAATTTGAATGTATAATATAGCTATTAAAGATTATGATGAAATCAATATGATCTTTTCGTTCTTAAATAAAGATTTTAATTTTGAAATCTTTCAAAAAAATTAAAAAGATCTAACAAGGTCAATGAGTTTCAATTACTAAATAATTATGCTTAAAAAATAAATATCTAATATTAATCGTGTAACGTTAAATAAGTTAGAGTGAGTAATATAAGAAACATTGATTCAATCAAAAGCAAAGTTCAAACGTCTTCTAAATATTAAATTAAAATTAGTTCAGTTTTTTTGTCCCTTATTATTAAAAAAAATAACGGAAATGATCAAATCAAGATATCAAGTAAGATTTTTTTAAAATTATTGACAATTTCATTTTTAAAAAACACTTATTATTTTTCAAAATTATTGACAAATGACAACTCTATATAAAGATGATCCTATAATCCATTAATTAATTATGCTTAAGAAATTCGAAGAATTTTCTTTTAATTAAGGATTAAATAATTAAACATGTTTCTCACACACATTTTCACTATTCCAAAAAGTCAAGTTTGTTCAACTTCTTATTATCTTTAGAGCTTCCTTGAACTATCTTGGATATTTCAAATGCCAATTTGTTTAGCAATTGGACAATGACATTTTCTTTATATAATTATGATGTTCGTGTTATCAAATAAAGACTAAGTATTGAAATTAAACTTAACAGCAATTAAGGAGAGAAGAATATAGTAGAGAGATAAAATAGGAAACTTGAATCTTCCTTATTTTTGATTTATTTTCCATAGAGATTACAATGTCTTTTATAGGCATAAGAGGGGTATAATGGACATTCACAAATTGTTATTATTTACAACACTCCCCCTTGAATGTTCATTTAAAATAAATTCTTAGTAAAGTAACAAATGTAAATAGTTGATCCTAATACGCATTACTTGCTGCCTCATTAAAAACCTTATCAGGAAAACCCAGTGGGATAAAACCTTGATTAAGGGAAAAAGAGTACAGCGCGTATTTTACTCCCCCTGATGAAAACCATGATTTAGCTGCCCAAGTTTTCTCATTCCAATCTTGTATACCATCTTCTCGAAACTTGCGGTTGGCAAAGACTTGGTGAATAAATCAACCACATTATCACTCGAACGAATCTGATGTACGTTGATATCACCATTCTTCTGAAGCTCATGTGTGTAGAAAAACTTTGGTGAAATGTGTTTCGTTCTATCGCCTTTTATGAATCCTCCCCTGAGTTGTGTTATGCATGCTGCATTATCTTCATATAAGGTTGTGGGTACTTTGTCGCATTTCAAACCACATTTTTCTCGAATAAGGTGTATAATGGACCTTAACCACACACATTCTCGGCTTGCCTCATGAATAGCTATTATCTCAGCATGATTTGATGAACAAAAATACCGTTTGTCAAATGCTCTATTTGCAAACCAAGACATAATTTTGTCTTTCCGAGATCTTTCATCTCAAATTCATTCTTTAAATAATCGATTGCCCTGTGAAGTTCCATTGGAGTTCCAATAAGGTTTATGTCATCGACATAAATAGCAAGTATAACAAACCCTGATATTGTTTTCTTTATAAACACACATGGGCAAATCGCATCATTTATATAACCTTCCTTAGATAAATACTCACTAAGACGGTTATACCACATGCGTCCAGATTGCTTCAAACCATACAATGATCTTTGCAATGTAATTGAGTACATTTCCCGAGGCTTTGAACTGTATGCTTTGGGCATTTTGAATCCTTCAGGAATTTTCATGTATATCTCATTATCGAGTGATCCATAAAGGTAGGCTGTAACCACATCCATCAAATACATTTCAAGTTTCTCATGGATTGTCAAACTAATGAGATAACGCAATGTTATTGCATCCATAACGGGTGAGTATGTCTCTTCATAATTGACGCCGGGCCTTTGAGAAAATCCTTGTGCAACAAGACGTGCTTTGTACCTTTGTATTTCATTTTTCTCATTTCTTTTCCGAATAAAAATTCATTTATATCCAACAGGTTTAACACCATTAGGTGTTTGTACTATAGACCCCAAAACTTCGCGCTTGACAAGTGAATCCAATTCTGATGAATTGCTTCTTGCCATTTTTGCCAGTCATTTCTCTGTCGACATTCTTCAACAGATTGAGGTTCAAGATCCTCACAATTTTGCATAATTTTTTATGCAACATTGTATGCAAAAACATAATCCACCGCTATTTCTGAGCGATTTAGATTTGTTTCATGATCACTTGATTTTATGGATAGTTCATTATTTCCTTGAGTCTCAAGCTCACTGATTCCTCCAAGGATATCAGAATTACTCACATCTTGACTTTCTATGTGAGGTTTTTTCATAGTGTCATTTTGATCTTTTCATTTTCTTTTTCTAGGATTTTGATCCTTTGATCCTAATGGTCTACCACGCTTCAGGCGTGCTTTTGACTCATTAGCTATGACACTAGTTGATGGTCCTACGGGGACATCAATTCGAATTGGGACATTCTTTGCAGGAACATGTGATTTAGTAATCCTTTTCAAATCTGTAAATGCATCTGGCATTTGATTTGCGATTTTCTGCAAATGAATGATCTTTTGTACTTCTAGCTCACAAATGGAAGTACGAGGATCAAGATGAGACAATGATGATTTTTCCACAAAATTTCTCCTTTAATTTCACTATTTTCTCCCCCTAATTTTGGGAAAAGTGTCTCATCAAACCGACAATCTGCGATTCGAGCAGTGAACATATCTCCAGTTAATGGCTCAAGGTAGCGAATAATAGAGGGCGATTCAAACCCAATATATATTTCTAACCTTCTTTGGGGACCCATCTTAGTGCGCTGTGGTGGTGCTACCGGCACATAAACAGCGCATCCAAAAATTCTGAGATGAGATATATTGGGTTATTGACCCAAAGCCAATTGTAATGGTGAAAAATTATGATAATTTGTCGGCCTGAGACGAATAAGTGCTGCAGCATGCAAAATTGCATGACCCCACACAGAAGTGGGCAACTTAGTTTTCATAAGTAATGGTCTTGCAATCAACTGCAGTCGTTTAATTAATGACTCAGCCAGACCATTTTGAGTGTGAACATAAGCTACAGGATGTTCAACTCTTATCCCAATCGATAGACAATAATCATTGAATATTTGGAATGAAAACTCTGCAGCGTTATCAAGGCGAATAGACTTAATCTGATTATCAGGGAACTGTGCCCGTAATCGTATTATTTGTGCCAACAATTTTGTAAATGCCAAATTGCGAGATGACAATAGGCATATGTGAGACCATTTAGAGGAAGCATCTATCAAGATCATAAAATATCTAAATGGCCCACTCGGTGGGTGAATTGGCCCACAAATGTCCCCATGTATACGTTCCAAAAACGCAGGGGACTCAATTTTGACCTTTGTTGGTGATGGTCTCACAATTAACTTGCCTTGATAACACGCATCACAAGAAAATTCACCATTTAAAAGAATTTTCAACTTCTTTAATGGATGCCCATTTGAATTTTCTATAATTCGTCTCATCATTATAGATCCTGGATGTCCCAGGCGATCATGCCAAAGTACGAAAGTATTGGAATCAGTAAACCCCCGGTTTACTATAGAATGTGCCTCAATTGCACTAATTTTTGTCCAATACAATCCAGAAGATAAGGCCGTGAATTTTTCTACAACATATGTCTTCCCGGAGACATTTTTGGTTATACCAAGATATTCAAGATTCATTTCATCAATTGTCTTGATATGATAACCATTTTCACGGATATCTTTGAAACTCAATAAGTTTCTCCGAGATTGAGGAGAAAACATGGCATTATTTATTATGAGTTTAGTTCCCTTGGTCAATATTATAATGGCTCTTCCGGAGCCCTTAATCAAATTAGTACTACCAGATATTGTAATAACATTCATATTGCTCATACTCAAATGAGAAAAATATTTCTCATTTTTAAATATCGTGTGTGTTGTACCAGAATCAATCAAGCAAATGTCTTCATAATTTAATAATTTGCTTGGAGAATTATCCATATCTTCAAAAGTAATGAAATAAATTTATATTAACTGATTAATTATCTTTTGTTAAATATTTAAGAAATAATGTAAATGTTAAAAATGATATTTGAATCATTAATAATGCATAAGATTTTTATCATTCAAATCTTTAACACTAAATTTCATTTAGTTTAGTATGTTTAAAATAAGTATTAATATAATTTATTATCTTGAAATGATATTTGAGTGACATAAAAAAAAGGAAAAGGTGTTTTCCACTAACCAATTTAGGTAGTGGTCTTGCTTATACATTTTTCTTTTATGACCACAAAAGTTAAAGGAAAGAATAATTTTAATATTTTTCAATTCCTTTTCAAATCATAACATTCCAACTCACTTTCCATTGGTGTTTCTAAAAGAATGGACTCAATTATGATCAATACAAAACAACAAATATTAATAACATTAGTAAATTTCAATCATTATTATTCTTCCATATTCACAGAACCGTCACAAATTAAGTGATCTATTTTTCCTTCAGAGTGTGTGAAGAAATCCGCCACATCCAAGTGTGTGATGTCAATATGATCAGTGATAAAATTAGTTTCGGGACTTTTATCCTTTCTTTTTAGTGATGCTTGATAAAGCTCAACCAAGTGTTTAGGAGTACGACAATCACGTGCATAATGACCCTTTCCACCGCATCGGAAACAATTTATTTTAATTGTTTCACGTTTCTCATCTTTTCCTTTTTCCCCTTTGATGACTATTTTTCTTTGGTGAATGATTAACACCGGGAAAAGGATTTCGCTCTTGGTCGTAATTACGACCACGTCCACGTCCACGGCCACGGCCTCTTCCACGCCTAGCGTGGTGGGCGTACACCTCATTCACTTCAGGAAGTGGTGTAGATCCAGTGGGACGATTCTCGTGATTTTTCATTAACAAATCATTATTTTGTTCAGCCACGAGAAGATGAGAAATCAGTTCAGAATACTTTTTGAAACCCTTTTCTCGATATTGTTGCTGTAAAAGCACATTCGAGGCATGAAATGTGGAGAACGTTTTTTCCAGCATATCAACATCATTAACTGTATCTCCACATAGTTTCAATTGAGAAGCAATTCTGAACGTGGCAGAATTGTACTCATGAATAGACTTAAAGTCTTGTAGTCTTAAATTCATCCAATCATATCGTGCCTTTGGATGAATGACCATCTTCAAATGGTCATACCTTTCTTTTAGGTTATTCCACAAAACGAGTGGATCTTTGACTGTGAGATATTCAATTTTCAAAATTTCGTCAATATGATGACGTAAGAATATCATTGCTTTAGCACAGTCTTGTTTTGATGCTTTATTTTCAATTTTAATGGTGTCTCCAAGACCCATAGCATCCAAATGGATTTCAGCATCCAATACCCATGAAAGGTAGTTCTTGCCCGAACTTTGAAGGGCAACGAACTCAAGTTTAGTAAGATTAGCCATAATAAAAAGAAGAAAAATAATAATACCTTAGCCTTCAAATTTAGTCTTCAAACTTTGATATGACAGAGTCTCGTGCTGATAACGTGTTATAAAATAAAGACTAAGTATTGAAATTAAACTTAATAGCAATTAAGGAGAGAAGAATATAGTAGAGAGATAAAATAGGAAACTTGAATCTTCCTTATTTTTGGTGTATTTTCCATAGAGATTACAATGCCTTTTATAGGCATAAGAGGGGTATAATGGACATTCACAAATTGTTATTATTTACAACCGTTCGGATTTTCTTTCGTTATTTAATTATATGAATATTTATAACTTTTATTCAATAATGTGTATTAAGTAATTTCATGTTAGAATATACATCTTTAAATGTTAAAACTATGCGTAACATAAAATACCTTTTTGAAAGAAACAATGATTAATTATTCTGAGGTAGCCACTAGACGTCTTAATTAAGACTTAAATAATTCAACAAAATTGAACTGAATCATAAGCAAACGATATATTCAAGATTGATTTAAATCAAATATAAGTTGATAAAACTGATCGTGTTAGAATCACGAGATTAAGGAATACCTCATATATATACCTTCACATTTCCTTACCCGTCTTTTATTTTCGTAGATCAATTAAAGAGTCCTTTCCTTTTGATAAGGGATACAAAAAATGTGACTTGAAACATCATTACTCAATTTCAAATTATGACTCTATTTTTTTTTTATAAATAAAATAATTCTTATTTAATATCGTCACTCTAATTGAAAAAACTCGACGAAAGGTAGATATAATGTTGTAAATTTGGGTTCTGAGTATAGTGATATACTTGATTTAGGGTACGGTATAGAGTTGGTAGCCACACAAATAGGAGGGGTTTTCATTTTTTGTATCTATCGTATGAACTATGCAAATTATCTAAGTTACATTTTTTAATATGACACATGATATATACATAATAATCTCTTTATTCCGAACATAAGTCTTTCTTTTTCTTCTTTTTCTTTATCGAAAAATTTGAGATGATTACAAGACCGTTATCAAATATTTCTAATTTTATGAAAATTTATCGTCACAAAAAGTGATTAATTGCTCCATCAATCAAATATGGTTCATTTTCTACGTCTAACATAAGGGTGACTCAAGGAGAGACTAAAGAAGCCTTAAATTTTAATATATAAGGTTTTTTATCGTTTCTTTTGCTTGAATTACAAAAGACGAATAAAAATATATAATAAAAACTTTAAAGAAAAAACTGACAGTCTTTATATTAGATTATGCTTTAGAATTTTGAATTAAATTATTCACAACTTCATATTAGTAAATTAAATTTTACACAACATCATCCAACAAAATATATTGCAAATAAATGATTAACATCCTATTAACTTGATATAATATTGATCAATATAAATATCAGCAATAATATTATATTAGGTAAAGTTAAAAGACTTTATGTTTTTATTAATGATACTACCCTATTTGTTTTAATCCATTAATTTATTGAAAAGAACTAAAAATCATTTCATAGTGAGGTAAGGTTAATATCAAAGTAAGAAAGGTATCTTATTTATGATTATAAAGAACATGTTATCTCATTAAACTTGGCAATTCTATTGTTGCACGGAAATTAAAATAGTATATAATTGTATCTAAAAGTTTTATCGAGTTTGAATATGAAGTTAATGTTACCAGTTAATTTTGTTTCACAAACCGAATTATGGTGAATATAAATTTTAAGTTGTGCACATTTTGAATCTATGTCTGGATGGAGGTAGAGGGCGGTCACTCACTATCAGGTGATTGTAATGAACATTCTGAACACCTCCAGCGTTTTGAATTTCGAGATCAAATAGAATCATGAGTATGTTTTGATTCCCACATTTAACATGTACTAGAACTTCAATATGTATGAACAAAAACAAAAAGAAAAAAATGCATTGAAGAAAAACAAAAAGAAAAAATGTAAATGATATCTAATAGTTAAATGACACAATTAATCTAATCCAAAAGTCTTACTCCCGGCAATAACTTCAAAATTTGATACATTCAAATTACATTTCCTAAAAGGAGTATAAAACAATCGTTGTCTAAATAAAAACCCTAACTAATCCCACGGAAATGAGGTTCAAACTTAGCTTAATTGTTATTACTTGTGCTCTTTATTTTCGTAAAGGTAGTTATACAGAACAAATAGTAATTAAAATGATTGCAAATAACAATTAAAATAACATAACTATTTTTTTTCGAAGACCCCACGAGTCCTTAACTCACTAAACCTTATAGTAGTAACCTTGTCTAGTGTCTACCATGCAAGATCGGTAAGTAATGTATCACCTAGGTGGATGGGAACCTAATAAGTGTATGCTTTACTAACCCTTACCCTTTATCCCAAAAATGTTATCTCTTGGTCTCAAGCTATTAGATGAGGGTTAATAACTTCATATCTTCGTAAGAATAAGACATGTTCTAACAAGCAATCAAAGCGAAGAGAAAAATAATACATACATAAATACTATTCAAGAATTACTAGTTATTAGGTCTACATTGTTAATTCTTCATCGTTCCCACAACCCTAGTTGTGAATTAGCTACTCATATTGTTTGATCACAATTCACACCAATTGAGTTAAAAGAAATCATCAACTTACAAGCTACTCATATTGTTTGATCACAATTCTTAACGATAAACGTTAGTAAAGGATTGTTTCACTTTCAAATAAAATAGTACGAGTTGTAAAAGTACAATAGCTATATAAACTAGAAAAAATCTCTCCAAGTAGCATCAACATGGATGAAACTTAGCATAATCATAAGGTCTGGAGAAAACATTAACACTGAGAAATAAGGACTTTCCATTTCAAACCATGGTGTAAATAAGAACCAAACAGAACATAAAAAATATTCAAGAAACTGAGGAGTGAAGTTCAAATGAACTTGAGGATATTGATTTCATGGACAAAGGAGAGAAGTAAAGCAAGCCAACATGCTAAAACACCATGATGTACTAAAACGAAACAGATACTGGAATCGCTTAGCCAGATGATCCGTTTGAACTAATATCCGAAAGAATAAAGAAGCCAATGACCAGTACAACAGCCAAACAAACTTTACCTCCACACTACTCTCTTTCTATTTGAATGGTTACATGGCTAATGTTATATTCCCTTCTAATATAATCGATAACCTTATCCAGCACCATGTCAGCATCAGCATCAGGTTTAATCTTGACATGGCAAGCCAAGAGTACTTTCCCGACTGTAATCGCCCAAATATGCAATTCATGGATTGCAACAACCTCCTCCATCTCACAAAGTCCCTTCTCAAGCCTTGTTGCATCGATTTCTCTAGGTGTGCTCTCCATTAATACTTCAAGAATACTCCGAATCATCCTGATGGTTGTGGCAAGAACAATGACAGAGAAAATGAGAGTGCAGATTAGATCAATGATTTTCCATTCTGGTTTATACCATATAATAGCTCCTCCAATCATGACGCCTATGCTCTGAATAGAATCTCCTAATACATGAAGATAAGCCCCCTGAACATTTATATTCCGCTGCTTCTTTTTCTTTTCAACTTCTGAAACACCTTCACCCTCACAGGAATCCTTAAGTAGAGGCACAGTGTTATCAGCGTCGTGTGCATGGATGTGTTGATCTCGGTTTGAAGGTCCCTCATTATGGTGATGGTGTCGGCTAACACTAATTCCATGTATATGTTTATGCTCACCGTGGCCGTGTTCATGATCACCGTGGCTATGAGCATGCTCTTCATGACTATGACTGTGTTCATGGCCGTGGTCATGACTGTGGCTGTGTCCATGGCCGTGGCCATGATCATGACCTAGCAAGAGTGCCATGATGAGGTTCACTCCTAATCCAAATGCAGACACCACAAACATGAGGAAGCCTTGAACTTCACCTGTATCATGTATAAGTCGAGCAATGGCTTCATAAACAAGGATCCCAGCCAGAAGCCATATCATTTGGATAGAAACTAGTGCCCCAAGTATCTCAATTCTAAAAAAACCATAGGACTGGCGTGGATTAGCCTCCCATCCTGATGCCCATAGTGAAAACAAGGATATTGCAAAAGCTGCAACATCTGACAATAGATGAGCCGCATCCGTCAAAATTGCAAGACTGTTGGCTTTAATACCTCCGACAACCTCGACAGCCATAAAAATGATGCAAAGGACAACTGCAATTAACAGTTTCCTCATAGAAGCTGATCTCTCCTGTGCATCCTTAGACATGGTGTTAACATCTGAGAATCCACACGGTGCTGAACCACAGATTTTAGTCCCCTTCTCTTGACCTGTTATGTCAACACTTACCTCAATTACTTGTCCATGTTCCAGATTCTGCGTATCCATCTGGAAAAACAGATTTACAAAATTGTCACTCAATAACAAGATAAATGAGTCTAACTATCTAATGTGTCCCACATGAGCCATTGGCTCATTCTAAATCATGATAAGCCCAGATAGAGTTAGTAGTACTCCGTCTTTATACATAAAACGACAAGCAGAACAACAAATGCACAGCTCGAACAAATTAATCAGTGTCACTAGCTAGGAGGAAGCAACTATAAACATGGATCTAGATATTTCAAATGACAAGCGGTAGATTTGTTTCAGTAATACAAGTGATAGAATGGAGGCACGAAATTCCTCTGCTGAGTTCTATTAAAATCTGAACATGCTACATCTCATAGACTATGTCAACAAAAAGAAAGTTAATAACAAAGGTATTTGTGTTATCAGTCCTCAACTTATGGCATTCATCTAATTGGAGCAATCTACAACAAAGAACATTTTCATAAGTATAATGTGTGACTAAACTTCCACAGAGAAAAGCACATGCACTTAGATACTGCATTGATTCATTAAAATCTCGCAGCTCCAGAATCGTTAATCAAAATAAACAGCAGTGGAACTAAAACCAGACTCAAACTTAGTTCAGTCCCAATAAGTCTGAACAGAAACAACTACTAATATAGATTTCAGCAGCAGCAGTGCAAAATTTCATTCACTTCAACTGCATGAGCCTTCTACTCGAGAGCTGTAACAATTCTCAACTCCATTAAGTTAAAAGCTAAAAGCAAAAAATTTAATATTTCGTACCATATCTAATAACCACAAATAAGCAGCCTAAGGGAACTCTTCAATCACAGCAAGGAATTCCTTAATCAATGAAGTTTCCACTAAAAAACAGCAACACCTCGATGGCGTTTACCTTTCCAAACTGAAGTCTAGCTCAAGTTGAACTCTCAGTTAACAACACCCAAAAGACCAAAACCAATCCCCATTTGGAATTCAATTCCAGAACAAGTTCCTCACAGACAAACTAATTGTCGAAAATTACAGGTCAAATCTCAAAGAAACCAAATTCTAATTCCCAACAACAAGAACCAATACAAATTTCAGTTCACAAATCAGTAAAAGACAACTCGAAACTTGATTACTAAGTGCTGATAACACAAAACAACATGATGCATTAACACAGAATTCGCTAGCGTTTGGTCATAGTATGTCCTAAACAGTAGCTCAGACCAGGTTTTGGGTTTCTGGGACTTCCACTCGCAAAACTTCAAGTTTCAACTTCAAAATCTAACGAAGATGCAATCAAAGGGGGAAATTGATGCACATACCTTGACCCCTATAAGTATGTCCTATACACCAGCAAGAAAAAACTATTGACTGAAAAAGACTTCAGATATATAGCTCTGCATATGTATATGTAAATACACTGAAAATCATGATATTTTATCAACCCAATGTTCAAAGTACATACAGAAATAAGCACACATCATTAAAAACAAAGATAGGACCAAAAGTAAGGCTAAAAGAAAAGCTGACATAATAATAACAAAATAACTTTAAGCAATTCTCCCAATGCAGTATAAACAAACACAAAAATCCAAAAGCCAGTAACAAATCCACCTAAAAAGTGCATCATACATATCTTAATCAACCCAAGATTCGATTACTACAACAACATATCCAATGAAATTCCACAAAGCAAAATAAATCAAAGTAACAACATATTCAATAAAATACCACAAAGCGAAATAAACCAAAGTAACAAAAATGCAATTATCAAAACACAATAAACAGCAGACTCAATAACAAGATTCAAATACACAAGTGGACACACAGACCTTACCCTTGCCTCGTTGAAATGTTGTTTCAAGAGACCCTTAGACTTGAGTACAACAAATCAAAGTAGATAACAAAGAGTGAAAACGACAATGAAGAAAACAGAACAACTAATAAGAAAACAGTAACAACAATGCAATAACTGAAACACCATAAACATAAACAACAGATGATAACAAGATTCAATTACAACAACAAACAACAAGAAAGAGAAAACTAAACAACCCTCTAACCAGAAAACAAAATTGAAGGGGTACCTTACAAATCTGAGCTGAGATTTCAAAAGGGTATTATAAAGATTGGATTTTTAACCGACCCAAATCATCAAATTCACCAAATTTAGCTATGGTGGCTTATGCTATAAAGGTTTAATATGAGGCATATACCCTATAAAAAGGAGAAAAAGGGTGAAGAGATAAAAAGGGAATCAGAGAGATGCAAAAACCAAAAACCCAACTGTATATATTGGGACGGCCACAATGGATTTTGGGGAAGATTCTTTCTTGGGTTTTGTATAGAAACTTGATTATATTTTTTACCAAAATTGAAGTGGGATTTTTTGGATGTGAATAAAAAAACAAAAATAGTTCGGTTTTATATCGAAATTAGTCTTTCTACCTAATAAGTATGCGTGTATATTGTTTTTATATATATATATATATTTCTCAAATCATGTGAGACGCACTTGTTCTATATGACAAATTATATATATATATATATATATATATTTCTCAAATCATGTGAGACGCATTTGTCCTATATGACAAATTACATGAGATGTGTGTGTCCTACATAGCGTGTAAGGTGCACGTGTCATGTAATTGCGTAAGGTTTGTGTATTTTACCTTGCAAATTGTGTGAGGTTGCACGCAGTTTACATGAGATTTGGTATGTGTTTATTTGTATAATTTTATTATAATTTAAATACTTAATTAGATTAACATAAAATTGAAGTACATAAATATGAGATAAAGCCAAATTAAACATATTTTGTGTATATGTATTTTATTTTTTAAAAAGAATAATCCAAAAATATTTTTAAAGCTCTAATAAAATGTTAAAAATTGCATCAGACACTAAAAATGGCAAATATTACATTAGATTCTAGTTTTAGAAATGAACCATAATTTTAAAAGTAAAAAATTTACACATTCAAATATAAAATTTTGGGAAAATGGTCTCAAAAATATTTTAACTTTGGTCGAAATTGTTGTTACGATATCAAACTTTCTGAATGACCTTTAACGCCCCTGAACTATTTAATAATGTATTTAAAGGTATATATATGCCGACGTGAATATAATACTATTTATAATGACAATATATATATCTTTAAAATATTTATTAAATTTTTCTATCTTATTTTAAAACTAATCATCTTATTTAATTTTATTAAAGATAATCAAACTGCTCTTTCATATCAAAAGAGGCAACTGCTTTTGCATAAAAACTTTTTTTATTAAATAATTAATACTTTACTTTCAACTAATCACCTTATTAAATTTTATTTAAAATAATCAAATTGTCTTATTATGCCACACACCAGACATGTTAACCTGCTGCCTGCTTTGACATGAAAATTCCCACATATATACTTTATTATATCTTGAGATAAAAAATATTTTCATCGTTATTCCAATAGACCACAAATATTCTAAAGAGCTAACTATCTGAATTTCTAGTGATATGGTAAGTCACATAAAAATAATCTCTCCATCTAAGCATTTTCAACTGGAATTCATTAGAAAAAAACTTGACCTTTGACGGTGACAAAATCCTGACATAACTAAAAGTTATGAGTGATTTTAGTAGCGACTAAGGTTACAACAATCATTTGTTAGTAAAACCTATTTTTTCAATTAAAAAAAATGATAATTAATTTTCTGTTGCAATCTAATTTTCTAAAATAAATAACTTGCGCTATTAATATTAAAAATGTTCAATATTATTACGAAAATCATCAAAATTATTTTTCGACTCAAATCTCCTACTACATAATGCATCATTATACATTTTATACATTTACATGAAATAAAAACAAAAGATATAGTGTTTTCAAACTCCTCCTTAATCGATATCATTTTTTATTTTTTAAAAACAATGAAGAAAAAAAACACAAAAATCAATATTTCATGCTAAAAAACCTTTAGTAACAATATTTCTGGGCTTTTGTGACGACTATTGTCGCTGCTAAAGGTCTAGTTTTTTTGAGTGAATCCTAATTGACAACGCTTAGGTGGAGGGATTAGTCCCACGTGACTTGTCACATTACTAATAATTTGAGTTGTTAATTTTTGAGGATATTTGTGGTCTCTTAGAATAACGACGCAAGTATTTTTTATCTCAAAATATAACGAAAAATATAAATAATCTATTTCACGCTCAGGGACAATTTTAACCCTTTTTCCTAATATATTTTTTTAAAGGAATTAAACAAAATTTACTGTTCTCAATATATAATTTAAAAGTGGTTGGAAATTAGTGTTTAGTTCATATTTAAGTGAAAGGTGAACTTCCTTTTAATTATTTCTTATTTGGTGTCTGATATTTACAGTCCAACTAAATTTAAATTTTTATCAAAAAATTTCATATTAGAATAAAACATCCTAATAAAAGTGATTTTATGTCTAAAATAATTTAATTCCGATGTCTAAAATAATTTAATTATTTCTTATTTGGTGTCTGATATTTACAGTTCAACTAAATTTAAATTTGCATCAAAAAATTCATATCGAAAATAAAACGTCCTAATAAAAATGATTTCATGTCTAAAATAATTTAATTTCGATACCTCTTGATTAAAAATAAATAAATATAATGTACTTAATGTTGGTCTCTTGGGAAATTTGGAGGCATTTATTACAATATCTAAAGAGATTTGTTAACTTCTGCCTTTTTTTTTTAGAAATTAAAAGACCTTATAAGAGTCCGTTTGGATGGGCTTAAAAAAAGTAACTTTTAAGAAGTACTTTTGAAAGTGTTGAAATTTATTTTTAAAATAAATAGTTATGTGTTTGGATAAAGTGATGAAGTTAAAAAAAAAGTTGTTGATGTGTTTGGCAAATAAGTGTTGGTAAATACTTTTAATCAAAATGTCTGAAATACCCTTAAAAGATGTTAACATAATAAGAGTTGATTAATTTAATAATAATAATAATAATAATATATAATATATAATAATAATAATAAATAAATAATAATAATAGATAATTATAATAATAATAATAATAAATAATAATAATAATAAAATAATATGAAAAGAATAATAATAATAATATATAGTATATAATATATAATAATAATAATATATAATATATAATAATAATAATAATAAAGAATAATAATAGTATAATAATAATAAAGAATAATAAAATAAATAATAATAATAATAAAATAATAAAATATTAATAATAATATATAATAATAATAATAATAATAATATATATAATAATAATAAAAAATAATAAAATAATAATAATAATAATTAATATAAATAATAATAATAAATAATAATAATAACTTGAATTGTTAGTAACTTTTATATAATTGATTTTTCTAGTTTTCAATTGATAATATAGCCATTCTTGTTTTAAAATATTTTTCATGAGATATAGTAATCCAAATACGTCAAATTTCTTCTAATATTTTCTTCATTTTTCATGAAAAGTTAACTTTTTCTACAAACAGTATTGAATATTTGCTAAAAATAATAACTTATAACATATTATTATTAAAAATGAGGCCCTTAAATTTGAGGGCCTAAGACACATGTCTTTTTTTAACACTGTTGAGCCATCCTTATACTTTATTAATAGTATACTATTTTGATACTCCTTCGTTTCAAAAAGAATGGCCTAGTTTGACTTGAAACGACGTTTAAGAAAAGAAAAAAAACTTTTTAATCTTGTTGTTCTAAATTAAAATTATGTCAAATGTACTAAAATATCCTTTAGTCTTGTGGTCTTTAACATGTCATATGAAAAGTTAAAGTTAAAGCGTTGCCAAAAAAGGAAAGAAATCACTCTTTTTAAAATAGACTAAAAAAAAAATGTGATTATTTTTTTTAAAACAAAGAGAGTATGACTTTGTCTGGTATATCCTTCTTCGCTTTTTACTACTTCTATTACTTAATATTATACATATCTTCTTAAATATTGTATTTCTACTTTCTTTAAGCAGTGTGTCTTTCGAGAACATACTCTCTTATTTCATACAACAAAGAATATTCTTTAATATTTTATACTATAATTTTCATTTAAATTGATTAATGAAGATAATCTAAACCAATAACATTCTTAAAAGACAAAAAAATAAAAATCCAATCTATCTTACCATAAATTATACTCTTGATTATAATTTTTGTACTTAAAAAGATGTACACATTTAAGATTTTCATTACTGTTTTCAATAATTGAATCTGTGTATGTCATCAATGTGAAGAAGACAGTAAGCAATAACTTTCCACCTATCATTGTCATGGAGTAATTATGTCAAATCTAGTGAATTACACTATTTATAATATTTTAAAAAAGGAAAAATTATCTTCCTCCCAAAAAAAATTCTTTCCGATTTAAAAAGAATGATTTAGTTTGACTTAAAACGGAGTTTAAGAAAAGAAAATATTTTTTAATCTGGTGATTCTAAATTATAGTTATGCCAAATATACAAAAATGCCCTTTAATCTTGTGGTCTTAAATATGCCATGTAAAATGTTAAAGTTAAAGTATTGTCAAAAAAGAAAAATAATCATTCTTTTTGAGATATACTAAAAAGAAAATAGAATATTCTTTTTTAAACTGAAAAAATATATTAATTAGGAAAGATTTTAACTACTTTAGGGTGTGTTTGATAAAAAAATATTTTTTAGAAAAATCATTATTTAAAAATATTTATATGTTATCTAATAAAATATTATAAAAGTTAAATAAGGTAAAAAATATTATTTCAAAAGTATTTATATGTTATCTATTAAAATATTATCTAGCAAAATACGTAATAATTATTACGATCAACTTTTCAAATAAATATCGTTTTCTTTTTAAAAAAAAATAGTAGACAATTATAATGTGAACTCCATGTGTTTTTTTTCTTGTGGCAGACAACCATAACGTGTACTCCAAATTTTAATCCTCTGCTCTGAAAATATTTTCTCGAAAAATAAGTAGATTTTTTGATTATTTTTATTAAAAAATATTATTTCAAAAGTATTTATATGTTATTTAGTTTACTATAAGAAAACTATTAATTATATAGGGATTTCTCTCTATTTTCATGGGGATTAGAATGAAAATCCGCAGGAATCTTATTTTCCTGTAAATTTTCATATTAATTTTTAGAAAAATCCCAATGTAATTAACAGTTTTTTGGTAGTGGTTAAATATTATGGAGACAAAAATAAGATGGTAAGTGGGAATTTTGAGATATTAAAAAGTTATATGAAAAATATTATAAATTGTAACTTTTTGTATATCAATATAATTAAAAAAATATATAATAAATTTTAGTTAAAACTTTTATAGTTTAACTTTAAAAAAATCTATGTCAATTAAAAGTAGACGGGGCAATGATATTAATATGTTGCCCTGCTTTGACATGAAAACTCCCTCTTATTAGATAGTTATAATTATAATTATAATTAATCTGTGATCACTTGGATTTTAGTGACATTATCATTAAGTTTTCTATTTTGTTTTTAAGTCAATTATTTTATCAAAAATATATATAAAATAATCAAATTATATTTCTATATCACAATCAACATTTATATATATTGATATGTTGCTTACTTTGCCATGAAAATTCCCTCTTATTAGAGCAATTAATCTGTAACCACTTGGATTTTTGTAATATTATTATAAAAATTTCTATCTTGTTTTTAAACTTAATCATCTTATTTAATTTTTATTTAAGATAATCAAACTGCTCTTTTATACCAAAACAGGCATGTTAAGTTGTTAACCTGCTGCTTTTGCATAAAAACTTTTTTTTTATTAAATAATTAATACTTTGCTTTCAACTAATCACCTTATTTAATTTTATTTAAAATGATCAAACATGTTAACCTGCCTGCTTTGACATAAAAACTCCCACTTAATAATAAACTTTGCTATTAGAATTATTGTTCATAGTGTGAAGAATTTTTTTAT
Source organism: Solanum sitiens (assembly GCA_016801875.1). NCBI lineage: Eukaryota > Viridiplantae > Streptophyta > Magnoliopsida > Solanales > Solanaceae > Solanum > Solanum sitiens. The sequence goes on from JABWTJ010000150.1 coordinate 1,179,943, forward strand.
TAATTAGTGGTGACACATTTTGTTTGTAAGTTGTTGACTAGTATAGCATATCAATTCTCTAAAGGTTGAAACATTTTTTTTTTTGGGATAAATATTTTTTTAATTCTTTACCTCAAAATTTTGGATTCAATTGTTACTAGGTAAAGAGTTATTACAATTAGAGAACTTCCTTCTTGATGTGAATTTTGAAAATAGAAATCTGAATTTAATTCAGCGAATCAGTATGTCCATCAATTTACTAGGATTTCAAGTTTTATGATTGATGCTATGGAGCGAATAATAGATATCTCATCTTTAATTCATGATATACTGAACTTTGATTTAATCAGTAATTAATCAAAATGTTTGATTAAAATCAGTGGCGTATCCAGAAATTTTATTTCATGGGTGCTCAATTATTTTTAGTTTGAGAATTGCTATATAACGTGGGTGCTTAATTAATACATTTAAATAAATTATTAGATATTATAAACAAATATTAGTGTTTATTGTAAAAAGCAATGGGTGCTTAAGCACCCATAATGCATAACATACATCCGCCACTGATTAAAATAAATCATATGATATCCCTTCAATATTATATTGAACTAATAAAAAAAAAAGTTATATTTAGCTATGTGAAGACAGGTCGACACTAGAATTCTAATTTTAATTATTTTTTTTGTAATTATGGCAATATATATATATATATATATATATATATATATATATATATATATATATATATATATATATATATATATATATTATTTTTATTTTTTAATGGAGTGCTAAAATATTTATCGACATTGCTTGACATTGAATTCAATATCAGCAACATTACGTCGTTATAGTATTTGAGGACATTTTTAAATAATATTAATTACTGTTAAAAATACATCTTCAGCAATAATTAAATTATTAGTATCAATTAATTACTGCTAAAAATAATTTTGAAACGGTGTCCAAGTCCCATGCACCCAATTGCTTGCATGTGAACACCTGGCCAGTTGAAAAGTTTGTGTAAAATTGAAACACTAATAAACTTAAATCAACAATTGACATGTTCAATTATTGATGACTCCCATTTAACCAGTCTATTTACTATTTAGTGGTAATATTTTCCAAAATAAAAACAAATAATCAATCAAAAAATAAATATCAAACATGACATCCCAACTACTTCTTACTTATAATTCATATAAATAAAAATATTCTACTATAGATTTTGCAAATTAGAATATTTTTCATATAGTGTGAAGACATTTTTATTAGTAGTGACACATTTTGGTTGTAAGTTTTTGACTAGTATAACATACCAATTATTTAAACATGGGAACTTTAATTTGAATATATATCTAATCTGCCATTAAGTATTTATTTAATTAAATTATCACAAATTTTAATTTTGAATTTTTTAATTACGAAATAAATTATATATCATCATATAAATTAGGACGAAGAGAGAAATTTTATAATGGCTTTAATATATTTCTCCTAATACCACTAATAACATAGTACTCCTTCCGTCCGATATTATTTGTCAGTTGCGTTTTTCGAAAGTCAACTTGACTAATTTTCAACGTTAAATTAGATTACATTAATTTGATATTTTAAACAAAAAAAATTAGATATTCTAATACTATATGAAAATTACTATAAATTGCAATTTTTTTGCATATTAATTGACGAAAAAATACATCTTAAAATATTAGTTAAAGTTTTTATAGTTTAACTCTAAAAATAGAAATCATGACAAATAATATCGGACGAAGAAAATAATATTTATCAATTATACTCATTGTATTGTGTAATAAATGTTTTTTTTTTTATTTTTATCATAAATTTGAATTTAATTAAACTTCGAAAAATGAAAAAAATGAAATGGTATACAAGTCAACCTAGTGCACTGATACAACATATAATACAAAATATACTTATGGAAAACAACAACTGACACATTGGAAGTCCTTTGAGACATTGGGGCCTTGGCCTCATGCAATCATCACAAAAGAGCCAAATGTCTATTTAGTTCATTGAACAAGAAAAAATATTTGTCTTCGGTGATAGATTTAGAATTTATATTTTGAGAGTTCAAAAAATGAAAAGTACAGTGTTTAGAATTTGAATTCGAAATTTAAAAGTAAATTTTGGTCTCTAAATTATTTAGAGTGCCTTGTCTTGTGTCGGGGGATTAAAAAAGACATAATATATAAATATGTCTATTAATTTGTTATGCGTGATATAATACATATAGGATGTAAATTGCTACACAGGACGCCATGTAGGATGCATGTGTTTACTTGTTCAATTCTATACAAATTTAAGTAACTGTTTGTGCACACATAAAATTAAAGAATATAATGTCAAATGAGGTCGTTAAAGGATACATTTATATATTATTTATAAAAAAATCTTAATATATACATTGTAACTTTTTGTCTAAGAGAGATCTGTGAACACCCTTTTGATCCCCTAGATCTTCTCTTGCATGACGTTTGTGATAGAGGACGGGTCGAAAACAACGCATATTTTTATGTATTTGACTAGCGAATATAATTTCTAACTTCCCAATTATTTATGGAAGGAAAACAAACATGCATATCATGATATCAACTTAAATATGGTATTGAGCAGGGGCGGACCTAGCAAACCCCTTCGATCAAAAAATTACGTTGTGTGTTTAAGGTATTTTAAAGAATTTTTATGTTTATATAATGATTTGTAATCTCATGAATGTAAGACTAGATGTTGACTTAGTGATTGAGGAGTTCAATACTCACCTTGTGGTTCAAAGATCAAATCTTAGACACTATTTATTTTTTCCAAAGATCAAATATTAGACACTATTCTTTTTTTTCACGAACTTTCTTAATGAAAATTCTTGGCCCGATTTTAATTAACCCGACCCTAACACAAATTCAGTACCTACCCTGACCCAAACTAAAGAAAAATTAGGGGCCCAAAACTGTCATTAGTACATAAAAATTAGTACAAGATTCCAAACTAGTCACTGATTTATATTTGACACGTTGTAAAAGTGTTTGGTCCGAATCGATTGATGTTAAAGAATTAACTGATAAAGTTATTGTTATGGACAAAAATTTATTCGAGCCATCATTCATGGATGATTATCTTCATTAAGGATAATATTTTTGGTGTAAAAGATCTCTAATTCAGAGTCTCATGTTAATTTTCCGTTCTGGCAATTGGATAGGCCACACACTTGACACAAGATTGAATGTAGCCGGGAAAAAATAACTGAGTCCGGAACCTAAAGGGTACAAAATATTAACAAAAATTCCAAAACGATATATAAAATTTTATATTAACCAAAACGGCAAAATCGCTGCATCAGCAGCGATTTACTCCACCGGAAAAAGCAAAATCGCTGCCTGTGCAGCGATTTTGCAAAATGTCTTTTTTTTTTAAAAATCGCTGCCTAGGCAGCGATTTTGTAAAAAAAAAAAATTAAATTTTTTTTATATAAATCGCTGCCTAGGCAGCGATTTTAAAAAAAAAAAAGACATTTTGCAAAATCGCTGCCTGTGCAGCGATTTTGCTTTTTCCGGTGGAGTAAATCGCTGCTGATGCAGCGATTTTGCCGTTTTGGTTAATATAAAATTTTATATACCGTTTTGAAATTTTTATTTATATTTTATACCCTTTAGGCTTCGGACTCAAAAATAACTATTGTTGGACGTGTGAATACAATCTCTTATGAATAGCTAAAAATATTATTTTTTCAATATAAAATGTAGGATATTCTTGAAAATGTCAGCCTTTCAGCAAAATTGTGTGAGTTTCGTCTAAAGATGACAAAAAATATATATCACATCATGTTAAGAGTTTTTGAATTGCTTTTAGCAAAATAACTGATATCAGAGCCAATAGAATAGTTCAATAAGATGAGTATCGAGATGACAAAATAATGGTGTGCGGCACGACTTACTGCCTATGCCCATCAACAGACATGTAAAACTTAGTTCGATAGAAAAATTAATCAACAATTAATATCACATCACGTTAAGAATATGATTAACATGTCATTCTTTAAAAAAATGGCTCTCTAGGACATGGAATTGCTTGTGAAACATAATTTAATTTATTAGGACATGTTTCTTAGTTGTGGGGGTGATAGTTGATTTTATAATTTCAAATATATATTTCATTAAACATGATATCCACCAACAAAAAAAAATAATATTTTTTAAAAAAAAGGAAAAACCAAACACCAGAATCTGCCAGAAAATCCATGGTGGCACTTACAAAAATATTATCTCTAGGTAGATATTATTTCTTTCCTTATTCTATGTACTTCAGTATACTATATAATAAAACTTAATTAGGGAGAATAAATTATTGAAGCATATAAGATTGTGATTTTATTGACTATATTATCAACTTGACAATTCAATTGTATGATCCCATGTATACTACATTTCTCCTATTAGTATACAATTTGATGTAAAAAAATTCTTGCATCGCGAAAAAAAACTATTTTTAAGATCAATAATATATATCATATATTTTAATTTAAGCTTTAGTGCGTTTACAATTAAAATCCGCAATATTTCCAATATATATATAGCAAGTCAGGAGGTGGGTGAGGGGTTGGTAATATGCTTCCCTTATTAGCCACATAAGCCAAGAAATAAATATCTTCTATTTTTTATAATATAAATTTAAGTTTAAGTTATAGACATCGATAACAAAATTATTTTTTCTAATTTATAATAGCAAGTCAGTTAATTTTCTTTTATAAAGTTAGTAAATATTGGTAACTGTTTTATAATATGATTTGATTGTATAAATAAATTTTACATTGTTAATATTATAATGTATACAAATTAATCCCTTTTATAACAATTTATTCTTAATAGAATAAATACCTTTTTATTTTTTAAGAAGAAACAGCCAGCATTTTTGGACTAGCTGTATACAGATTTTTTGCTTTACAAAAAAATCTACTTTATATTATAAAGTTTAATTATAATAAATAAATCAACCATACATATTCTTTTCTTCAAAATTACATTCCCCACGTTAAGTATAAAATACTATCTATATTATTCTAATAGACGTGCCATATTTTTTTTAAAAAAAATTGTTCAAAAAAAAGAATATTATCTTTTTATATCTTAAAAATAATTTAATTATGAATAAAATTGCAATTTATATTTCCTATGGTGATTTATAGATATGAAAAAAAGTCTAATATTGATTTTAGATTATAATTTCAATCTTTTCCTTCTTATACTCTAAATGTACAATTAAACATTATCACATAATTAATAACGTAAGGGTAAAAGTATTAAAAAACATCTTTATGAGAATTCAAATTCCAATTTCAATCGAGCTAAAACCTCAAAAAATATTAGATAATCTCTTTCCATCTATCCGAGCTAGGAGTGGATTTAGAATACGACGTCGAATTCATCTGAACCTAGTACGACGGAGCATAAATTTATATGAATAAAAGTTCAATTGAAATCACAACAAAGGACAAATTTAAATCCATTATTTTAAAATAGATTCCATGCTTACCACTTAAAAGATCGAACTATAAAACTTAAATCTTGAATTCATTTCTGATTCATAACTTGATAAAATAAAATTACTCGATACTTATATTATTGCAGAATAGCAATAGAAAATAGTCGAGGTGAGCACTAATTGATCTGAATGTAACGATTACAAAAAAAAACAAAATAGTATTTTAATTACTTCCTTTAGTAACCAATGATGGAGCCATTGTTAGGCTAACTTCCACATAAAGTTGGCCAATTAAATTTGACCAAAATAAAAAGAATTCCACAAATTCGACAACTCACTAGTCTAGACTTTTCTTGAATTATTTTATGTACTAGTAACATATATTAAAATAAAAATATACATCTCCAAATCATAATATTCCACTTTATATAGTTTATATATATGTCACAACTTATAATTAGACAACAAATACAACAACAAAAAAAATCAAATTCCCTCTTCAAAAAAAGGTTTATTTCATATTTTTTCTTTTATCTCATATTTGTGGAATCTGATCTTTTTTCGATTTCTATCTCTCCTTCGAATACATTAATATGGCAGCCCAAAAGATGGTGTTCGAGTGTTTATTTGATGCAAGTTTATCAACATTTGGTAATATGGAACAAAGACCATATCATCGTAATTGTAATTGTGCACTCCACAAATTGAAAGGAAAAAATTCAACGATTTGTTTTTCGAAGAATATTATTTCATTTCCGAAGAAGCAATATAAGACAACTATTTTTGCAACTCCAACAACAAATGAGCCCAATGTGAAGAAATTTTGATATATGAAGGGGCGCTTCGATATACATGGATTAGTTATATATAGGTATACAATTTTGAAAAAAACATTCTTTTAGGTTATTACAAGTCTTATTTATCATTTTTAGACCTTTTAATAAGGTTGATTTGTCTGGTGATCAATTAATTAATAGTTATTATTTCAAAAAATTAACTTTAATTTCTTCAACACCCCATCTAGTCGTTGATTCGAGAGTTGAAAGTTTGGACTTGAAATCCAACAACCCACCCCATGTCTTAGAAACACACTTGAATCGTAACAGAGTGATTTCAAATGTGTCATTTCGAGGGGTAAAACTCTATAATAGATTAATCGTGAAGATTTTTAGAGGGATTTTATTGTAACTTTTAAGGAAATTTGACATAAACTTTCTGGGAAATTAAATAAGTAGAGGTTTTTCCCTTATTAAATGTACATACACAAAAATTTCTAGTTTTGGGAAATTAACAAAAAAAAGGATTTATATATCACTCTCTTTGTTTTAATTTCTACATGACATTACTAAGACCACAAAACTATAGTAACATTTTAATACATTCTAACGTATCTTTAGTTTAAGTTACCTTAACTTTCAAAATCTAACGGGTTATTGCATACCTGAGTTCTTTCCTGAATCTCTTTCTCATGCCAAGACTCTACTCGTTCTGTTACGAACAGAGAAAACATATATAGGCAGTGTCACCTCTCCTCAGTTTGCAATGCAAATGTCATCCAATGTAAGATTGTAAGATTTTAAAAACCGCGATCACAACATCAGATTTGATTCATTCAATAGTAAAAACAGTCTTGAGAGCAAAGAGTTGCTATGTAACTCTTTTTTCGTTTAACTATCAAATGACAGATGACAGTACAAACACTATGTTTCTTATTTTTCACCTAGCATAAGAGAAAGAGATCACGAGGGAGAAAGAACCTCAACTTCACCTCGTACTCCAGCTTCCTCCACTGTCTCACACTATGCTACATCATCAATTGTTCAATCTTTTTTCCAACCTCCCTGTCATAACAAGAGAGATAGTTGTTATTAAAAAGGACGATATATTAAGAAGTTTTGAACCCATGGATCAGTAGTATATTACCTATATTTGGAAGAATGAGCTGCAAAGTGTCTCCCATGAATACTAGAATGTGACCTAATTGGTTACGGAGTCATATATCAGCTCCTCCTTGTCCCAATCTATGTTTGTTGGACTCATCAAAAAAGTGTACGAGTGAGGCAACAATTTTGAAGAGTCCGAGCAACATAGGTCCCAATGCTATGTTCTGTTGGTTGATCATCATTATTTTCCTCCTTGTCCCAATTCAAGGCCTCAAGTTCTATGTCATCTTTATACAACAGACGAAATCCATAAGTGACTTCTCCTCCAAAACATAACCTTATAAGCCCATAGTCATTTGGTGTTTTTCCATTTGCCTTAGATGTATCCCATAAGCTAGCCAGAGGCAACAAGAATAAATGAATAGAAGTAAATCTAGGTCTACCTTTTGGAAGGTAGTAAAAATCTAGTTCCCATGACATCCCATCATCATCCGTATCAGATTCTCCATAAGTAGTATACTTATCCGTTGACATTGTTGAAGAGTCCGAGCAACATAGATCATCACGTAAGGGAATCAAGTGAGCTGTTGGGTAACCAGAGCCAGAGTAACATAAAGCGAATCCCAAGAAGTTATCAGGTACGTACCAATTTTCAGGCAAATTGACTGATACACTTTTATCCATTCCCCGATGGTGGAACCAACTTGGGATTTGCGGCAAGGAAAACTTATTCACACCAAGCACAATGCTAAACACTCTTTGTGACAAGGAAACAATTTCCTGAGAAAAGGAAAGTGGAAATTTCAGTTCCCTCATCACATTTTCTAGCATGTAAATCTCCGACTCCACTATCGTGTTCCTAAGGAATTTTGGGAATTTTTTTAAACTAGAGCAATGCTGTAGACACAAGTACCGAAGAGAATCAATGCACAGACCTGGAAACCTCTTAAGCTGAACACAATTAGTCAATATTAGTGTACGGAGCTTTTTGAGAAATCCTACGGAACGATGAACCTCTTCAAGATTTATACAATCCGACAGATTCAAAGTCTCCAAATTCCGCATCTCCATAAAATCTGGCAACTCTTTAAGCCTCTTGCAATATGATAAGTCCAAGGATTGAAGAGCACCAAGTTGGGCTATGCTTCGAGGCAAATGTTTAAAGTTATTTCCATTGAGATTCAACATTTTCAAAGTGGATAAGCATCCAATGTCTTCCGGAAGTCCTGTATCAGTTAAATTGCAGTAATCGAGACGCAGAACTTTTAATAAGCTTAATCCTTCATTCACCTGAGGGAACACAAAGAGAACTCTATCTTCGAGGCCTACTTCTGATTTTTGAAAAGTCAAGGATTTAAGCTTGTTCAAGCGGACAATGGAAGACGGAGGTCGTGAAATTTGTGTGAATGTGGCATGAAGCTCCTTCAGGTTTTCTAAATCACCTATCTCTTCTGGCAAGCTTTCAAGTTTTAAGCAGTATGACACATTTAACTCCATCAAACCTTTCAACTTACAAATGCTGCTCGGAAGAGCTACAAGGTTTCCCAGAGAACTCAAATCTAGCTTGGTAATATGAGTTAGGTACTGAATAGATGATGGTAGTTCCCTTATCCCAGAACGTTTCACCTTAATTTCTAAGCCCGACTTCATTCTTCCGAGGATTTCTGGAAATTTCTCCAAACTGGAGCAACCATACAGGTACAGAGATTCAAGAGACTCCACATTAACACAAGGAAACTTCTTAAGGCTTTTACAACCATCCAAATCTAACTCAACGAGTTTACTGCAACATCCAAGGGAATGGTGAACCTCTTCAAGACGCATACATTCCACCAGATTCAAATACTCCAAATTTGGCATGCCCGTGAAATCTGGTGTTCGCATCAGGCTTCCAGAAAAGCTGAGATTTAGCTTTCGTAGAGACGGCAAATGCTGTGATATATTCAAAACACAGAAAGAATGAGATAGGAAAACAGGAACAACCAGGCATCTATGGTCACTAGAACAGTTAAGATGTCTGTCTATGTGACAGTTGTAGTCAGTTTTGAGTGTCGGTGTGTGTCTTTGACCAAAAGAAAAATAAATTGAATTTAGCAATTGTACCTTTGTTCCAATCCATAAATGACGCAAAAAACTGTACTGGAGATCAAGATGAACAAGTCCTTTAGGTTCAAAATTTTCAGGCAATGATTCCCAAGGATATCCATGCCAATCAAACCAACACAAGCTGTTGGGCAGGTACTCAATGGAGTCATCATTTCCTAACGTGAACTATTCGTCAGGTACAAAATGACCGATGTATAATATTCTTAGCTTTATCATTTTTTTCATGGCTTTTTTGCTAAACCGTAGCTTTTCAATACGTTGTAGCCAGATAGCTTCCATAGATTTTGTCCCCTGATAAAAGGATCATTAGTCTACAAAGTAAAACTTCAAACGTCTATATAAAATCTGCATACCAGTACGACTACTGCAATGCCAAATATCATCATGTTTTATATTTTTTACTATTGCACTTGAGGTTCAAATGTGTTACTTTTGCTTAATTGCTTCACCTGTAAAAGTAAATAACTAAAATGGTGCACTTGCAAGAATATGAAGCAAGAGGAACAAATAATTGGACTTGAAGACCAGAAATTGAAGCCTACTTACTGTATTATTGACCATCACCTCTCCGAAATCTTCAGCATTCCAAAGTCTGCTTTGTTTTCCCGAATCTTTTTGCATTTTCACCACATATCTGCCCATATCTTGAATTAAGTCATGCATTTCAATCCTACCATTTTTGGAAATGAACACAAGAGATTTGTCAATCAGGACATCCAGTCCGTATTCAGCTCCAAAATCACAACTTTCAAGGATTTCAATGACTACCCTTTTTTCATCTCCTCGGAGGAAACATGCCATATCTAGGAATATCTTTTGCTCTTCGGGCTCCAACCCGTCATAACTTATCTTGAGCTTTGTAACAATTTCTGAACTAGAGTTTTTCTTTATTTGGTCTACAGTGCTTCTCCACTGAGTCAGGCTTTTCTTATGCAATAAAGAACCCCATACCTTAAGGGCTAAAGGAAGACCTTTAGCATGATTTACTACCTCTAACGAGAAATTCTTAAAACGCTCATCCGGAACTTCTTTTTTGAAAGCATGCTGATTGAACAATTCCATAGATTCATGATCAGGTAGTGTAGGAACTTCGTATATTGCATCATCCTTCTCTATCAAGTGTCTATTTCTAGTTGTTACAACAACTCTGCTTCCATTACCAAACCAACCAAGATCACCTGCTAAATACTCCAAATGATCACTATGATCTATGTCATCAAGAACGATTAGCACCTTCTTTGACGAAAGACTGTGCGAAATCTGTACCTTCCCAGAGTACTTATTATTGACATAATCATATTTTTGTCTTAACAGCTCAGATAGAAGGGTATTTTGTAAAGAATGCAGGTGACTCTTTGTTGCATTTTCTTTAACATCCTCGAGAAAACAAGCAGCTTCAAATTGATAAGATAGAGTATCGAAGATGGCTTTTGCTATTGTTGTTTTACCAACTCCGCCTATTCCCCATATCCCTACCATCCGAACATCATCTATTTCTATCTTAAGTAGGGACTTAACTTTCTCTAAATGAACATTTATTCCCACAACATCTTGCAAAGAAGATGAATAAGTAATCTTGCAAGAGATGTAATTGACAATCTGCTGAATATTCTCGGATTCAATCCTACATAAATAAGAAAATTGATTGTGGAATATGTGAGGAAGTCAAGTATCAGTAAGTATTTCATATAATTAATGTTCATTAGGATATAAAACAGGAAAATTATTCCATTTCTTTTTTCCTTTAAAGCAGTGATGTGTATTTAACTCACCCGACACGGATATCGTATCCTTTTAGATTTGCAGCAGCAGTTAGGACAGTCCTCCATCCTTGCACCTTCTGCATCCCCTCAACATCATCCTTATACTTTACTTCATGTTCGGCAAATGCTTCCGCAAATCTCTCCGTCTGGTTTCGAACATGTGATGGATCCACATCATAGAAGACCGGTATGACCATTTGTCCATTTTCGGACTTGCATTCCATGATCTTCACTAGTTCATTCAAGCACCACCTCGATGTAGCATAATTATTTGAGAAAACAACAAGAGCAACTTGAGACTCTTTGATAGCTTTCAAGAGTTCTTCTGGGATCGAATCACCATGCTCTAGCCTTTTATCATCTTGAAAGGTAAATATTCCCCTATTTCTCAAACCTTCGTACAAGTGACTCGTAAATGTTTTTCTAGTATCTTCACCTCTAAAACTTAGAAAGACATCGTACTTCCGTCGAGGACAGCACTGTGAAGATGATGCCATGGGATTCAGTTAATTTGTCTAAAAAGAAAAATATATTGTATGGTTTGTGGCAAGAGATCACTTGATGATATTTTTGGATAAAGTTCTATACAGAAAAGAGAAAATAAATAACTACCACTTCAAATATCAAAAGTTGTATCATCAAGACTTTGTGAATTAGGTGGAATTTGAAAGAGACCTTAGGTTCCCCAACCACTTGATTGATACTTATGGCCTTGACAATTGCAACAACTATTCCCCACCATTACCAGTAATAACTATGAAAATATTCATCGTAGCTTCGTTTCGATTTGTTTGGCCTACTTCCTTCTTCTTCTTTAGCAACTCATTAGTTTCAATTTTCTACCTAATTTGTTTAAGATCACAACATTAAAGTGTTTTTTTGTAATGATCCTAGTCGCGCACCTCACGAAACAGCAACAGGTACCAGGTAACCTTTTTACTTTTTTTATTTTTACTTTGAATCAGCTTTCGCATACCTTGACTAATTCCATGATACCTACTTCCAATAACAGATACCAGATCTACTAAAGCTAGGAGAGACAAAGGAAAAATCACCTAGTGATTTTTTTCGTCTCCTCTTAGTTTTGAACCTGAGACCAAGGGTTCTCAACCACTTGACAACTTTGTGTTGGTGCAAAATATCTTTTACTTTCTTAAACTATTTTTCAAAGTAAAAATAGGTTAAATAAATTGAAAATGAGTAAAGTACTATAGTAGATGTTAACAAAAATTACCTTGTACTTCTCTTCCCATAGAAAATTGTGTATCATCTTCTCCCTACAAATGTTGGAGCAAATTTGTTGTGCTCTTTGGTCTTTGCTGCTGGGTCTC